>CACRXP010000227.1:157090-179209 GCA_902702965.1 Spirometra erinaceieuropaei
GGCTCATTCATCCTACCTTCGCCCTTGTTTGAAGTCAGGCTACGCATCTAGGGGCCTAGCCGGCAAAAGTCATTCAGGCGTGTCGAGGGCACAAGGTTGAGAAAGGTATACATAACAAGAGGGTGATTATCAGATCTGCACGTCTGCCCCGGTAAAGTCTTGCCGCACAGTTCCACGCAACAGAAACACTGGGGTTAGGCAGAATAGCATTACCGACAAAGACAAGGGAGACTGGAATGGCCATTTATGGCTTATTATCCGTCGTCAGCCAGTCATTTTGTGCAAGAAACTGCGAGAAGGATAATCGTATGCTGAAGCGGGCTTTTGGTTGCCACGAGACAACTTTGTGAACTCTATACGAGTGAGCGCGCGGACGCGTAGTGTACGGCATTCTTGCTTCGCGCGTAAAGACCCCGTATGAAGTGTAGCTTATGTCGCATCCTGACTTCAACGATCTTCCTGTAATAAATCTCAGCATTGGAAATTACAGTGGGCGGACGCCTACAGTAGCATATTTTCACCCGGCGCCCCGTATGGCGAAAACAAAGAGGATAATGATGGTGGTGGCAGCTTTATCAGGTATGTCCGCAAAGGTACGGGCGTGATCCCGTATGGCCGTCACGACTACTATGGGGGCAGCTAGAATTCTAGTTTGCTCTTTCACGTAACTGGTAAGCCTACTTTCTGAGTTTAAAATCAAAGTAGAAAGAAGCGGTACACGAGGCACAATCGAGTTGAAAAATTCTGGTTGGATTAAAGATCCTCTTGTGGACGGAAACTGCTAAGATCTCATAGTATACAAGAAAGTATGTTAATGGCTCTCTTGTGGATGTAAAATAAGAGATTATATGGACACATATTTACTGCAGTTCAAGACGAAATATTACCACGAGTGGGACTTAAACTTCGGCAGACACTAAGGACCATTAAAGAGAAAAGCACTTTGTACTGTCCAGTGTAAGATCTGGCATAAAAGATATGACCCGACAAAAACAAGCTTGCACATTTCCCGGAATATGTGAATGGATGACATTTTTACGCAAGTGTTTTATTTTGCACATTTTGCGAACTTCTGAACATGCCATCAAATGATTGGGTTATATGTTACGAAAAAACTATGCTGAAATCTTACTTATTTTATTTCGAGGGCGTCCTATCCCAAGAAAATCCGGTTTGGAGTAGGCAAATATTTATCTCCAGAATGGGCATGTGCGAGAAAGCATTGGAGACTATTAATTTAGGGTATTTTGTTACGAAACTTTAGGTCAGTAAAACGCGAACATATCGGCAATGTACATAAATTGAGTCTGTATCTGGACCTTAAAAATGTCAAATATGACTATGCTGAGAAAGAAAATTTGATGCAATCCAAATGAAAAAGGGACATACTCCATGATCGCTCCATCATTCTGATCTCCCCACACGAGGATCTCCGAGAAGAGTCGCAAACTCTCCACGACCTGTTCAGCATTGCATTCTGACTGCGCATAATTCTTTTGCAGGAGGGAGTAGAGGTACCTACAAGAACAAACGTTGAAATCAGATTTCGTGTTACGGAAAAAATCGTCCCGCGATTAAAAGGTTCAATGAACAATTGGACGGGGACTAGAGGTCGCCACTGTAATTACCAGCCAAGAGCCGGAAGTCGAGTAAGGGGGGGAGAGGGTTCCGATGCCACCCGACCCAAAATATTAACAAACGCGGAAATTGCTCTGGGCCATAACCAATACCATACATAGGCGTGCGGTGGCACACCTAGGCGCGAGTTCATGACGCGCCAGCTACCTGCGCCCCCCTCCCTTCCACCTCCGGCCTTCTTGACTCTGCCTTGACGCCAGGCTCAGGAGGGTGAAGGAGAGTGAGTGTGGTAGATGCGGTGCAAAGCTACTATCACTGTAAAGTAGCTCACGCGCAATTCGCCGTCCCCGCGCCCGCCATCGTCGAAAATGACGGTGGAAATGTCGTCAGGAATGGAAGCCGAATTAAGCAGGTCTCATAAGATCTTCAAGCGCGTGAGACAGAGAGCAACTCGTCCCAGGGGACAGCCAACCTACACGTTCCAGGAGACAGCCACCTTACAGGGAGTTATGGCGACAGCGTCTATGCATGGTCATACTTAATTATCGCCACCTGGGTTTCCGGCTGTCCCCTCAGGTAGTGGTACCATCCTGGCGGTCAGGATCCAGATCTCATCATATAATATGCTACGGAGAATGCAACAGTGAGTGCAGTTTTCGGGTATTTCTAGACGCAAAAGGTCCTTGATTTGGAGGCATGGAAATGTCGGATGTGTCAGCGACCAGCAGCGTCCCGCACCACGCCCTCTTACGTGTGATAGACGAGTGGCAAGCGGGCACCCAACGGCGGTTCCAGCAGTTTATCTAGTGCAGACAGATCTTACCACAAGATTTCACAACTGCTGCCTAGCCTGACCGAATGCTTCCGGTGCAGTGTGATCAATGAAAAATCGCAGGATTATGCCTAGTTCGAGGAAACAGGACAAAGGTACGGGATCGGTCTCGTCGGTACGGTACAGGCGGACCGTGACAGATTGAAAATAATAGCGAAGGCAGTCCTACAGAGGATTGTAGCGATTGTAGTTCAGCGTAATATAAGTATAAATGTTTTTTAACAAAAATTACCGCTGGAATGGCGGGATAAAGCGAGGCATAAGTATCAGGGGCAGCGGTATGCGCATACTCCAAAGACTGCCAGAAATCAGCTGAATACGAAGAGGCCGATTTGATTTCAGATAGAAAAAAGTACACGAAAATGTAACTTTCATGTGAGGCTCCTTTATGTCAAATAGGCAAGTAGCCACGCCCAACGGCATTGTCCTTTCTAATGTAGTTTGCAGCCCTCCGAACGGACGGCCATACCTGCCAATAAATTAGCTTGCAAGATATAAAGGATACGGCAGAGACGATTTTTTTTCTTATCGAAATGACCGACACTGATCTTGAGATGAAGAATTCGGGTGTGCGGTGCAGAAAACAAAGGCAATGGGTTTTCAGGTATTTTAAAAGTTCGACTACCTTATGCTGATGGCGCATTTAGTGTTGTCGAAAAGAAAAGACGGAAAATGCTTCATAAAAAACCCTCCTCCGGTTTCCCTTGTATTCAGTTAACAACTGGAACATGAGTTGATGTCAAGGCCTAGTTCATGGTGTCTAACATAGCGTGCGACTGAAAGTTCGTTACATACGACAGCTTATCATAGAAACCGATACTGGGATAAATATACTGAATGGAAGTAATTGCCTCGTATTCCGTAAACACGGCTACATTTCCATTGAGTCAGTTTCACTGACTGGGTGGGGTAAACTACTTTTCTAAGCTCTTTCTTCAAGAAAACTTGCGCGACTTTATATGATGATGCACGAGAGAGCAAGGCTCCAAAATGGTAGTGATAACACTATGCAGAAACAGACGGCTAAATCGTCCACCTGACAGACTCCATATGGACCCAGGTAAAGGCAATCGGAAAATACTAAATAAGAGTGAAAAAAAACGGACAACCGCATCATACATTCAACTGCATGCCAAGAACAGCGCTGGTTATCCGATTAGATATGCTGTGCAGGGAATGTGATGCTTCCATGATCAAGCAATTTCTGTTTTTATTTCTACCCATGAATATCGATATCAGTTAGCCAGTGTTAATACGATGGATTTGCAAGTGACCAACCAGACCGATGAGTTATGTGAAAGTACGATCTCAAGAGGACAGGCTGGGACCGAGTCCGCACTGATGACAGTGGTGACAAAGGTGGCGAAAGTGGTGGTCGGCCGACCGTCGGGGAAGGTTTCCTACCAGTGGTGGGAGTGAGAGGAGTGGTAGTCGTCGTTACAGGAGCCGTGACAGTGATGAGGGGGACGGTGGACGACGGGACGTCAAGGGCGCGCTCGCCGACAGTGGTCGTCGTCGTGACAATGGAGGCATTTGGAGAGGCAGTAGGTGGAGTGGTTGTGTCGTTGTTGCATTTGCATAGGGTCTGAAGACGTGCGACGAAGCCGATCTGGATATTCTGCTAAAACCCTGGAGATGCATTCCACTGACGGTACAAAGATGTACTCAGAAAGGCGTTTTACAGTAGTTACGACAGGGGGTTTCTCCAGCACATCCGCAGATGATGAGAGTAATTGGAAAAAATTATCTTTCCAGGGCACATATCGCTCGTCCAGTAACGCTACAGAACGAACTTTTTTCGCCAGGTTTTCTCAAACCTTAGGATGCGTCTGTGGACTTCACGGGGCATCTCCATCGCCACGGAGATTCGCGTGTACCATGCATCCGTCCGGGTCAGCCATTTTCTACAGTTGTGAATGTTAGGCTGTGCGTGTGGAGGATAGACGAAAAGTGGAAGTAGTTGACATCCGCTGCTTAAGCATCATCCGCGGGGTGAGGTATACTGACTTCGTCTCAAATAAGACAGCCGCGACAACACCGTGAGGATATTCCAAGCCATCCAAAAAAGACGTTCTTCGTCGTTCACCCCGAAAGCTCAGTGTTGCTTACCTTGGTCCGACATCGTTGCCCGTCAGGAGGCGTCGAAGAGGTCAACAAAAAACCTGGCTCGATAGAGTTAAAGACATGGAGGTGGTACTTGGGCCTTTGGTATCCGGTCTCCGTCGCTGGCGAAGAGAAGGAGTTCGGCTATCCAGATCTGCGGCCGCACATCGTCACGCGTGGAGAGGTACAATATGTGACATCGCTGAAGTCGGCCAGATCAGACCTGATCCTAGCCGTACCGAGCACGAGTAAGAACTGCTTCCGTTTTTATGGTAGGACTGAAGTATTAGTTATCCTTCAACGAAAGCCCAAGAAACAATTTTGGTATCCCAAAGAGTGGAGGGTCGTGTCTTTCCTGTATGGATTTCAATATGTTCCCATTGACTTTTTTGCCTGACAACGCAGAGCTCCGCAGTTTGAGAACCAGGTGAGGGGAAGAGTGGAAGACGACGTCGGAGATCAACATTGTACTCATCAGACGCTTGATTCTCAGGGTGCATTCGCAGGCGATGAATCATTGCATCGGGTAGGTGTCTGGAACTTATATTGATAACCCTTAGCGTATGGTTCGTGGTTCCATGAAGGTTTCTGGTGTAGGGTAATTTGCGAAAAATTCCCGACATAGCAAAACAGATATAAGAGATAAAACGACATAATGATTAATGTCCACTACCCCAACGCGCGTTTATGGTTAGTGGGTACCCCGAAACTTCAAATATGCGAAAGGTTCAGATCGAACAAGTAATAATCTGCCGGACGGTCTCACATCTTGGCAGAGTTTCTGGGGCAATCTTATGCGCGTGAGTCGAAACAGAATGGCAGGGAAGATGACAAAAATTAAGCAGGCCTCCTGACGGCCTTTTAACATGTCCTTCGGGTTGCCGGTTATGGAATAATCAAAAACCCCACCAACGTTGCATTTGGCATTGCCTACCTTTGTGAATTTCGTTGACACCGGCATTTACTTACATCATCAACTGTCCGAGTTGGGCTACAATACGGCTGAAAGCGTGCTACTCGATGACTCCCAAAGTCATTATTTTGACAGAAAGTTTGGCCATTTTTCCATGCGTTCATCATGAAATTCCCAACCCTGCTCGGCCCTTCACAGGTAGATCCATTAAGAAAAATTGACAGAGGATGAAGATATTGAAGTTGCATTCAATTCAATCAGGAAATTAGAAGGACAGGAACTTCATGTCAATCTGACGATTGTGATTTAGAGTTTTCACAGGCGGGAATATTGAAACAAAAAGTGGACAGGATTTGTTGAATAAATAGTTCAAGAACATTCAACATAGTTAGAAACCGAACGATAAATTCAATACCTATTGAAAGAACGCAAGGTAAATCTATTCCTATTTAAGAATGCTACCTGCTTCACCGCCATCTCAAGGATTAGGGTCTTAATCATGGGCTGGACGAAACTCAATTGCGTATAGACATACAAGAATTTTTACTAAAATCCCTTTTTCACCTTCCCATTTATCAATGTTTTTCTCCGACGACTTGTAACCAAGAGGGAATTCAAAGGCGCTTGCCTATATTTCCCTTAATAAACTGATACTGATACTGATACTGATCTGTCGTGACCTCTGGGTATTAGTAAACCAGAACTAAGGCTGTGGAAAACAAGAACCAATGAGGGCAATCTGGCTTGAAACTTTCTTAGAGGAAGAGCTTTAACATAATCAAAGTGCTTAAAGAAGAAACCAATGATGTTATCAAGTTTCGCGAAGCTCTACTTCGCTGACGACGACCACTGAATTTTCTATACTGTTCTGCGGAGCCTTTTCATCTTGCGAAAACCAAAATAAGTTAATTTATTATGAGGTGACAAAAGAGCAAGTATTCTCGCATTACCGTACACCTCAAAAAACTGTGCAAATTACACTGTTCAAGAAAAGCAGAGGCACAAAAATGAAAATTCAAGAAAATTTACTACTTACTTAAAATACTCTAACGAATGCAGTCTTTTTGGTTTCTGTAGGTTTGTGTTCCTAGACCTGGAGAACATTATTTTTCTAACAACATCCAAAAAAGTTAAGGCACAGCGAAATTCTAAGCGTGCGTTTTCTTTTCAGTTTAAAAAAACAAAAAGCTATTTATTTTTGACATGCCTACGTTTTCGTTCATGGAATCTCAAAAAATGACTTGGAACCCAACAATTCCGGCCAGTTTAGTGTCGACCTTCGACTCCAAAATTGTTTGGCGGACGCTAGTCACAGATATATCTACGTATACGTCGGTTTACGCCTGGGCGCACTCTTAGTTTATATCGCTAATTTTTTTAAAGGTATTGGGCAACGCATTTGGAAACCCTATTTTTTTCAAACTGTTGTGTTACATGACAGTTCGACCGTCGTTTTCGTCGGTGTCGGCTGTGTTCCCGACAGCATGTTTGGTGCAGGGACAGGGCCTTACGCGTGAATTAGCCCATGTTGTCAGTAGATTTGTGCTGCATCTAGAGCGCTCCCTATTCCCTCGCTCACATTTACTCGGTGCCATGATAGAGTCAAGAAGACCAGATGCGCCATCGGGTGCAAGTGACCGACGTGTGCGTGAATCCGCTCCGCCTTTTAAATCCGACTCCTATCTGTGAGAGGCGGACCGATTTATCCCGTCAGTAAACAAATAAAAATAATAATTCTATTTAGCGCACACAGAGGTACTTTCATGGCGAATTGAAACACATTTCCTGTGCCTTTATAATTAATAGACGAAGAGCCTTAAAAACCAGGGAATTTTGCACACCGTGATGGATACAAGCGCGCCAGAATATTAATAGTGTGTAATTGGCGTTGACAGAGCCCATCTCACTTCCTCTTCCCCCTTCTACCCGCACACCATTCCACTGTCTTAACCGGCCGGTTGTCCGATGAGAAATTTGTTGCAGTGGCTGGCGGTGTAGGAAACAGTCCATCTGCTTGTCACATGCACAACCAGCACTTCGACATCTCTCATCGACATTTCACCTGAAGGAGTGGTCATTTTGGATCTCAAGTGCGTGAAAGTGGTAGGGAGACCAGATTAAGGGGAAGCCATTGCAACCTGGTTCTTAGTCCACCAGCCGCCCACTCCACACAAGCACCCATTGAATCGTCAGTCGACTGCATTCGAGGCCATGACTTATATCTCATCACGGTAGCTTCAAGCCCACTAGATTGTTACCAATGAGGCATGGGCGCTGGGAGCCGGCTTCGCTTTCTTTTCTTTTCTCTCTTAGGCCGAACACACTCACTCCCCTGCTCTTAAGCTTAGGGTTTTGGAAGAATTGTACATATTTATCATATTTGATGGCTTGAAGGAAGTTAACGTCCCACTGAAATGGGAGATTTCCGTCCTAAAAGCCTTGATTGCTAGTCAGTTCATTCCCGTTTCTCATACACATCCTTCTCCTTCGTTTGCATGAAAAGCCTGGCGTCCGTAGCTCAAAAAAGATTATCAATAGCTGTAATGTTTGCAGTGAGTGGTACGAAGTGGTGCAGAGACTTGGTCATATACCTTGTGAAATCAAGCTGGCTGAGCTTCATTTGTTTTCCTTAAGTGTACGTCCAACTTCGCGGTGACATTATTTAAACCTACTGTATTGTATGAGGTCGTGAGTGTGTCCTAAATTTCGATGATCTCTTCGAACTGGCCGGGACAAACCGCCTGCATGTCCATTCCCTTAAGCTGCACAAGATGTTGGTCCATGTAGAAGTCCGACAGTGAACCTCCTTGCAGAGATTCGACGTGGCCTAAACGGACGTCCTGCTGCAGTGATGCTTTAAAAAACGATTGGCACGCCTACACGCAGACTAGGTAGTCATTTGTTGAGAAACTACCGTACATGTCGTTAAGATTGTGTCAGTGGCGGCAATTTGAACCTGGCTTGCACATACCGATGGCCACATTTTCTGGAGTTACTACTGCAAAAACTGATGATATGGCCTTTCAGCGAATAAGTAGAGAGCATAATGGTAAAAGCCTTATTCCTTAAATAAACTGACAGGAACTGACCTATCTGGAAAAGTCATAAGTGCCTCACGGATCAGCAAACCACAGTGGTTCATGCTGGCGATTAACGCAGGAGCGCCCAGTATAAATTGCATGAACACTACCAATGAACCCAATCTTAAGTGACTTTCAAAGTCCTCAAATGTTTTCTATCTTGTGTCTGTGACTGCTGCAGGGATGTATCTTCAAAATGTCTGCAGTTCAGCGGATGCTGGGCTGGGTGATAAGTCTCTATCTATTCTTACGTCATGTTTTGCTTGGATAGCACTCCTTTTATCTCATCTTATTTACCTATCTTTCATGGAACCTTTGCTGTCCGAATCACTCCCACACTTAAGAAGTATAATGCCCTTTTGTCCTATATCCTTTCGCCCACTTGTCTGCGCATCCGCACTTCCGAAGCTTACCGAATGAATCCCCTCGGAGATTATCGCCTCAATCTCTGTCACTGTGTTAGACCCTCTAGAATCTATATATTAAGCCAGACAAATACTTTAAACGCCATTGATGTTGTGAGCAACGCAGCTCTGAGACGCCTAGACAAGGATTTTAATCCTTACTCACTCGTCACTCTTCAATACTCTTCCATGTCACATCCTCCTTAGTATAACATCTGGGCTTGGCCCTTCCGGATGGACTGGTTCCTGGCTTGCATATTATTTTTTCATATTTAACCCATCCAGCCTGACTATCTGAAGCCTATTTTCCTTCCAAATAACTGTAGATTTTCAAGGTTCAATTATATGATTTTACCATTTTCCTATCGCAGAGATGATCTGAGACCACCCATGACTGCCCATAATTGTGCTGATAAAATGGATGCTAGTCACTTTGTCAAAACTGAGCCTGATTGCTAACTGCTTGACGAGGGATTGGGCCGCACCTCCGCATGGTTGTCGGTGAACGGTCTTTTACTGTATAGTCTGAAATCAGATCAATGTGTATTTTGAGGGCAACTATCTCCCATTCCGGAATCCTCTAACACTCTTTCCAGTGACGTCTTTCGTTTTAGTCCACAGGAGACACCCTCACTTCCACTCACTAGTTTTCTTTTCATTTCAAATGTCTTTTAGACAAAATTCGGGGACGCACAGTACCAATGTCCTAATCACAAGCAAAGCGGTTCAAATGAATGGACCAAAACTCCAAATTTATGATAAACGACTGAAAGTGAGATAGGAACATAGAATAAATTGCGCAAGCTGTAATAAACTGTTTGGAAATAACGGCGTTTGAAAGAGCAGAAATTCCGAAAACCTTAAAAACCGTTGCAAATGGGTAAAGTCAAGTTTAAGAACTACATAAAAGGACATTTCCGAAACGGATTAGGGGAGTCATCACAGTGTACAGCGTTTTAGGTACTTAACTGTGATCGTCTAAGTTTCCGTCTTCAAGTTTCGTTGATTGGGTCACATACTGTACGTACTACATTTTGCGTTTACTTTTTCACCTCACTCTTCAGCCATTAGCACATATTTCTTTTCTCCGTCCTCATCTTTGCTCCTCTCCAGATATTTTTCCTGTACTGCAAAGCACGTAGATTCTCACTTTAACGCCTATCCTTTTCAGGCTCTCGCCTGCTGTTCGTGCCACTTATTTTTTAGCTGATGTCATGGAACAACGACACTGTAAAACGTCCAAATAATTTGCCAATCGAATTCTCGATGACGTTGATCGCCTCTTCACTCTACCCTAGTTAATATGAAGTACTTCTGCTAAACCTGGCATGGACCTTGTCCTCTCCTGCAGTAAGCCCGCGTAACAACGATCATTCATACCATGCTTGGCACGATTTCTGTGATGTAATGTAAATAAAATCCAGAGCTTGAATCGGAATTGCAATCTAGATAATCATGTCATTTCACTGATAAACAATTTTATCGGCCTTTCCTTAGTCGCGTGCAGACCATTATGATCAAAGATATTTATATGAAAAATATAGGACGAAAGTTTTGAAGTAGGGCCTGTTCTCCACTTTCTCTATATTTCTTGTTTTTAGCCCTCTCTTTTCCCATGACATAGAGACTCATGGAGGCTGATGGCCTTGCTCGTCCGAGCAGCCGACAAAAATCCTTTAAGGTCGTCGAATAACCTTCAGTTAGGAGAATGCCGGCTTTAAGCACCTGTGCATGATAAATGGCATGATGAATGCAGGAAGAATGGCACTTCATCGACGAAAAGGCACATGTACTTGTGCAAATGGGAACTGCGTTCGCGCGAATGGCTGTACACGAAAGAAAATCATTCACAATATCGTGATGCGCCTCCGATTTGGCCGAAGTACTACTTCGATATCGGTGAGTCATGTTCATCCACTAACATACCTGTGATCACACCTAGAGTACACGATGGACGACAACATTTCTAGCCAACCACCCGGACCTACGAGCAACAGTTCGCTAGTCTATGGCTGACATAAGGGCGACCTTTGTCAACTTACACCCATCGTCATTGCCACGTTGAATTCGTCAACTGCGGAGGTTCGGTACAGTTGAAACAGGGAAATAATGAACGATACCTGTCACATGATTTTTGTGATTTAGAGGGACTATGCCCGCATCAACTCGACTCAGTCACCATTCGAATCAGCAACTCTCAGCGGCGACATCATCATATAGAGATAGGTTGACGAACACTAACAAGCAAAAAGGAAATGAGTAATCTGGTTGCTTTAAGACTTAAAAGAAGATAAAATTTCAGCCAAGAAGACGTGGACGAGGAAGGATGAGGGGTATGGAATCAGTTTTGTACTAGATATAGATGCTAGTTACATACAGTTCGTGACCTTTCTGATGGAATGTCACGAACTGTGAACTTAAATCGCCGTAGCGCACGATACTACCACCCCACATCCACGAAAGTTATACTGCAGTAAATATACGGCCGAGCTTCAAAACAGGGCATAGTTTGGTTTATAAAGTATTATTTATTGACTAAGAAATTACTTTTTTTTAGGCAAAACCACCAAATAAAAAAATCGACTGTAGAGCAGGTCAACTATTCAGGGTCTAATATAACTGTCAACAGAGAAGGATAATTTCACAAAATGACAAAAAATAAAAAACAGTAACAAATACGACGTTTTAGTACTTTGTTGATTGTCCTCTAGCTTTTAAAGTTGCTGTAAGGCAGGAGGGCATGGAGATTACCAAGTTGTCTATGGTGGTTTGGTCTATGCAATTATTAAGCAAAACTTGTAGCTTCTGTCCCATAGAAATATGTTTCCTGGCCATGTCCCAATTTCTTTTGATTAATGCAAAAAGATTTTCAATTAGATTTAGGTCCGGCTGTTGGCGGGAAAAAAATGCTTCGAAGGCCACAGGCAGAGAGGCTGGCCATGGTCTAAAATATAAGGTTTTAGTCGTAGACTAAATTGGAATCATACCTCCTTTGAGCGGTGGACAGAGGCATTAGCCTGCAACATTACAGTGTCCATTTGACGTCTATAAATGCCGTTGTAACCGAAAGAATCCTTTAATATGTCGATGAACACCTTGCTATTCATCGCCTCCACTAATGAACGCCAGATCGGTCGCTCTCCGAATTTGATGGCCATCCAAACCATCAGGCGTCGGCAGTTCTTGAAAGTTGGCGTCGACATAGTGTGCTGTCGTGGAAAGTACTTCCTAAATATGACCACCTGGGCCGACTTCGGAGGCTTGTCTAAAAATAGGATTTTATCACAAAAGTATATGCTCTTCCAGAAGGAAAGTCCGTAATCAATATATTTTTGAGCAAACAAAAAACGTTATCTTATAAGTTTCTAACTTGAAAGTGGCTTTGTCATGGCGTTTTGCTAATGGAGACCGAACGCTTTCATTCTTTTTCTAATTATGCGCATAGAAAACATTGACAGGTGTTCCCTGTAAATAACCTTAAGGGGTATATAATGATACTTTTTCAGCGTCCGACAAGGAAATTGTCGTCTTGCTTGCTTGTGGACCGTTTTGGCCCATCTTGTTTAGTTCTAGGCATTGTTTTATTATTAATAATTCTCCAGAGAGTAATCTGGCTGATGTGGAAAATACTAGCTAACGACTCAAGCGGCAGCCCTTCGGCTGCCAATTTTCGTATCCACTCAAAGTCAACTTCCGATAGAAACTGTTTTGACATCTTTGCTGCACGGCGTGGCGAAGAAAAGTGGCAGTATAGAGCGCGCAATCTATATATACGTGTTTACGCCTACTAGTGTCCGGTGTAGTAAAACAAACAAAGTCGAAAAAGCTTATTGCTGCGTTTAACAATATAAAACGTTACAGTTTTATAAAAAAATTTAGAAAGAGCAAATTACTTCTTGATTCATGAGAATAAGGCGTTTTTACGTACTTGACTCGACCTGATTTTCATGAACTAAAAATCACAATTTCCGTTTCCAGAGTGGCATCCTTTGATATTTTTCTTCGTTATATGAAAGGTGATTTATAACACAACGCGTGCAAACTAGAAGTTTTAATAGAAGATACTTATTAGAATAGGAAATTAAGTGGATATCCGGAGATGTCAAAATTTGCCTAAATTTGGTCCGTTTCCCCTTAATAAAACTGAACTAACATGACTTATTCTTTATAAAAGGGCTTTTTGGGATTCTAATCAATTCTAAAAACAAAAATAGCCACACCAAATATGTGCCGTCCCCTCAACTCAAGTACCGGCCTCGACCATTCACAAGTTAGGTCATCTACTGTAAGTTATACGGCCAATGAACTATAGGAGGCGGGTTAACTCACGAAATGTGGACCGAAATTCCGAAATACGTTTTCGTTTCGAAAAGATTAAATAAGTATGTTTTTAAAACGAGTCAGCCTGCAACACAACAGCGCGCACCGAGTAGTATATCAAGTACGAGGAAGTTCGAGGATTCAGGTCAATGGGCGTATATGGAACCGAGGGTGAAGTAGGCTGTAGGCCTGTTCCGGATGCGAGGTTCCGATGGTAGGACTGCGGACTCTGATTTCCCACTGTACTACTTTTTACACAGGTCTTGCGTCTTTGGGGTTTTAAGACTGTTTGCTGCACTTATTGCTTTCATTTGCTCTAAGGTGTCTGAACTCAAGCCTGTCCTTCGACAGTCGGAGTTGCTCAAGTCTCGCCCAATTTGTGAATGTTTGACCGTGTGCCTTCAGACATCGCTTATTTCTAGATATAAGGCACGTTTTAGTGCCAGTTGTTGTTGTTATTGTTGTTGTCTTGGCGTTACTAAAATGGCACTTACAGTTTACATCCTGTCTACTTGCTCAGCTGTTGTCTGCTTTTGCAATGATAGGCTTTCTACAAACCCACTAGGCAAGGGCAGGGATTACGCCTGACAAGGGCGATTGCATGGGGCATGAATTGTGAGGGTTAAACAAACGCATTGTAGCTGGCGTCGCAAACTTTCCCATTGCTTCTGTCGAGCTGTCTAGAAGCCAAAATTGGAATTGAGAGCTTTCTTTTGCTGCGCATTCATAGGATCGGACTTTACATTTGATAGGCATAAGAGGACTACTTGAGCACCGGAACAGTTTATTGTTTTGAACTTTCGAACTGGCGTTGGTGTTCATCTTCAGAGAGCGACAATTATAGAGAGGAGGTGATGCTAGCCGATCAACGATCGATGCTGCAAGACTGAAAGAGACTGCGCAGGACTCTGTAAGCCGGCGCCAGCTCAATAAATCGATTGACTGAGTTCACATCCGAGGCCTAGACTTCAATCAATCCTCGATCAATTCCCTGAAAAATAAATTGTTTTGGTAATCGAAGAGTTTTCTTCTTCACTTATACATGCACCTGGAACTGTGACTTTCGCCTTTATTTGTTAGGCATGTCTCTGCATGTAGGAAAAACGTAATCGTGTGACGCGAGAGTGCTGTGAACTGCAGGACGTAGTTAACATGCGTAGTGCACAAAGGGGGTAATCTGGTGTCTCAGGGAAACTCTGAGGTTGCGGGAAAATGATGGAGATTTCAGTGAGCTGGTGTAAGGAAACGACCTACAGGTTTATCAAGAGAGTTCGGGTTGAGTGCACCATGAACGGGGCTTGCAGCCACAAACGAAGCGAATTTAGTTCCCCCTTTACCATACATAAAGCATACCGTAATCTCGCGTAGAATACCTATGTGAAATGCTTGCGACAAACCTCGTACCACCGGTCTAGCCGCTAACCTACCTGCTTACAACTGGACGCCCGCATTGCTGATGTATAATGTAAGCGTTTTCAGTGAGAGTTGCCTGCAGAATAATGGTAATCGTACGTCTAACAAGCATGTAGCACTGCATAAATTAACTGCCAACTTGGAGTAAATCAGTTTGTGCTAAGGTCTTACTGCCACAAGGCTCCTATCTTGGTTTTGCCCTCATGTTGCATTGGTGATCAGGTGACAGGCCAATCACGTCCAATCGGCTAACCTTATTACGGCTGACGAACACGAAACATTCCTGAGAGGTCTGTATACACTACTTTCAGTACGCTTAGAGGTACCAGCTAACATCTGAGCGTGTCTGCATCTTCAGAGGTGTGATTTTTGTTGCATAAGAATAAGGATCCTGGAAGGCTACCTCAGCGCATACTTACGCTCATGAGAGCAGAACGGTTTGTGTACGCCAGAATTTTGCGCGTTTGCTTGAATATGCTACTTCCGTTATTGCCATTTGTCCACGTAAAGCGAACAGCGTTCCGGATGTGGCGGTACATGTTGTTCGAATCAGGTCCTATGCGGGATACGTAGACAGCTGCTTAGCTCTGTCAGTCGTCGCGCCCTATCCTATTATCATCTACTAGACAGGCGCGGACAGCCAGCTGGTACATGAAGGGGTGGAGAGTGAGGCTGACACCGGTAAACCAGTCTTCACGGCAAATCGAAGCATTTTTCACGCACTCGAATCCATCGGGACGCGCTAGTAGTCATGGCTTAGAGGGCTGCCAACTGACAAGATAATTCGGTCATATTTAGGACGGACACGCAAGCCGCAATGATTCCCTCTTAATGTGACCTCTATGGCACCCGCACTGATGTGAGATCCGATCCGCCTGCATGGCAGCTTAGTGTTGTGGGGTGAGGGGGACCACATCCTGTGTGGCACGCGCAAGCGGGCAGTTTAGCCTTCTCAGCCAATGCGTCCGAGCCCATCTACTGGCGCCTTGACCTTGCTATGCAATCGGAGACTGGTAGGTATGGGAGGTGCGAGTGCGGTAGATGCGTCGCAAATCAGCCTCAAAATGAACTAATTGACCTGCCAGTCACCGTCCTATGTCCAATCCCTGGAGTACACGCTGGACGTCGTCGTTCTCCGCTGTCGAACTGCTGTTGTCCGCATGGGGCATTATCGTTTTTTCTTGTTTGTCGATTTGCATATAATGTCCCATCCTGTATAAAAAGGGCCCAGGTCGCTTAGCAAACATTTCCGAAGGTCGCATCTACGATTTGGCTTATCCTCCGAGTTCTCAAGCCAATTTGTCAAGTCTGCTTTCAATAATATTTCCATGCATTTATGGGCGCCTATAATTACATGAATAGATTCGCCTAGTGAAATCGACCGCTTACGAAGGCGAACCCTGATAAAAGCCCGCTATCCATAGGTGACCTCGGCATAAATGCGTTGTGCAAAGAAGAGCAGTCAGGAAGTATGTAAAATACTTCTTCAAACTCTGCGAAGAAATGGGGCTTGTGTGCTGGGGTAGGCGGTTAGACGTCCGGTTCCTTGCAAGGTTTTTGAAATTCGCCCTACAATCTCTTGGACAGTCCACTTGTCTACCACCGGTTTGATACATGCTTTCTTATTAATTGTCAGTTTCTTCCTCCCTGGGGTACTGCTACATAAAGGCTGATCCAATTGTGACTTTGGATGGATATTACCTCCCAAATGTGCATATCCTCATGAAGAAATGCAGGGTTGCATGACGTGTCTCGTAAAAGCGTCAGCGATGGCACTGTCCGGTTGCTACGAAATATTCGGTTACGACAAGCATACAGGAATTGAGGAGACCATCGCGAATCAGCGACTGTCCTTGATGCGTCCACAACCGCCGTCGTCTTCAAAATTGTTGTTGTTGTTGTTGCCGCTGCCTGATTTCAGTGCGAGGAATCTCGTCAGCGTTGGTTAACTGACGATCTCTGCGCCCTGGCCCGTTGACCGTGTTAGCGCGATTAAAATGATAACAAGACTGTCCTGGTTAGCGCTGCTCTGCTTTAATAAGCGCCTCGTTCAAAAGTTGTCAGGAGCAGGGATAAGAGGAAATCTTCTGAACTGGATTCGAGATTTCCTAAACGGTCGTAGACAAAAAGTCATTGCGGATGGTTACTGCTCAGAATAGGCGCCTGTTATAAGTGGAGAACCACAGGGGTCAGTTCTTGGGCCGCACCTATTCATTATTTATGTAAATGACCTATTACGAGAAGTGAAGTCTGGCATAGCCCTTTTTGCAGACGATGTTAAACTTTGGAGAGCAATAAAAGATGAAGATGACGTTAAGATACTACAAGAGGACGTAGAGAATTTGCCCGCATGGAGCGAGAAATGGTGCATGAAATTCCACGTCAACAAATGTGCAGTAATGCACGTATTATCAGCGAGGCGAAGAACAAATGCACTCTCACGACAGTATCTCCTGGGCAATCAATCACTTAAAACCGTATATGCGAAAAAAGATCTCAGTGTATTTAGAAAAGACGATCTAAGCGTCAGCAGGCAGTGTTCTAAAGTCGCTGCGCGGGCAATGTCAGTCATGAGCGCGATACGCAGAACGTTTATTCACTTGAATACCAATGTCTTTGGCAAAGTATATGGGACATTTGTGGGGCCGCACCTGGGATATGCGGTACACACTTGGCCGCCGTGGCTTCGGAATGATATAGACATCCTTGAAGATGTACAACGGCGTGCTACAAAGGCTGTTCATGGCCTCAACATTTTTACGTACGAGCAGCGCCTGATGGCCTTGAACCTCTATCACCTCCACTACAGGCAGGACAGAGGTGACCTCATAGTAGCGTTTCGGTTGCTAAAAGGGAACTGTGCCACACAAATAAACGTTCCTCATTTTTCTCACAGAGGGTCATTTGTAAATGGAACTCTTTGCCGGAGTATGTCGTTAATTCCCCTACCGTGAGTGTGTTCAAGAGGCAACTGGATACTCACCTGCTGAAAGGCAATCCGAACTGCCGAAGCCTGATTTACCGGATTACCGAAATGACTATAAACATACTACTAGCATGAATTCAGCAGATCCTTTTGTGTGCGTCGAACTTGAACGACGTTTTTCGCAATTATTTCGTGGATACCATACCTCTTTCGCATTTATGTTCTACTAGCTCGACCCCGCCACGCGTTGCTGTAGCTCAATCTGACTAATTGAGAAGAGGGAAAAGAGGAAGGGGCACGTTCCCAATTGAAAAAAGGCCCACCGGTTGGCGGGATGTATTGTGTGCGAAACCCAGGATTGTCCTAGCCTCTGTCGAATGCAGGGCAATTGTCTGCTGCACCCAGTTGCGCTCGAGAATTCCGGAGTAAGTGGTGACGGCGGGCATTTATTTCGTCCACTGGTGTCGATCGAGGCAGTGTTTTCCTGTAGTCTCCTGCAAGCAGTAGCAGTGCCTTAGAAATGGTCTGCTGTTTCCTCGCAAATCCTGCAGTGTTCGATCAGGGGCCTCAAGCACTTTTTGAGCCATTGTGAATTCATCCCAAACAATAAGTTTGCCTTTCTGCAATACTTTTCCCATGCTGAATGCTTTGGAAATGTTGCACGCGGGAGTTTTAATGAATTGCACGTTCAAAGACAATTTCGAAGCTGAATGGACGGGTTTTCTGCCAGGTAGCTGAGTTGCAGCTATTCCGGGGATGCAAGTGCTAGGGCTATGTCATTTATTGGATTGAATTGTCGTCAGAAACGGTCGTAATAGGAACGCTTTGCCAGTCTCTCTTTGCGCATCTAGGAAGGAGATTCCTCCAACCCCGTTATTGACATTCCGCATTGTCTGATCGTAAATGCCATTCTTCTCCAGTCTTAGCTTAGAAATGTTTGATTGCAAGCATGGCAGAAGTTGAACCGTGTTTAATTTTTTGCTCATGGCGCCAATCCGCATTAAACGAAGCAGCAGCAGATTGGTTTTGCGGTGACATTCCCAGTTGATTAAGAACTTTGTTCGCGATTTCTACATACATATCCTCAATCACTATTAATGCCTCGCTGTAGATTCCTGCTGTGCAAGCCACATTTAAAATTTCCCTGCGTAGTTGACGGAATATATCTTTAGCCATTTGAGATTTATATTTCTCCCGTAAAACCGTTGGAAATGAAGGCGAGAATGCGGTCAATATGACTGCAAACAATGCTTGAATTTGATATGGATTGAACGTGTTGCAGGCGTCATTAATACATACGTCCCACTGTTGACCGTTCTCCATTAAGTGAAGAGCCTGACACGGACTGCTGAAAGTGGCATGCATAACGCCGTTGACAGCTTCCAATTGCTGGAAAGACGTTGGACCGGGCACATTCACCAACACCATGCAAAGTAAGATTGGGATGTACGGTATGCAGTCTGCCTATTGCAGTTCTTTGAGTATGCCGGGGTGTCCGTCCACTCGCTCTCCTCGTTTGCATTGTTTGGATGATTTTCTACACACTTCGGCAGTGTTTTCGCAAACGCGTCACTTTGGCTTAACGTGGGGAACGCAGTTAATGTTGTCGCCGGTGGACATAAGGCAACCTGTTACACATTTGCAGCTTTAAAGTAAGTGCATTGCCCATTCTCTAACTGTACTGCAAGTGAGCAACACCTGGACTTCGCTAATAGATGGGGAATGAAAGAATTCGCCACACGGATTTCTTGCTGATGACGCATCTTCCAGCTCGATACTGTGCGATTTCATCGAGTTGTATGTCCGCATCCCTTTCTCTCCTTTCGTTTTGCAGGCCGAAAACGGCCATGTCGCTGCCTTTATTCACGTACTTAAAATGTACCTAATTCATTTCCCGGAATTGCAGTTTTCCACGTTTGTGTGAGCTACGTTTGCTTTTAAAAGCAAAGACGAATACGAAACAAGCCAACGGTTACCGACCTGTACGTCACCGATTCGCATTCGTACGGTTGCCAATTTGCCGACGTCTTCCGCTGATCATTTTCGGTATACGGGACTTCCGTCGTTACCGGTAACTGTGTTGCATGCGAATGCCCGAGGATATCTCTTAGAGCACTTTCCGTCTATCATGCCGGGAGTGGGGGGGGGGGGTGGAAGAATTGGGATTCAGTGCACCTCAAGGTCCATGTATCAGATTCTTCGCCACAAATTAATGCAAATCATTGTCGACGTCGACATCAGGTAATTGGGCGCATACTGCGTCATCGATTTCGTTGGAAGTGATCTTGTTATAGAGACAGATCAAGACATGTGCATGGGGCAGTCCCCTCTTTTGCCGTTCCACCTAAAACATCCAGTAGCGCACAAACCCAAACACCTCGTGTTTCACCTTGAATTTCATCAGCGATTGCAGTTTCTTCCTAAAAATACGTGCTGTGATGTTATGCCTATTCACCAGCGACAGCCCAGGAAGTAAGAGCTGATAAATAGCTGCGCAGGCTGGATTGCATGTGAATGTAATGAGTAGGTCTGGAAGTCCGTACTGACATGCATGAGCAATTGCACCTTGAGCGTACTCGAACATATGACGTGAACTGTCTGTATATGTGGATGACAAAATCGTTAGTCTTATAACGTTAGGTGTATTACCATCGTTTACAACTGCATCATGCAAAAGTGTATATTCTTCAGAGCTCATCTTGGTCTACTTCAATCGAATGAAAAGCAGGCGTTCTATTTCGTTTTTTTGCATACATATGTACAATGTAGTGATGAAGCAATTGACGGCATTTCGAAAGGGAGAGTACTTACATTCTGTCGAATCATAAGTCGGTAGGAGTAGTAGTTCATTGCGCAGCATTTCATGTGCGTTACCTTATTACTGACTGGATTTATCATCCTAACGTTGAAGTGATATCCATCGGCAGCACCCCGAAAAGTAAATGGATACTGCGTCCAACCCGGTCTCCGACTGGCCGGTATATGTTGGATGGCAAAGTCTCTTGTCTTCCAACGGTTGTTGTCGTACCGTCGTTCACAACAGCATCACGCAAATGAATGTGTTCTTCAGAGCGCAGCGTGAATGCTGAGCACGCAGACGTGTTGGACGCTGGTCCGCTGCTCCTCGCTGGCGTCTTTCAACCACTCTCAGCTGGTAGTGTTCATTCTGTTGATGAACGAAGCATACCTGAAGCTGCAGAACGCGGTAACCGTGACCGCAGCCGGGTTTCCTCAAGCTGGGCTGTACGACATTGGGCTGACACTGGGTGACAGTCTCGTTATGTGGGTTGTGCGGGGGGGGGGAACGGGCGGTGTTAACCGCATTCAGTCGTCGCGCCCGAGAATCCCAACGGAATCGGTGACAGCCCCATTATGTAGGTAGTGTGGGGCAAGTGCAAGTGGAGCCTAAGAGTCACATGTTTTTTTGCTGCATATATAGCAGCCTATATGGCATCGGCCCAGAGTTGGGGGGGGGGCATATTAAAGTATCTGCAGGGTGGGCGGTGGGGTGAGCGCGGTCGTCGCGCGAAGCGCATGCGTTTGAGCGGATGACGGCCAAGTGGCTCGTGGGGGGCAGGGGGACGTGTGTCCGCGTGGATGCGGGTCAGGTGGCCCAGCAGGTGGCGTTGCTGTGCCGGAAAAAATCCGATTTTTTACCCATCATAGGCGCACCATCCGCATAACTGTGAAGATAGGCATAAAAAAACCCAGCCCCATGGGCTGGCCGTGTTGTGTCCAAATTTCAACGCAGTCGGTGCAGTACTTTAGGATATTACCTATAACACACGGAAAAACACTTCCATTTTGATCTATATAGATGATTAGATTTATGAATTCTCCTTACTAAAACTGCAAGCAAAATTTTTGCAACTTAACTATTTCCCCTTACATTTGTATCGTCTAAATGGAGTTTTCAGGGCTTCTGTCGTTTACTTCAAATATACTGACTGATACTGACTGAGTTCGGCAGTTCGTACTCCGCAGAAGGCATTCACGAAGGTTTGGTGAATGACGGTAGCCAGAGAGCAAATCTTGTTTTCCTTGTTTCTGCCTACTTGCACTGCTTTACATGTGTCGAACTGTAATATCAACGTGTAGAGACGTCGATACCAGACAACCTACGCAACAGCAATGATTTTGCAAATATTAGAATCAGATTACTTTGAAATCCAACAGATCCTCCCCTTTAAGGCAATGTGCATCATTAAAAAGGTAATAGTCTGTCATGTATGAATCGTTTACGGTGGATATACCTGGTCGACAGCCTGCACTTTATAATCATTCACGTACAAAATGTGCAAGAGTAATTCTAGAAACATCTGAACTGTCACAAAACGTGCTTTCACTATGTCTTAATGGTCGACTGGGCTCCCTAATCCCCACTTTCTCGGCCTTATTTTATTTGCGTACACGTGTTTTCAGTAACTCTTCATCAGGCCAAAACGGTTACAATGAAGTTTAAGTTATGCGAATTACATGACTTATAAATGATTCGGGGACAATTAACATCGATCGTTCCCACGCCACTCGCATGACGAGGCGTGCTATGG
>CACRXP010000227.1:179272-196623 GCA_902702965.1 Spirometra erinaceieuropaei
CTCCAACCTCCTGATGCCAGGGTGGGTGCACAAGGTACACGACGTACTCACAGCCTATGCCCCCCCTCTTCCTCGCCCCCTGAACCCAATTACCAGGACACGCCGACCACGCCATAGCACGCCTCGTCATGCGAGTGGCGTGAGAACGATCGATGTTAATTGTCCCCGAATCATTTATAAGTCATGTAATTCGCATAACTTAAACTTCATTGTAACCGTTTTGGCCTGATGAAGAGTTACTGAAAACACGTGTTCGCCAATTTGACTTTTCCAGTGTAACATGGGAATATTCGCTGAACTTATTTTATTTATCGTATTTCTGCCGTTTGTTTGTCAGCTACCGTGTAGTTTACTTCCGCAATATGAGGCTGGTCTTTTCAGCGTTCCTGAAA
The DNA here is from genome assembly GCA_902702965.1 of Spirometra erinaceieuropaei. Lineage (NCBI taxonomy): Eukaryota > Metazoa > Platyhelminthes > Cestoda > Diphyllobothriidea > Diphyllobothriidae > Spirometra > Spirometra erinaceieuropaei. The sequence goes on from CACRXP010000227.1 coordinate 179,665, forward strand.
GGCCCGTTTGAGATGACTAAGTTCAGGCCGTCCAAAATGCCTGGCCCCCTACAATGGGCTACGCGAGAGATATGCTGAAACATCACTGGAGACAGATCGGGGTACGGCACGCGTCGATAGGGCTGCTCACCAGACAACAAATGTCACACGTAAGGTGTGACTGCAGGCCTAGGCGCGGGGTTGCGCAGCGCTAGCCACCTGCGCCCAATTCCCGCATTATATGGCTGAAGGGTTCGGTCAGAAGACTAGTTCCTAGGAGAGGGGAGACAGAATGAGGTCGACTCTGAGCGCTCCGCTCACACGGCACTCCAATTCACTCCAATCCGACGTGATTCGAAAATACGAAGATGCACTACAAATAGTCGCTTGAAAGTCTGCCAATTGGCGGAAGAAATCGCTCCTCTCAAGACGGAGAGCAATTGGACCTTTATGACAGTCCCACAGAGATCGGGTTCGGGTCGCCCACGCCTTGCTTCTGCGGAGACCTGGTCAACTATGTGCTGACCAGACATGTATGGCGGGCGTAGACAGACTTTTCAGCCTTCTCAGTCACTCTACTCGATCCCGCTTGCGGTCTCTCTGACTTTTTTTTGACACCGAACCCAGAGGCGAGTGTGGCAGTTGCTGTGCAAGTCTGCCGTCATTTATAAACTAATCCACGCGCAGGTCACCGTCTCTGCGCCCATCATGATTTGGGGTGCACGGTGGAAATCATCATTCGCGACGGTTGGCAGAGGTTAGTTTGGCCAATCCCAAGGCTACTATTGTTGATAGTACTTTTAGCACCAGCGACAGCAGCTGGAGACATCTGTTTCGGATGACTTGCATGGACACAATGACAGACAGATTGTCGTTGCCAATACAAGGAGTCTGCGCGCTGAAGACGATGCTAACCTTGACTTTATATGAACGTCCGCTGGCACACAGAATGGGTACGCGAGTTTTGCCCATTGTTGACCACTGCACTTGTTTACTTCTCGAGTAGAAGGTACGTATTGCGATCGTTCGGGTCTGGAGTATCTCAAGTGGTAGACAATTTTAAGTGAATGGACCGGGAACCAGGTGAAGGAAAATATAAGGCAGAAAATGCGGAGGAAAGGCATCATGGCGCGTTATTCCAAGGTGTTGGCTTGGGCTCTTTTGCATTCAACCCAGAAAATCACCTTGCTTAGAGGACTTCTGTGGTAAAATATCAGCCTCCCACACTTATCACTTTTTGGAAATAGTGTCTACGGTGAGCTAGAACCAAGCACAACGTAGAACGTTGCCTCGACTCCTACACGTTTGTCCCCACTTATGAAGTGACTGGTTTAGACTGTGGAGTATTGCGATTGACGTTGCAGAAGCATATACACGTGTACACATTCGGTTGGGCGTCGACCTAATCAACTGGGGCAGCCGTAAAATGGTTACTCTTCGTAGAGATCTTACGACTGGACGAGAGTTAGTCTCCGTTCAACAGGGTTTGCCTCAGGTATTTTCACCAGAGACAATGCTGGAACTTCGAAATGGTGGACGGCCTGGAGAATGTATTCATCCATGTTGAAGTTCGGGAAATAAAGGATACCATTCCTCAGTCAAACCGTCTTACGGAACCTGTGTCCAGTGAGGTAAGAGCCAGACAAAGTTTTGGGTGACAAACTGACTGTGGTCTGAGTCTACTTTCCGGTCGGGGTCGCCGAGAGTTAATGACACCGAGGACCATTCATGACTCATTGCCGACAACAGCGTCTGCCTCATTTGCCGCCATCCGAAGAAATGGGCTTCCGCCAAGCATCAGGAAGAACAAGTACAATAAGGAGGACTTGACAGAACCCTACGCACCCCGTGAGTGTCCACATTTCAAAGACGGTCCCCTACTGGTCTAGCACTGCTCAGTTCGAGAACATTATGCACACGAAGATCCTTCCTAAGTACCAACTGGTCCCACCTATGATCTCAACAATTTTCATCATTCCACAATTAAACACTTCGTTATGCCAGTCATGTGTATTCAGATTCAGCTAGCTGGATCTGGAGTTGGGGAAGGGCAGTTAGAAGTGTTTTATGTGTCAAACGCTCATGTTTAAGAACTACCTAATCCTCTTAGGCGAGATTTTCATTATTTAGGTGGTAACTTGCTTTGTTCGACTATATGAGATCTTTTTAGGAGTGCAGCAGCGCCTTTGCGATGTTCACCGGCTTTGCGACAAACAACAGACGTTGGGAAAACCGCTGTAGAAAAGGCATATCTTACAGTTCAAACAAGTGTCCAGCAAATCATACCGGGGGTTGCGCAGTGCTGTATAAGTTTCCCAGGCGCGGCAGACAGTTGTTAACTTCAGGCTACGCCAGGAGCCCCAGATCGATCCGCGTCCTTTCCCACGGTCGGATTGACATCACCTGAAACTGCTTTAATGTCAAAAGTAACGTGCCTATTCCATCCTACAATCGGGATAGATTGGTGAGAGTGATTCCATTATATGAATTAATGTAAGTACCTCGGACTGTCATTGCCTCCTACTGGGCAAAATAAGGGTGATGTCAATGTTCAGATTAAAGTATGTCTGTACAGCCTTCAGTGGTACTAATAACAGCCAACTGGGCTCTGCAGAACTGAAGTCCGGAAGATCGCTCTACTAACCGCAGTTGGCTGAACAGTTTGCACACGAGGGCTGACATGAATAATAGATCGACGCGTAGACCATTCCAATGACTGCATTATAAGTACTGTCGATTCGACGTGACCTTTACGACTCAACAGAGGCCGTCCTCACTATAGAAACTTAGAACAGGTTTGCATCTTTCCTAGAATGGCAGCCGCCAGAGCTGGGTTTTCTGTTAAGCTGCTAGCATCCTTCGTCGGACACACCACCTCGACAACGCCATACCGACTTGTGGCAATCTACTCGACGTGGCCACAGCGACCAAACACTCCTTGCCAGTCCACTGCTTGCGCCGTGTGTGACTCAGTCATCGGCGCCCCGACAGCACGACGCCAATCTGTATTGTTGCCTTCAGCGGTTGGCCGCAGCGGGATAAAACTCAGGTGTACACATGAATCTCTCGCTGTGACTAACAACACTGACTGCGGTCGCCGTCTTCTGGGCCGCTTGTAGGCTGCGGTGAACGTCGTCCTACTCGCTCTATCACCTTGACTTGGAAAACCCCTTGTTATCGACCACCGCACTTCGACTGACTTCCCTCTCCGCGCATATCGTCACTCGCAGGTTGCCTAGCCATCCCTGTGTAGAGTCCCAACTGTTACAGCACTGCACCTACCAGTGACAGTCAGGTTCTCAGCCAATCACAGCTTCCTAAACCGGCCAGCTAACTTCAAGGCCGACCCAGAAATTCCTTCGCTCAGAGCGCTCGTGTCGCCGGACCTATGCACTCATCCGGTCGGCAGCTTTCTCTAGTCCATTCTCCAAGCATTCTGCACAGAATACAAGGCTTCATCTATTGGCATTCAACTTCTCTTTCTGCTTGGGGCCGTTCCAGCAGGCCATAGTGGCAAGCAGCCGCGACGCCTCTATCCCCGAGCCCACTACTGTAGTTGGCATCGACTTGATTTGGGTCCTACAGACTACAGAAAGCCACTCTGAAGTCTGAGCCGCGCTGCCAAGATGAAAAGTCCGGAGTGCCCAATTGAAATCGTGGGCTAGTGCTAGCCGTCGCTATCAGGAAAAAACACTGGATTTGAGAGCGAATAAGGTCTCATGTTGTAGCCCAGGCCTCCAGGTGCTCACTCGAGAAATCGCCTTTGTTCTGCTAAACCAGTACGGGTGGGAGGTCGGTTACGCTGTCCCGGTCCCAAGTGTAAGCGCAATGTGGGCATTGTAGGTAAAGCAAGCCGAAGGAAGATGCTGAAATAGTTAGTGGAATAGTAGCCAGAGCTAGAACGGAAAAGGACAGCCTGATGTATCGGTTTAGACGTAGGGTTAGTCATAGAGTTGGGATTAGGGTCGGACTGAGAATTGAGCTTAGGGTTAGGGTTTGCGTTAAGTCCAAGGGTTCCGGTTAGAGTTAAGGTTTGAAATGCGGTTTAGGTTAATGTTCAATGTTAATATTGGGGTTAGGGTTAGTGTTGGGATTAGGATTAGGGTAGGGTTACGGTTAAGGTAAGGGTTAGGGTTATGGTTTAGGTAAGGGCTAGGGTTAGGACTTAGGCCACGGGTAAGGTTACACCTAGGATTAGAGCTAGGGTTTGTGGTAAGTTTCGGTTTAGGTTAAGTGTTCATTTGGAGAATACCATTAGGTTTATAATTACGTTGAGGATTAGGTTTGCCTTTTGAGGTTACCGTTAGGTTTACCGCTAGGTTTGATGCGTTGCTGCCTCGTGTTTTCTACCAGTCAGATGTTTTGCGAGATTCTAGGCTACCTTTAATCTTGTGGCAGATTTGTCATACAGCAAAATGCCTTCTTCGTTTTAACCTCGGCTACTTTCTCCACTAACGATATCAGCGTCCACCTTTGTCTTACCTTACTTTCAAACTCCACATTGCGCTAACATTTGCGACCAGGACAGCGTACACGACCCTTCTAATTCTGACCGCTATTAATAGATTAACCCCGAAAGCCTCTCACTACTTCCTGAAGGAGACAATTCCACATTCCGAATTACGTCTGCAAGTGGTCTGAGTGCCCGCCTTGCACAACAGGCAGAAGCGCTCCGTTCGCTCGAGGCCTACTAACAATGGTTGATGGACAACTGAATGAGGATGCTCCCTGATGCTGTATGGACGACCCGGAAGAAGCGAGAGGTTTTCTCGGCATTCTTCACAACTGAATTCTTGCATGAGCGCTAATGTCGCTCAACTAGTGGTAAACTCGGACCTGACTGAGAGTCCCGAACACTGTGTCCGGACTCCAGTCGTCGACGCGGCGAAAGTACACACGCAGGCAACAGTCCGCCTGGGTGGTTGATGCAACCTGGCGGGGCAAGTTCGCATTGCCCAGTTCATCCGAACTAGACCGTTGCGGTATCTTGCAAAAGAAGGACTCAAAAGTTTCCACGCCTCTTTGGACATTGGAAGGAAGCCAATGAGACAACAGTGAGATAGGCAGAGACCACGCCGAAAAGGGAGGCCCAATCGCCGGAACTCATCTGGAAAAAATAGATTTTGCCTGTCACCAGGCTTACGCAGATGCAAGCATTCAGACAGATGCATTGCCAAAAGGTCTTCCAGGTCTTCGCGGAGCGCATTAGCAGGGCAGACGTGGAACGATCGCCGTCGGGGCAGGATGTTCGGGTTAGGTGGGTGGGTGCTGTTCGATGGAGTCTTCGGGTCTCAGCTAGTTTCCAGGGTTCCGACTGAAGCAACTTAGCTTCTACTAATTTAACAATGGTTTTAACCATTGGCCGCTCAAGAAGCCCACTTCTAGTCATGCTCACAGTGAGAGTTTCCAGGGTTGAACATCCACTGCAGGTCACATGATTCAGTCTTGTCTCCACGTCGTGGACGATAGTGGACCCTGACCGCGTGTCGATGCCCCCTTCAAATGAATCCAAGACATCTTCCCATTTGTGCGTTAGTTTAGCCGACTTCATCAAAACGGTGCTGTGCTTTGACACAAAGCCCTTTGGGTGACCCCTGACGAGAAGGCACCGGTTTCCCGATAATATGATTTGTTCCGTCTGAAAGTGCTTCATGGGACATGAACTGCTCCAGATAAGACTCTGCTTGGGTAGGGCGGGAAGAATTGAGAATTTAGGTGGACTATTTAGATTCCGGATGAATAGACGATGTTTCTTCCAGGCCTGAAGGGGGCAATAGACTGGGCGTTTGGTTTTCACAGCAAGGACTATCCACGTGGCCTGACAGTCAATGCTAGAGGGGAGGATGTCCCCTAGTCCATCTTCCCACGTCGAAAGTATCTCGAAGCCCTGAAATGCTCCGTTTTCTCTCACTGCGGCAACTGCATCGGCAGGGGCAGGACAAATGCAAGCAAAGAGTGGGTTTCTGACGTCCTTGCTTGTCTCCGTTGAAAGGAGAGGGCAGGCGTCGGCCCACACAGACACAATTCGTTCTGTCAGCCCCTCACAGCTGATGACGTTGGAGAAGAGAACAACACTGTTTGCGAAATTACGCAAGGCTATTGGAGGTGGCTCAATTGAGGCCGCCGCACAAGTTCGTCTATCACCTCCACAATAAGACGCCGTATGCATCCTGAGATTCAAGGGCCTCTCGGATAAAGCGGGGTGTTCAAGGCGCAGCTTTGTGTCAGAGTTTAAGCAGATGGGAGAATTGCTTATCTCTGCGGCAGACGGATTCTGAGTGTCGCTCACATCCAGTCGATGAGGCGTCCTCATAGGAATCAGTGCGACGGACCAATCGGCGGGTGACTGAGTGGCTTTTCCGACGGACTTACAGGTTCTGGGAGTCACAGGAGCGCCCTCAGTGCTCGCCAGACCTTTAATCCTGTTCATTTTATCGGTTTTGATCGGTGCGTTTAAACAACCGGATAAGTTGACTGATGCCGAGAAATGGGAACTGTCCAATCCTACCCCCTCTGCTCCAAAAGTATTCTGCAGCTGATGCGTTACTGGGGAAGTCAGTGGGACGTTTGGGCGAGCGGGAGATGACGGAGTCCGGCTTCCAACGAACCTGTGGGTTTTAAATGTCATAGGGTTTCTCTCAGTCTTCATGCTGTAGTCAACTCGCACTATCTCTTGAGTTTTCAAAGTATCATTTGCCACCATTTCTTTCGAAACCACGGTTGGGTGTTCACGATTTGAAAATTTATCAGAACACTTTTTGAACGGTGGATGCGCACCGTACCGGTTTGTGGACCCCTCGGGGGGAATCTTTTTCGGTTTACGCGTCGTCACTTTGGAAGAGACGCGTCGAATAAGAGGCGTCCGGTTGGTTTTGATCACTTCATTTATGTACTCTGTCACAGCCTCCTGACTTTTCCTGGCGTTAGATGACCCGAGAAGTGTTTTCCCACCTGACATTTCCCAGGAAAACTGGCCGGTTTTATCACCCTGGTTACGCGACCTAAAAAGACCAATCGCCTTATTCTGCAGGAGGATGGGAATATGTTTCCGTTTGTTTGGGAAGTCCCGATCAAGGATATCAACAAGGTTCTGCCGAGTAAAGTTCTGTTGAAGTGGTTCGTAGGTTGAATATGCGTTTTCTCTTCTCTTGTTCCAAAATGACCATGCGGAACCATCCCCTGGTGGAAATGTGCCTGTCGACAAGCCTTTGCCGGTTAAAGGGGACGGCCTTGTCGGTCTCGCTAGATTCGAGTTGCTGTTCGCGTTTCCCGCAAATATCCTTTCCTTTGTATGACAACAACACCTGGATGATTTGGCTCGGGTGACATCTGCGGCGTTGTTCATGTCGAACTGACAGAGATTTTGGAGAATCTTCAGGGGTTCTTGATGAAAGTCAGCGGAGATCCCCTTTCCACCACGTTTCTTGCTCAGGAACTTTTGTTCTAGGGCACATGCAGTCAGGTCAAGAATTCTACATAAGTCGTCTGGAAAGTTCGTGTTACGCCTGCAGATGGCCCTTGAACTGAGCTTTGACTCTCTTTTACGACTGAATTTGATTTTTGGCCTCCAAGAATTTTTATTTTTAAAAGAAAGTTCAACGGAAGAACTTAAGACCATCGAAATTCCTTAGGCTGGCGCCCTGTCCAGGCGGCACAACGCTCTCTCACCCGACCCACGTGACAGCGTTGTTCGAACATAATCGATTTTTGCACGTCCTACATCTTGGCCATGCCCACGCAGTACATTTAAACACGTTGAAATGCATATAGTATTTGAGCTTCTGGCGAGCCCTTTTGCAATCTACATAACCCAGAACAACGTTCCATTTTCGTTATTTTTATTAAAACGAACATCCTGTAGGACACAACCTCGAATGCTATGATAGCGTATTGCTTAATCAGACGTCAAGAGAACTGTGTTGAGGGATTTATGGTTTGGTGAGATCGCGGAAACAGGTGGCGGCCAGTTCTGTTGGTGTATGGGACAAGCGTGAGTCAAAAACTTGTGAAAATCATGCCGCCTGCGACCCGTTAGCGAGCATGGGAGCCAGTGTGATCTTGTAGCGGCTGTGCGACCAAGCAGACGTGACCATGGCTACAGGGGAGTGCGTGAGGACAATGATGCTGGAACTCGAATATAAGTACTTGAGAAAATTCGTGCCTACCGGTTAACTGTTTTCTGCCGCCGTAACAGAATATTAACAGCTTACTATGCCTGTTCAAACACCCCATAGAGTCAGAACGCCAGAGTGTCTGCATCATAGACATAGGTCTCAGCCAGGCGTAGACCTCTGAGAGCTCATTGTTATTGCATAGCATCAATATTAAAGCGAAGATTTTTACCTAGGTAGGATGGTCAACCGATGTTTAGTGAGGGCGAAAAGAATGGAACCCCGCTTCTGAGGACGAAATTCTGACTAGTTAAGCACCGAAGCTGAAAAAGCATCCGAATGACCCACATCGGCGGCTCATACAGGATAAGTTGTCAGAAGCAAATTCCTTGCTGCCGTCGCTGAACAAGCCCATTAGTCCAAAGGGCATACAGTGCGTGACCGATTTCATGAAATGTTGATCGAATTTCTGAAATGCGATTTCGACTAGGAAGGATTTCTTAGGTGAGGTTGTAATGTTGATTATCATGCGGCATAATCCTATAATATTTCGGACTCGTCAGGATTTCGGCTGTTGAATGTACCTTTCGAATTCCTGCAGAAACCGCACCTGTTAAGAATTGACTACCTAGGCAGCATGCAATTTTCATACTGATTTTCGATGGTCTTATAAATTCAAACATATTTTATAGAACACATTCTCAAAATATGCGTTCTTTTACTTGCTTAGTGGAAAGTTACATCATCTTCACATGTTGCCCCTGAAGAAAGTGTATATTTGAGTTTTGAAAAAGTTCCCCAAGCAACGATCAGTTGAAGGACCCCAGACACAAACAATCAACCAAAGGTGCCTGTCATTCGGGAAAGGTGGTAGTAGGGGTTCTTCTGGAGGGGCCTACGTATGCATAGAGGAAGGGCAAAATAAGTATAGATAATTAGTAAATTCGTTTTTAGGGCGGAAAAGTTATAATGCATTGGCATATAGCAACCGAAATTATGCAGGAAAATTAGAAAAATAAACTTTAAGTGTCTACAACGATTGCTTCTCACCCGATAGTTGCCGTTTCCGAATTCCCGGATAATTTTGAACCAGATCAGTCGTTGCATTAGCCTTTAGCGATCTCAGTCTACAGTCAACGGTACAGAGGAGGACCCTACTTAACAGTCAGTAGACTGTGGATCGTGTCATATGGAGTTTTATCTTGGCATACATTTACAAGCTGTTGCAGAAATAACACTGCCAACAACAATTGATTCCTGCGACCTCACAACTTAACGCAAAATTCGTTTTTTTGTGAACGTGACTTTTTGTTTATCGTTCACTTACTACTCTGACTTCCATTATCGTCAAATAAAGTAGGATAACACTTTCGGCAAAATTTCGGGCAATTTTTGTGTTTCTTTAATTTTATCAGCTTACTGTCTAGCGTGCTGCCGCACCCATAAAACTCCCTTTACCAGAAATCACGTATGGCGCGATCCACAGCCTACTGACAGTTAGGTGAGGTCCTTCTCTATACTGTTGCCAGTCTACAAAGTGCATACCTTCCGCGTAATCAAAATCATATGTCTCTCTGGGCCTTTAAGAAGACACCATGTGGAGTTGCTAAACCTTCGCAATGAATGCTGTCTATGTTGTTCATTTCATGATGAGCATTGGTAAACGAACATGTGCGATGCTGTATGTATGGACATCGCACAGTCTTAAAAATCTCCCATTGAGAAATTTTTTAAAACCGAAGGATAACCTTTCCTAGAGTATAAAATGTAAAGACAATGTGAATTTGCATCAAACAAGTAAAAGAAAGAATAGTTGATACATGTTTTCTATAAAATATATTTGAATTTATAAGACCAGCGAAAATCAGTATGAAAAATGCACGCTGCCTAGGTAGTCAATTTTTAGCAGGTGTGGTTTCTGGGGGGATTCGAAAAGTACATTCAACAGCCGAAATCCTGGCGAGTCCGAAATACTATAGGATTATGCCGCATGATTATCAACATTACAACCCCACCTAAGAAATCCTTCCTAATCGAAATGGTGTTTCAGAATTTCGGCCAACATTTCATAAGATCGGTCACTCACTTGAGACGCTAGAGCTTAGAGACTCTAGAGACTTGCACAATCGAAGTAACTACCTTGACCCAATAGTTCTTATGGTCATCTCAAGCTGGATTTGTCGCTCTTCTAAAGAGTTGAAGGAAGAAGTATTATTTGCTGAGGCTTGTAAAGCAAAGTAGTTTTAAGATGCAGTTATGGCGAAGAGAAGGCATTCATCGGAATAACATTTTTTTCCGAAAACGTAAACAACTTCGAGTGAGTTGGTATTTCATAAAGAGTAGTGCCAACCTCATTGTCCGAACAGATGCCGCTCTCACGGTTTCCACGCGCTATCGAAGGTGTCTATAAGCCTACACAATCTTCCGGTTTTCGGACGCGAATACCAAACCGTCGTTCGGCTTGTCCTTTGCATTTGCCAAACTATGACGGGAGAAAACTGGATCCGATCATTCTAGTCATGTTCACAGACATCGTGTGAAAAAACAATTATAACTAAACATAATAAGACTGCACACGATCGAAACGTTCTTCGTATCTCGCCTTGAAAGTTAAGTATCGATGCCCTGTTTCCGATTTCGCTCGAAAACTGGATAAAACACAGAGGGAGTCAGCCCACAACCTATCTAGGCGCTGTGCGAAGACACAGAGCATACTCGTTAGAATGCGGACCCAGTAATTTAGACGGCAATAGAGGTTGACTTGAATGTTCACTATCCTATCCCAGTCGGCCTCAAACCGCGAGAACTCGGGTGCATGGCATTAGGCAGTCACTGCCTGGCGATGGTCGAATGGCCAGAACTGATCACTCAAACGCCATCTGTTTCTGTCGGTAATAATTTTCCGCTGAGTTTGTGCTTGCACCTCTGATATTTGGTCTTCGTCGTTAAAAGAGGGACTGGGTCGAGCTAACTAGATTCGCAGTCATGGGTAGTCTGTGTCGGAGGTCCAATACAAGGTATATTTGCGATCTGTTAGATCATCCACTACCAAAATGATCTCAGCAGATGCAATGGCATGTGATCTTCTAGCAGAATCCGTGTCCGATGTTGTGCTTTTCGGCTGACGTATCTCACACGTAGAAATTCAGGGGAGGTGAGAGTACCTGTCAGTCCACGAGTCAGCAGACCAAAGTGGCGATTGTCTTCAACCCAACTCAAGGTTTGGTGTTTAACATCCGACTTCGAGCAGAGCAAACTCAACAACAACCATAAATCGATAAAACGGGATTCCAAGCCTATACCCTGTCGTGTTTTTATGACACCCGGATGCTTTTGTGGAAAGGGGCAGGTAACTCCTGCCATAAGCACTGGGTAGCTGTTTAAGGAAGAAATCATCAACTGTTTTCCTTCTTGAGTATCCCCAATCCTTTCGTAAACTTCCCCACGCAGCAAGATTGCGGAGGGTTAGCAAAAGAACACAATAATCTTTGTTCATTTACTAACGACGGTATGATTGACTTATGCGGTCCCCTAAACAGGACATGAGAATAGGAATCGCCAATAATACGAGTGACTTTCAGCAAACTACCAGTAAAATTGGGTTTAGGTGTAAGGCTATAGCCAGAGTTAACGGCAAGTTAAGTCAGGGTCAAGTTAAGGGTCAAGGTAGGGGCTAGCGATAACTGCACTTAAGGTTTGGACAAGGTTATAGTCAAGAGAAAGGAAACGGTTTAGTTTTATGTGAGGATTATTGCTGGGGTTAGAGCATGGAAATATTTCGCCCTTTCCGGAATTATGCACATGTCCCCTATTATTATTTGGGCGGGGCGTACCTATTCTCATGTCCTGTCTAGGGGGCCACATAAGTCAATCCTACCCCAATGTCATCTGATATGCAATTTTTAAAATAACTTGCGGCCCACTGTAGTGTTTTATGTGCCTGTCTGCTCTGAACAGGGAATCTCGTGATTTTAATACAGTACACTGATTTGCGCTCTTAATTGAATCAAAATTCAGGTTTGGCAAACAACGCCTTCGATTATTTATCATCAAGCCCGTACAGTAATGTGAGGGAGGGTGGGGGGTAGTAAAAAATGTTGGTTATGTCTGTGGGCAACCCTATTAACTTTTTACCGGTTGCCTGTTTGTTATGTAAACTAATCGCGGCACGCCAGGGTTTCCAAAGACTTTCGAAGCCACATGCAATGTTTACTTCATGATCCGAATGAGCTGGTCTGCAGGCGGACAACGCCATAAACCAGAAAAAATGGATTTTGCCCTGAAAGGAAGAGGGGAAATTCAAGTTCACGACTGTCGTCAATCCGTACGGAACTCAACAGGAAAGTCCTCAAAAGGGCGTCGGCACGAAGATAACTGGCCAGTTAAGCGTCTAGTCCTCCTTCGCTTGCAGGGTCCGATCGATCTAACCGCCATACGAAATCCCACGACGAGGTTTCGGTGGTCTGTCTGGAACTACATGGTTTTCGGCTGCTCAGAGTCACCTGCTTGAATTCAAGACTGCAACACCTTCACCCATTACTGACTGAGGAGTGCCACTTTCACGTGACCTTCGATATTTCTGATCGCAGTTTACAGGGTGAAGGACTGTGATCCAATGACTCATGAGACCGCGGTCGAATCCCCGGACTATTCTAACATGGAGGACCGCATTTAAACTACAAAGGTCCATCCTCGTTCCCTCCTTTTCCTAGTCGGTGGCATTGTTCGATTTAAAAACATCCCTCATTTATCTATGTCGCAGTTTATTTGTCGTCACAGTGATTCGCTGCTCTTCGTGCTCCAACTTCTTATGGAGTGCTTTGTTTCACTTTGTTTCAACCGATGATGGTAATAGTAGAGCCAGGAAGTTCGAATGGGTACAGAGGAGGGCACACTGCTAAGTCTGTTCTCCTAACATCCCCTGCCAACTACCCAGCATCCTTCTGTCCAAGCAAAAAAGTGGACCGAATTCCTGAACATGTCGAAAGGTGAGAGATTTCGATGTTCTGCGAAAAATCTTACTCAAATCACGCTGGCGGCAGACCCTTACTAGTGTATCTGTGGTACTCAATGCTTGCTTTAACTGTAAAACAGCTGTCAGCAACCCTTAATTTCCTGGGATGGAGGGAGCATTATGTCTCAATATGCTCACAGTTCCTGCTGTTGTTGTTCCAGGCCTTCCAAAATTTGTGAGTTGGCTTGGTATTACCGCGTCCTGTTTTCCTTTCGTCTGAAATCTCCCATATTGCAAGGTAAACATGCACTTTTTCCTTCCTAAGAAAATGTGAAATCAAGTGTAAGCATTCAAAGTCCTTGGAAACACCGCATACCACTTGAGTGCTGCTTCCTCTAAAATGTCCTGAGGCAGATAGACTGTGAAGTTGCAGTATGGGACGCCACTCTCTAGATTAAAGGGGTCTTAGAGGCTGTCTCTCGACTGTTACAACCCGCCAGAAAGGGAATAGCCCATCGACCTCAGGTGAAAACTCGGCGCCGTTTGATGCAACCTAAGGACATGCTGCCACTCACGGAAGCCTCAGCAGTTGCCCACAAAATAAGCTGCAATGATAAGAACTACAACTACGTTGAGGAAATAGGGCGGAAATTGCAAAAGTAAGAAGTGCTGGTTTTTAATTCCCTTTAGAAATTAATCGCTAACTTGGAGCAAATCAGTCTATTTGAGAAGTATGGGCTCAGACTAAAATTTGATGTGAATATTTGGGTCATAGTCTATCAGCCACGGCAGAACAGCTGCGTAGAATTAATAAACTGCCAACAGGCAGCCATAAGTACTTGGCAGCACAGGTACTAGCTATAAGCTTGACCGGTCTACCAAAAGTTAACGATTGAATTTTGGGAGAATTAAAAAGGAGCCATTTCCAAACTGGAGTATGTGCCACAAAAGCACACAAGAAATGCTGGGGCACTCACGAATTAGCTGAACTCCTCGCAGCTGTGCCATGCAGCGGCAGAATATCGGCGAAGCGCACGCCTGGGCTTTCAGCCAGTACTTGTGCTGCCATTTATGGTATATCGTGCCACCTGTGCAGAGCACAAATAGGCAACTCGGAGGCCGGAACAAAACTCGCAACTTGCAACGTACGTTGGAGGGATTGGCCATAAGTTCGACCTTCAGGGAGATACTATCTCAAGCCAGGGCAACTCAAAGACTGAACGGCTAACACTTGAGACGTGGTACTCAGATGCCAGCTGCACAAATAAGCTTCTGGGCATCCCTGCAGCTTACAACGCCCTGCGTTATTATTTCGACAATGCACGCGACAAGACGATCACACAGAACTTAAGAAGACTGCACAGACAGCCCGATAACGAACTCACTCGACGAGGAAGAAAACGAGCCGGCAGACAGACCAACCCTGACGAAGGCTCAGCCACCTCCTCCCAACGAGGGGATGAATCTTAACGCACGCAGCTAAAAAGCCCTCGGACAGTTCGACCGTCGATTTTGACGATGTCCATCGTGTGCTACACACCAAGGTGCAGCAGGCACGGTGACTTGAGCGTGAATTAGTTTATAGTGATAGTAAACTTGGGCAGAATCTACCGCACTCTCTTTTCCCCACTCCCCACCTGGACCCCGTATCAATACAGAGTCAAGAAGACCGGAGACGAGGGAGGACGCAGGTGGATGGCGCGGTCGAGCCCGCACCTTGACGTTCCAATCCACAGCCCCTGGTCCACACAGCAAATGACCAAGCATTTGGCCAACAACAGTGGCTACAACAACAACAAGAACAACAATTGCCGATACAAGGGAAGATGAGAGTTCCAAGAACTAGTTGATTAGAAGAAGAAGCGATCGCTGGAACAATGGCTTAATTCGCCTGACGTTTCGGATTCTCTCTTGAATCCATCATCGGAGACAGTTGCAGAAAAGGGTGGCTCGTGTACAGGAAGTCGCAGTATTTATAGGATGCGGTCGCCATGCTACCGCATACCTACAGCAATTAACCGTGCTCCCTTCATCAAGGATTGTTGCCCGCTGGTGCGCTAATTGCTTGATGGCCGGCATGCAAGTTGTTAATTGCTGACACCTCATCACCCGTGTTGGATGCTGGCGTGATGATTGCTCGGCCATCTGGCTCACCGGCTTGCGCGCTCCTCGAGTGGTCAATTGCTTTGGCCAGTCTATGTCTCAGCACAGAATATGGAGTGGGACTGTCGTTGCACTTGTTGATAGACTGAGGTCCCGTGAACCATGACTCAAGCAACTCGCGGCTCACGCGAGAGGGAATAATCGCGACTTCCTGTACACGAGCCACCCTTTTCTGCAACTGTCTCTGATGATGGATTTAAGAGAGAATCCGAAACGTCAGAAGCCCCACCCTGAGCGGTCGGACGGAGAAAACCCGAAATTTTGGCTCGCAATCCCTTATGTGAAAAATGTGCCAGGGGCGACGGCAAGAATCCTGAAGCCTTTCGGGATCGGGGTGGCTCATAAGCCAGAGTCAACAATCAGACAGCAAATAATGAGGCCCAAAGACCCGCTACCGGTGACAGAACAATCAGCGGTGGTCTACAGCATACCATGCCAAAACTGTGATGCAAGGTATGTTGGTGAAACGGGCAAACGTCTTGGCACAAGATTGCATGAACACCAGCTTGCAATCAACCGCAAGGACAAGCTGTCTATGGTTTATGGCCACGTCAGACAGCAGAACCACAATTTCGCCTTTGAAAAGGCAAGGCTAATCGGCCGAGTCAATGATAAGATGGCCAGACTGGTCCTCGAAAGTTGGTCCTCGACTGGCACACTCAACAGAGCCATAGATCTGCATCCCGCCTATCAGGCGCTACGCACAAGGCTCGAGTCAGTGCGGACAAAGCCATCAGGACAGTCGAGCAAAGTGACGCGTGGCTGACAGCCGATGTCAGCAGAAAGTGGGAGAGAAGCCGGCCGGAGGTCATGTGACCAGCATGCGACGCCACCTCACCGCAACGCCCACGAGGCTGAGATCAACTCACATGAGCCCCAACAACTGTTCAGTCCGTTGAGTGACGAGGGGGAGGCCGACAAACATGCTGGCTCACCAACAATTACGACGGCCGAAAAGGGGTCATTAGTGGCAGGAGCCCACCGGCGGTCAATCGTGGAGAGGTCAACGCTAATCGGCGGCGAACGGGCAGGTCAAAGTTCGTGCTTCGCGCACGGATATAATACCAGGCAGGTATCAAGGCTGACGCAATCAAGACCAGCAGGAACATTCAACGCATTACTCTGAGGATGCAAACGAGAGGGTTTCCGAAACGTCAGTACAAATATAACTCGGTCCATGAATTCGCTCTACCTTCTTCTTCGTCTTCTTCGGGGGATGATAAACGCGATCCATATATATGTATATATTAAAGGTACTATACCGTACCCCCGACGAAGATACTTGCTAAAATCCCAGACACGTGTTTCGCTGATATTCTGCCGCTGCCTGTAGTGAGTCTGGAGTTCATATACCAGAAACCGCTAGTGAACGCTGGGGGTCCCACTGAAGAGCCGAACCCCTCGCAGCTGTGTCACGCAGCGACAGAATATCGGCGAAACACGTGTCTGAGCCTTTAGCAAATATCTACGTCGGGTGTACGGTATAATACCTTTACCATATGGATTTCATACTACTCGCAGTACTACTTGTTTGTGGAATGGGCATTACTTCGTTATTCCAAAGTAGTTGATTGTCTTAGACTCGAATGTTTATTGAAATTTCGGTTCTGACCCTAAAAAGTCATGTCCCGGAGATTTAACTCCAAGTCCTGCACTGAGAAGTTTCTGAAATTATTCACTTGGGGGCTCATACTTAAACCCTCGCAGGCAGTCGCACAGCGACTAATAGTAGACATAGATGAGATGGAGCCG
>CACRXP010000227.1:198194-211196 GCA_902702965.1 Spirometra erinaceieuropaei
CGAGGGTTTAAGTATGAGCCCCAAGGCACAACGGAACGAGCAGGTTCCGTAACCTGATCGGTGAACGCCCATCTGTCATAAAATATATATATATATACATGCATATATTCACTCAGGAATGGGCGCACACCGATCCATTGGCTTCCCGAAGCAAACAAGCTTCGTATGGGTGGTAGGGGTCACGAACAGGCAACCACCTACCAGGCCGAAGTCGGCCAAGCTATGATAGCATAGCGGATACGACAGAGTCTGGGGGGTAGATTGATACAGCTCTGTTTCGGGCTTGTTTGCCTTCATTCAGCCAACCATAACCCTGACCACCAGCTGGGACCGGAAACACAAACATGCGCAGAGACGCACCTGGCGCAGCTGGTCCACCCCTGGGGTCTACCAGATGGGCCATAACCACTTCTGTGCGTCTGCGCCAGGTGCGTCTGTGCGCATGTTTGTTTTTCCGGTCCCAGCTGGTGGTCAGGGTTATGGATGTTGCATTATGGCAGGGGCCATTAAGTCGTGAGCGTAGGCCCTCGTAATGGGCGTCCAGGTCAACATGGCGGTTGATACTACCAGCATTGGAGTACCAAGCCTCGAGAAATGCTCTCGCCCGTTTTCTGTTAGCCATGGCGACGACCTCAGTGCTATCCCAATTGAATCGGTGGTCGCACTCGAGTGCATGAGCAAAGGCGAGGGACAGAGGTCTCGACGACGGACAGCCAGTTTGTGTTCACTAATACGGGTGTCCAGGCTTCGACCTGTATGACCAACATACACGCAAGAACAAGTTGCGCACGGAATGCGATAAGTTACGTTTGTTTGTTGCTCTTTGGGGAGGGGATCCTTGATTCGAGATAGTGCTGCGCGTAGTGCGGATGCTGGTTTTTGGGCGATGTGAATACCAGAGCGATTTAACTGCCGGGCGATTACTTCCGATGTTCCTTGCATATAAGGCAGGGAGAAGAATTGTCGAGACACAATTTCCCCGTTGAGGGTGGGACCTTGGGGTTGTGCCTGGTGTCTGAGGCAGTTCTTTCCAAAACTTGTCGGATATCCGTAAGAGCGAAACAACCTATAAAGGTAGACAAACTCTTTCTTAGGGAGATAGTCGCTGTTGCAATAACGATAGGCCCGGTGGAACAGAGTTCGGACGCAGCTTATTTTGCGAGCCGCGGGGTGGTTGTTTCCACAAGTGAGGATAATTTCAGAATTAGATCCTTTCCTATTGACGCTCGTCGCTAGACTACCATCGCTCAGCCTTTGTGTTCTCACGTCAAGAAACGGCAGGCTACCCCTATTGCCTCTTCACGAGTAAACTGTATAGCCATGAAGACCTCATTCAGCCTCTGATGCAGCCGTTCAACTTCGCAGGAGTGCTCGCAGAACTTGTATTGCAGCGACTAGGAAATAGGTTTTTCAAGCTCTCAGTCCCAAAGTGTGGCTTCGCAATGTAGACGATACCTTTGCCGTAATAAAGAACTGCGAAGTTGAACAGGGGCATTTTTCATCATTTGTTATTGAGAACCTACCCTCCGATTGGAAGTCCGCTACCATCACTCCGCTCTTTAAGTGTGGAAGTCGTGCGTCTGCGACTCACTACAGGCCAGTGATTTTCTCCTCCAGCTGTTAAAAAATAATGTAGAAAATAACCAAGAAAGCGTTGATGCAGTTCCTCGAACAGCATCACCTCCTCACCGATGCCCAACACGGCTTTCGAAGTGGTAGGTGCTGTCTCACGAATCTGCTCTCTTCACTCGAACGCTGGTCTAAAGCACACGACAAAGGCAATGTGGTGCACGCCATCTTAATCAACTTCAAAAACGCCTTCGAAAGTGTTCCTCATCATTGCTCTTGTACAAATTGCGCAATGCTGAAATTTGTGAACGCCTTCTTGTATGGATCCAGAGCTTTTTGGCTGGACGGTTCCAAAGAATGCAGGTCGGACGCCAACAATCCTCAGAGTTAAGCGTGGTGAGTGGCGTCCCACAGGGCTCGGTCTTTGACCCCACGTTATTCCTCTTTTTCATAAATGAATGCGTTAGGGACCTAGACTGTGATGCCATCCTGTTTGCCGACGACAAAAAATTGTGGAAAGTTATTCACAATGCGGCAGATGGAGACCACCTGAAAACAAACTTGAGTGGACTCGAGAACTTGTCAAAGCGCTGACTCATGTCCTTTAATGTGAGCAAGTGCAACCCTCTACAACTCGGCAGGCGCAGAGCCTCAGGCCCCAGGACTTGATTTCTTCACGGTACACCACTGCAACAAGTTGACAGTCAGAAGAACTTGGGTATGTGGTTTACATCTTCACTCAATCCAACACTGCACTGCGCGATGGCAGCTAAGTCGGCTACGACTACATTGCAACTTATTGGACGAGCATTCAAAATATTTGACACTTTCGGTCGGTCTCGTCTAGCATACGCCATACAGGCATGGAGACCTTGGACTGTCAAGGACTATACAGGCCAGAGACGGGTGACAAAAATGCCAAAAGATCTGAAAGCACTGCCCTATGAAATCAGACTGTCAACTCTCAACCTGTTTCCCCTTTCCCAAAGGCAATTGCGCAGGGACCTTATACTTACATTCCGTATTATAAACAGCCTTCATTGTTGCTTAGATCCCGGTGATTACTTCAATCAAACTAACACGCCAGATTCGCGCGCAGATAAACCACGGATCAATGGACAAAAGCTCTTTCTTTTTAGTAGCAGGGGGGTTTCAGCGTGGAGTGCTCTGCCTACTGATATACTCTCCACCTCCGTAGACTCATTTAAGTGTAGACATGACGCAAAGCAAGCCTCTCAATTACAAGCCACACACTCAGTCACATAACCCGTCACCCGACTTATACAGTTATTGACCTATCTCGTAAAGGGTCACGAACTGTGCACTTAAGTCGCTATGGCGCACGAAAAGTCCACCCCACATCCACGAAAGTTAGACTGCGTTAAAGATATGACTGGGCTTCAAAATAGGGCACATATTGATCCATAAATTATTTACAGATATTCTAGCAGACTTTTAATAATTCACACTGATCCAACTGTGGAAATCTCGGCGCCTCGGTGGGATTCAAACCCACGCAGTAAGGGGAAGGCTTTAGTACAGCCAACGCTCTAACCACTTGAGCTGCAAGGCCCCGCCGGACGACGCGAGTTTAATCACATTTGAGTCAAATTACCCGTCCAACCTACTGCAACGTCTGGAATACACCAAATCTGACAAAGTAAGTTGACTGCCCAAGTAGGATTTCCAAAGTAATTCACCAAGAATCTACCAGATGACTATTAGGCTCGCGTATTTCATAAATATTTTGGCAGATTTTGAATCATAAATGATTATTTATTGACTAAGAAATAATTTATTTAACAAAAAACCAGCAAATCAAGAAAATTAATCTATGGCAGGTCAATTATTTAAGGCCTAATTTAACTGCCACCAGGCAAGGGGAATGTCATAGAACCACAAAATGATGAAAAATAGTAACAAATACAATGTATCAGTACTTTTAAAGTTGACGCAAGACGAGAGGTCATGGATACTACCAAGTCGTCTAAGTTGGTTTGGTCCATGAAATTATTAAGAAAAATTCCAGCTTTTGCTCCATAGAGAGATGTTTTCTTGCCTTGTCGCAATTTCTTTTGATTATGCAAAAAAATATTCGATTAGATTTAGGTCCGGGAGATTGGCGCGAATAAAGATGTTTCGAAGGCCGCAGGCGGAAAAGCTGGCTGTGGCCTAAGATATCAGATTATGGTCGTAAGTTGAATTGGAATCATGCCTCCTTTGAGCGGTGAACAGGGGCATTATCCTGCAACATTACGGTGTCCATTCGACGTCGCTGAATGCCGTTGTAACCGAAGACACCCTTTATGATGTCGATAAACGTCTTGCTATTTATCGTCTCCGCTGATGAAGGCCAGACTGGTCGCTCTCCAAATTTGATGGCCATCCAAACCATCAGGCGTTGACATTCCTCAGAAGTTGTTGTCGACATAATGTGCTCACGTCGAAAGTTCGTCCCACATATGACCACATTGGCCGACTTCGTAGAGTTGTCTAAAAATAAGACCTCATCACAAGAGTAAATGATTTTTCAGAACGAAAGTCTGTGATCAATATGTTTTTAAGGAAAAAACACATTATCTAGTGATTTTTCTATTTAAAATGGCTTCGTCAGTTTTACACTACTTACAATGCTTAAGTAACCGTTAGTTATTTCTATTGTTCGACTGGCCAACAGTGAGTGACCAATCTCATGAAATTTTGGCTGAAATTCTAAAATGCGTTTTCGATTACGAAGGATTACTTGGTCACAGCTGTAATATTGATTATCCTAACGCATACTGTTATAACATTTCGGACTCGGCAGGATGTCCGCTTTTAAATGCACTTCTTTTTAATCTCATGTAGAAAGCTTGCTCGGTGAAAAATGACTACTTATATAGCATGCATTTTTCCCATTGATTTTCGATGGTCTTGCAAATTCAAATATATTTTATAGGAACCATAAACAAAAATATGCTTTCTTTTAGTCAATCAATAGAGAATCACGTCTTTTTTATATTTTATACTTAAGAAAGGAGTTTAATAAGGTTTTAAAAAAGTTTCTAATTATGAGACTTTTTAAGACCGAGAAATGTCCATTTACAAAGCATCGAATCTGGCCGTTTACCACTGCTCCTCATGAAATGAACAACATGGTCGGCACCCATGGCAAAATTTTATGGACTCTGTATGATATCTCTTTAATGGCATTGAAAAATATGTGATTTTCTTTACGCGGAACGCATGCACCGTGTAGAATGAAATCACTAAGCGCTAATGCAACGAATGATCAGGCTTCAAATTATTCGGCAATTAGAAAACTTTTTAAAGCTTAAGTATACTCCTTTCTTAAGTAAAAATATAAAGAAGACGTGATTCTCTATTGATTGACTAAAAGAAAGCATATTTTTGTTTATGGTTTCCATAAAATATAGTTGAACTTGCAAAACCATCGAAAATCAATGGGAAAATGCATGCTTCTTAAGTAGTCATTTTTTACTGGGCACGCTTTTTACAGGAGATTGAAAATAAATGCATTTAAAAGCCGACATCCTGTCGAGTCCGAAATGTCATAAGAGTATGCTTTAGGATAATCAATATTACAACTGCGACCAAGTAATCCTTCGTAATCGAAAACGCATTTCAAAATTTAAGCCAACATTTCCTGAGATAGGTCACTCACTGTATGTACAAAATTTCCTGTTCAACTCCCCACTTATCAGTGCTTTTCGCAAACGATTTGTACCCAGTAGGGAGTTCACAGGCGCTCGCATATATTTCCCCTAATAAAACTAGACCGAACCGAACTGAAAACCTTTCCCAAACACCCTGTCCAAGATACAATGCGGACACAAAAATGACCATAATGTGTGCATCGTGAAAAGCTCCTTCTCCGACCACGTTAGAGTAGGGCGCGTGCTTGTGCCATGTGAGTCTTATGGTTACAAGTCTATTTCCAATCTCTGTGCGGCGGGTGATACGACGGACATCACGTCCGTCTGAACGGTCTGACTTCATAGTACTTAGGTCTGACTGAAAGAAGTAGGCAATTCCAAAAAGAATCCGGTTGGCAAGCTGTCCGGCCGGAGGAAGTTATAGGAGACACTGGAAGCAGCAGAGGATACACGAGAAACACATCGTAACGTATGAATGTCATGTTTTTATTGGTACCAAATATTGACAGAATGGTGAATGTTATAAGAGGAGGAACCAGACACGGATAAATCGCTTGGTTTATGGCCGTTTCTGTAAGAAGAACGTCGAAGGCAGAAAAGAAAATTGCATGGCAGTAACACGTGTCATTTTTTAGTTATATTGTAATGAGTAGGCTGGAGGAAAACACCTCCAAAATCATACTTAGAACCGCCAGCCGGTTTTGCCAACGGCCACCACCTCCACGATGACAACGGGGTGTCCTAAAGAAGGAAAAAAGAACACTTATAGATAAATGAATAATCCACAAACAGTCATCATCTTGGTCGCTTTGGGTTTGGTTCCCGATATGAAAATGTTGATTGCTGAACTTCGCTGATCGAAACCGACTGCTTGTCACCAACACATGTTTCCAGAATCGAAAAAAACTCTGCTAACTTGACATTCAAACGACGGTCATATGGTCAGTCAGATTGACTACATACTAGTCAGCTCAAGGTTTCGCAGCTGGGTTCAGGATAGCAGATCGATGCGTGGTGCCGAGACTGGTAACGCCCATGTGTCGGACCATGTCCTCGTTCGTACACGCTTGAAAGTTCATCTCTCATCTGCGCCAAAAATGCCACGTCCTAGACGCCTCGATGTCACAAAAATTCGACAAACCAGCCCTGCTGAAGCCCTGAACAGAGAAATCCGGTTGTGTTTTACGACCCTAGCGGACAGAGAAGGCCGCAATCAGTAGTCGTCACTAAAAACGCCAGTCTATGGGGCAGCTGAGAAAATCATCGGATACATCCAACGACGCCGCAGTGACTGGATAGGCGGAAGAGCCTTGCAGTTGTCTGCTCAGACGGCTCGAGCCAGGTCTCGCAATGACGATTCCTTCCGCCAACTTCGGAAGATGACGGCAAAATAGGCCAGGGATGACCGGAAGCAATATTGGGCAGAAATATCGACATCCATGGAACAGGCCTCGAACGTTGGTAACACTCTCAAAATCTACCAACTGATCCGCCAAGTTAGCGTTAAGCCCTCTAGACTGAGTGACTCTGTTCACTACATGAAAGGCGGCCTTATTGCAGACAACTCGGCCAATGTCGAGCGCTGACGCGAGCACTTCGAGCACCATCGCAACTTCGATATCCAACCCACCACGTCCTTGCTCTCCTCTTCAGCAGAATTTCTTCGCTCACACCTAGGCAGTACCATGCGACCCTCGGCCCGGAAGGAGAAGTCGCCGATGTCATGCGAAAGCTACCCAACAATAAGGCACCCGGAGAGGACGATATAACCGCTGAAATCTGCAAGTCTTGGGTCCGCGCTCTTGCCCCCTGACTCCCCGAGGTGACTAAACGAGCGTGGAGAAACGAGACTGTTCCTGATGACTGGGGCTTAGCCATCCTCGTACCTATCCTCAAAAAGGGAGATAAGACAAGATGCGAGAACTACCGCGGCATAAGCGACGTTGCTGCGAAGACCTATACTATTGTCCTTCTCAGGCTATTCCAGGCTGCACGTGACTCAAGGACGAAACCCAAGCAAGCCGGATTTCGTGCTGGACGTGGATGCGCAGACCGGATATTCACAATGAGGCGCATTCTCGAATTTCATCGCAGCTACCAACAACCAACGGCCGTCTGCTTCGTTGATTTTGCCGCCGCGTTCGATTCGGTTCATCGTGAGTCCCTGTGGCGGATAATGGCGCTAGATGGTGTACCGGCAAAAATCAACGCCATAATCAAGGCCTATTATCGCTCCACTAGTGAGAGAGTCCTGGTCAGCAACAATCTTTCCAACCGTTCGGTATTCGGTCTGGCGTTTGATGGGGTTGAATCCTGTCGCCCATTATTTTCAACTAGGTTATTAACTGGATTTTCATGAGGGTCCTACACGAAGGTGACGGTGCTGAGTTTGTAACCGGACATCGACTGAATGACCTCGACTATGTCGATGATATCGCCTTACTTGCTCCAAGTTTTGGTGATCTGCAGTCTATGGTGTCACGGCTGAACGGGGTCGCTAGATCGGTCGGTTTATCCATAAATGCTGGGATGTACATGTGTGATAACGGTGAAAGTAGGATAGGTTCGGGAACGTAGAATTGATTCGGATCGTGCGACTTGTTTCGAGATCGTGTCGATGGATGTGGGTTGTTAGTACTGGATATGTGAGAGTTGTTGGGTAGGCAGAGTGTGTTAGGGGTGTCCATATTGTCGTCATTTCGGCTTCCGTGGATGCACATGTGGCCGTATAGGCACATGCTCACCAAATAAAAAGGCAATAAAAAATGTCATCAGAGTTAGAACCGCGGGCCCCTGAACAAATGATAGGTCTTAGATTTCTCTTTTTCATCAATAAATCAACTACACATAGGTGGGCTTGTCTAAATACCTTTTATTCCATTGAAGGGATAATAGTGATTGTAGGCTTTGTTCAAATAATGTCCTAAATCCAGTGTCACGAATCCTAGAAATAGAGTTGTTTCTAGCTGAAAAAGCCCCAATTATTCATGAACATTCTAAATGATTTAACCCTTGTAGGCATATCTTACTTTCAGAACGCTCAACCTCACCCAACTAACGTAGGGTTATATATTTTCCTACGAAAATCTGCTTTACACTGTCGGGATACGCCGATTCACAATTAGATCCTCGTGATATTCCTAGGCATTAAATTGGACTTTTCTGTTGAGCAACCTTCTCGAGACATGGCTTCAATGCTCGAAACATCTCCCTTTCCTTCAAAAAAGTAACAGCCAAGTACTTATTAGTGGCCAGGTTTATCACACTCAAGCCATATATATCCCTCCAACAATCTGAATGCTTGCAATTATTATTAGAAACTACCAACTCTTATGATAAAGTAGCGGTTTGACGACTGAATAATAAATCGACGGAAGAACACAGAAACCTACGTATACAGTGGTTTCAATTCTGGTGAAAAAGTCATGCTTTTTCTCTGTCAGGCGACACCGATACTTTTTTTCGTCTGGCAATTCACAACACCGAAACAACGCAGAAAGCATGCGTCAGAACTGTTGGCCCTGTCAATTCAGGAGATGGTATTCTCATCCCAGCGGCAGTGAAATACGCAATCTGCAGCGATATGCTCCGCGATATTTTTCAGGGGAGCATCGGAATCTATCGGCATTTGCATCAGCAAAGGGCTAACACTATAAGGTTGTGGCTGGTGTCTTGGGCAGGCCGAATAATGTACAAGACTTGCTACTGCATTTACTTAAGTAGACGACGTTCGGTTACGTTTTTGCTCGTGTACCAGTCAGCCCTTAACTTCGACCTGCGCAACGGGTTTCACCGGCTTGTGCTATTACACTTGAGCCGTTGCATAAAGGTCTATATAGACTCATCATACTGCCCCTCACCCTGAACGAGCTAGATGCAAGGCGAAAGCTTTGTGCGCAATCAACAGCGTTCCTATGGCGCCCTATTATTAACACTCAACCGCCCACATAATTTTGTCCTTAATTTAACCATAATTTTCTCGGAAGGTAACACAAAGCCATTCATTTTGCGGGCGGCTCCTGTCTCCAATGTTCTGACCGGGGTTGAGGGAGGGTATAAGCAATCCCTGCAAAAGCCTGTCTTATTGTTAAGCTCACTGCGAGATCCAAAGTCTTTAAAACGGCATCGCGTCCTTTTGTACGTGGCCTACTAAACATTTCTTGGCAGGTGAAATTTTCAAACTCGCAAGGACAGCCCAAGGGCTGTGAGATACTGAAATTGGACAAGTATTCCAAAATTGGCATTCCGATTTTGCACATGCTATTATTGCAGCAGCTAAGAGTATTCTGTCTAGTGGGATCCGGATCATTTGTGAAAGCATTTTCTTACACTACGGTCCATCTGATCGGATCGGAGTTACGTCTTTCTCTTGCAAACATTTATTAGTTTGACTAGTTTACACTTGGCACCAAAGATGATGTGACCCATCAGTCAGTTAGTTGACAATGACTTAGCCGTCGTTTTTGTTTCTCATAAGGTCCAGCTGACAACATACCGTCGAATTTTGTGAGGAGCCTCCAGGCCTACGATCTTCGACCGCTGGGAGAAACACCATCGCATGCTCTGTGCCATTTGAAGTCCACACACTTCTACCTGGAAGAAACAGTCAAAAGCGCTGTCGTTAAAACTCTTCATGAGTGGAAACTAAATAATTCTGCAAAGAGATAATTCCCCACCGATTAAGGAATATCACGACCAAATTCGACCCAGAATTTTCCCAACTATCGAAAACTTC
Organism: Spirometra erinaceieuropaei; assembly: GCA_902702965.1. Taxonomy (NCBI): domain Eukaryota; kingdom Metazoa; phylum Platyhelminthes; class Cestoda; order Diphyllobothriidea; family Diphyllobothriidae; genus Spirometra; species Spirometra erinaceieuropaei. Next base: position 208,155 of record CACRXP010000227.1, read on the forward strand.
GACTACTCGGAAGTAAACTCAGTTTGCAAAGCCAGTAGGGGTGATGATCTGTGCCGAATCGCCACACGCGCAAAATGATAATGGAAGCCCCGTAACAAGTTAGTTCTTCTTTTCATAACTTTGAGGATACTTTACGTTGACAAATGGTCAACCTTATAGGCTGTACTGCCGCGCGTACTGGCGACTGACGCGAATCCACAGTCGATCGAATTCCAATGGTCAGGGAACTGCTGATTTGTGTACGCACATTTAACGCCACGACCGTTGGTCAATTCATGTTTACAACGGACTGAGATCTGACAGGAGCAAGGTTCTAGTCACGCTAAGGATAGGAATTGAGTTGGTCTCCGCTGCTCCGTTACCGTGTGTGTGATGGGAAGTTGTCCAAAAAAGGCATGATTATTCATCATCAGGTCTGTAGGGGAGGGTAGAGCAGCAAAAGCTTAGACAGCTAATAAACATTTGAGGGTTGAGGGCGTTCAGAGGTCAGGGGTTAGATCCTAGTTCTGTCAGAGGCATATGATGAACGAGGGGGTAGGTGTCTGGCCACTAGTTGTCTCTATGTGTCGTTGCTGTAACGCGACGTGGCAGGAGGTGTGAAAACACATGTTTCGGCCTGTGGAACAGTAGGGCCCGTATAAACGCCTTATGCGAGCACCATATTGGATTGGCTAACCGCATGCCTCTACCGTCGCAAGTATCCGCTGACGCAGGTATTTGGAATGTCTCGGCAGCACTTTATAAACGATTCCATGTTCCTGCGTCAGTATATACTTGCGACGGCAGACGCAGTGGCCATACGGTTAGCCAGCACAACCTTGTATTCAAAAGCAAGTGTACAAGACAGATGACAGCAGTTCGAACGGAATAGAAACCAGAGAGAATGAATAACGAAAGCGCGAGGCACTCACTCGTGACGTAAATATCACCAGAGGCGACGAGTATGCTGAAGTAACTGCTATATAAATCCAGTTCAGAAATTACCGTCCACTGTCCCTCTGGCACCCAGGCATCGGGATGAGCATCGTTCACGGAAATGAACATTGCAACCTGGCCTCTATGGTCCTTGAACCTCAGCCCAGCGACGAAGATCCGTCCGTTGACTTCTACGCCTTTGGTACCACCGGGCTGATACTCGAGGGCCGGCATTTCTGTCCACTTCTTTGCTTGTTCTTGGCTCCCAATAGTGCCGGGTTCGGGGACAAACGGAGACCAGCAGAATGCTTTTGGATCCTCCGTGTAAGTGCTCAGGGCCAGGACATGACGCTCACGAACGGAGATCAAGCAGTAAATAGTCAAATCGAACTCGCATCCCGGCCCCTCGGACCACCTAGAAGGAGAGTGGATAGACTAGCTAATATCATTGTCTCATGAACCACCAGAGGTTGAGACGTAATATGGCAATAACCATTCAACCCTGAGGGCTATTAACGTTAAGGGGGATAAAGCCGTGCTGATGTCTGAGAGAGGCTGAATCGGTCATCAACGCCTTCATCATCATTAGTCTCTGTAAATTGCAAAATATGTCAAAGACCTAACAATGCAGCTTGAATGCAATCAAAGGTGGGAAAGACCATAGTGTCCACTGTGTATTTATCTGCCGTCAAAAGTCCACCATCTTCCAATTACGACTCCCCAAATCGGAGCTTGGAGTGGTTGTCCATCAAGCAGTTGTGTCAGGTGCTACATCCTTTAATTTACGGCTTTAAGATCTGTGATCGGAGACATCGTAAGTCCTGCGGAGTGGTGGTGGGTCGATATGGTTACAGAATGAAACATATTCGGTGTCGCGGAACTTTAGGCGACGGAAGGGGGCGTTAAATAAACCAGAAGTGGCAGTTCATCCTTGATTTCTTTTCGTCATGCCACTGTTCACGGGAACGCAGCCTGGGGTTCCAAATCAGAACAGAACGTGCATGTCCTTGCTGCATACAGGTAGGTGGGGGACGCCTCTCATATGGGACTTTACATAACCACTATTCACTAGCTGTATTTTATTCTATGGGGAATGGAACTGCGCAATTGAATTGAGACCTGATCATTTGTGATGAAAATGATCGGAGGAGGAGGAGGAGGAGGAGGAGAGAACAATAATTGCAGAAACTGGACTAAAGCCCTGAACGGACGCTTTTTTGTCGGAGAACGGTAGCTTATCTCATGAAGAGCGTAGACCCTAGGTCGCTGAATGGAAATGTTGTAAAGCACTGTGTCCAGTCGCACTTTTCACAAGTTTCCTAAATAATCCCCTAGAACCCAAACCTCACCAATGGGACGGGCCTGTCACGTAATCTGAATGATGAACCCCTTTCAATTGGTGTTAAATCATCAACATATTAGAGCAGTCTCACGTGTCTGAAATGGGGTCGTAAACACTTGAACGGCAGACTGTTCCGGCCACAAAGATCTTCTTGTCGAAAGCAACGGCGTGAAAGCAGAACTCGCCTTCTGGCGCTGCTGAGCCCCGTCTTCGCTCACCAGTGCTTGGTGTAAAAATCGCCACGCCGTTTTTCTTGCAACATGTTTCTCCTCCGAATGCGTAGATGGAGTCTGTTTGAACGACAGAAACAGGATTACTCTTATTCCTATAGCTCTTTACTAGCTAAAACTGTCGGCATTGTTGTGTGTTTAGACTAGATTATCCCATCTTACGTGACTCAATAAGACCCCTCTTCGTTAGGACCCCCTAACTCTTCCAGTGAGGCCCACACAGCATCCTCACACGCAATTCTGTTCTTATTAATAAGATGCCCATGCAGAGAGGGGCATGGGGCCTATGGGCGATTGCTATCGGCGTCGTCCAACAGTAGCCGCTGCATAATCCGGATAAGTATCAAATAGAAACAAAGGAAGAAATACGGATTGTCTCAAAAACCTATGCCTTTGTTGAATGGTGTTAGAGCCAGGGTTTATTCAAATATATTTCGTTTTCTAAGGGTGTTAGAATCCATGGGCATTGCTTGATTGTTGTTGTTGTTGTTGGTGGTGGTGGTGGTGGTGGTGGTGGTGGTGGTGGTGGTGGTGGTGGTGGTGGTGGTGCTGGTG
>CACRXP010000227.1:218103-247303 GCA_902702965.1 Spirometra erinaceieuropaei
TGGTGGTGGTGGTGGTGGTGGTGGTGGTGGTGGCCGGCTGTGCGGCGACACGACGCAGTATCACAAGTGGCCGCCCACACCTACAAAACGGGTCATGAGTTTATTTTCTCAGCCGCCAAGATAGTCGCCCACGTCGAAAACAAAACACGCCGGGAATTCATTAAAGCCTGGGTCTTGGATGAGAATTCACTCAGTCGATTTATCGATCTGGCGTCGGCATACAGAGCCCTTCGCAGCCACCGCCAGTCTTGCGCCGTCGCTCTCTTGTTCTGTCTCTTGTTCTGTTGTTGCTACTATTCCTGACGATTGTCTCTTGCACGAGTTCAACAACTAAGAACAGTAAGAAAAATGTTCCGGTGCTAGACCATCCTTCTTCTTCACTTATACAATACCCTGTCAGCTGCTACCCAAATTCTCTTTCTGTGCGGAACCGGGGCTATAGGTCATAGTGGCAAAGGGCAGCTTGTGGCTGCAGCTGACGCGGTAGACTCTCCACCAGTAGTAATATGGAGGCCACAGATCGCGTTTTATCATTCTTGCAAGTTAATCCCATTTCCATCATCCCGGGTCTACTCCTAAGGACCGTTTAAGGAGGAAAAAAGCTACCAACAGACATACTCTAAGCTTGCCCAGTGGCTACGGCAGACCGTACTCATCGTCCTCGTGTCTGGTGCTAGGATTACTGACGTACCGAAGGAGGTTAGGACAAGTGCACCACCTAGAGAAAGGTGGCACAACCTTTGGAGGGCCCAGAAGCAGCAGAGGACAAACATGCAGAGCGTTAGCAGTACAATTTTAGCACAATAACCGGCGGACGGCAACTGTTTGGCTTTGGGTGCCAAACGAATCTGCGTATCAATTAATTCAGACAGATTAGAGATGCAACCGAGGTGGCCATGTGGCTGTAATACTTGGTGAGTATCGTGGGATTGGAATATTGAGTGTTTCCGGAGGAAGATGTCTAGTGACTGCGAGAGTTCTTCGATCCGCTAACACACTCTCCTGACCGATTTCGATTGCCTCAAAGTCCATAGCGTATCAAATAACACCCACATCTGTTGTTGTAAGCTTCAGCAGTGACCAATCTGTCACTCTACCGCAAAATAGTCATCAAACCAAATGGGACTTTTAAACCACGGAAGGCTGTGAGAACATGATGCTGTCTTTTTACGTGGTCCGAGATGGATAATCCAGTGGAAAAGTCTCATTTGGAAAGCCTCTTTTCGCTCCTAATGAAACGGACTTCAATGCGGCTTTACGCCTATTAGACAGCTCTTCCCTTTATCCTGTGAATAACGAGGAGATCGGTTTTACACTTGCACGGGACACGTCGGGGGTTAGTGCAACGTGCAAAGCAATTGCCACCAGTCGAGACATGTTAACGTGTTCAAGGGCAGGTTTTTGGGGTTGACAGTTGAAAATGCAATTCGGGCGGTGGATGACGGAAGATGTGGGTGTAGGATATGCGAGTAGGATGCGTCGGACAGGTTATCGCAAATCATGATATGCTTTCAACGAACACACACACCGGCAGCAATCTTGCCGGTACAAATGAATACGGAACGTAATGCCGAAAGATGCGCCTGCACATGTCTGAATGAAATTTGTGAAAGCAAGACGACCAGGTTGCAGTCTTGATTGAAACTAATGAACGAGGGACAAAACTTACCTCCAAGGCCAACCACAGAGTTATACAATCTCCAGGTAGTCCGAGCAACAGCATTCCAGACATCTTGTTTACTTTCGTATGCTTCCATGACGCGTTTATCATTCGAGGAGGGTAGCTGACTCAGGGTAAATAGCACAGGTCTGCCAGAATCACGGTAGACGCGTGGTTTCTTGGAGAAGGTAGCCGTCAATGCCTCTTCTGACTGAAGGACTGATGTTGAATAGGCACTGGTAAGCTCCTGGGCTCGCTCAATGAGTTCCCTGTCAAGGGAGTGAAAGTGAATTTCCAAAATTAGACTGTCAAAAGACGGTATCAAATATTCATTGCACTATGGTAATTCGAAGTCATCAGCTGTGTTGCAGAGGGCCAAAGAAGTTTACATCACCTAAAGGTGCTGGAAGTGCGTCTAGAAGTCCATGAGGTGTTGATCGATCTCAAGGGAAAACCAGCATGATGCCAACAGCCCGACTCACGACAGACGCGTACTTTCTCGGAGAAGACAGCCGAAGCACCGGACCCGGAGGTCTAAAAGTTGACTACCGGAAGGCAGCGACAAACAGCCATGACAACACGGTAATTCAAAACCATCAGCTGGAGGGGAGCATAGACGACAATGCTGGTCTTCAGACGGCTGCATTTTAATTGGCTGGCTTCGGCTACAGATCGGTCTTTCTGCTGCTTGCAGTTGCGCCTCTATGATTCCGTTGACTGGGTTCGTTATGGAAAGACCGTGGTGCCACAAGTAGAATAAATTCCATCGTCCACAGAGGGCAAGAGTTTGCGGCCCAGGATTTGGTCAACTTTTAGACCAAATTTCGGAAGGACGCTAGGCACTACTAATAGGTTATCTATGGCGTTACGTCTTCAGAAGTTTATAAGTCGACGGATTTGACACTGAGAGCTGCCTAGGTCAGCAGTGGACGCATGATGACTTGAATGTGATCTGCCTATCGAACTGAGACGTTCCCTGTCATTCCATTGATGAAGCCTATGGCAGAACCAACCGTGGAGTCTTTAGCACTGCTAGTTTTTACGTCACAAGTTTAATTTGTACCCACTGTCATGCAAATGGGGTATCGACGAGCAAAAAACTGAGGGAGAAAAATGGGACTCGCTCAGCTCAAAACTGCAGACTTACCGACATTTTACACTTGTGGAGCAGTCACTGTACTCCGATACTATGTCAAGCAGGATGTTTGCGGGAATTTGCAGCAGACGAAGTAGTGCAAACAGATCCTCAAACATCAACTGACGGGAAGCTCTGTCCAGCGTCTGTGCATTGAGCCAAGTGATCAATGAACGAAGGACCGTAGCCTCGTTGGCAACGACAAGGTCATCGCGTGACAGGAGGCGTTTTAATTGGCTGCTCGATAGTTTGGTGAAGGCTGTTGTCGTAGCAAACTCCTCAAAATTTTTGCACAATGTCCACTCAATGAGGGCAGTTACGTCAGCGAACCTGAGTTCTTCGGAGATCCGCAGATATGGCAGGATGTTCCTGAGCGAGAGCCTTAAAACCGCGTCGACAATCAAAGAAGACAATGCGCACAGCTCATGAATGCCACTATGGAACTAAATCAGCAGTATATGCATGTGATGTTATACACACCGAATATTTACATTTGAACATGCGCATATAAAGCTAAACATCTGAGCATGCATTTCGCCGCTCTCAATATCACATTAACTGGAATCTTTATATCTGCTACCACAAGTGGTCGAATACATCAGTGAGCTTGTGGGGAAGTAACGAATGCTACAATGGATCCGCATTTCTCTGAAGTATGAAAACTAAAACGCATCCTTCCTTTTGATAAAAATAATCCGGAGATATCTAATTTCTCAAAAGCAGCACAATGTAAGACTTTTATATACGTTGTCTGGCGTGGCATTTTGGACTCATGAACACGTCAAGAACCAAAGGAAAATAGGACATTTCCGAGGTAATAATTTTTCATGGCATTTGCATAGGAGTCCCAAGAGATTCTCATATGAAGATCATGGTCTTCGATGTCCACTATAAAAGCAAGTACGCACAGGTGAAATTGCAGAAACACCTAGGCAACCCAAACACGGTTTTAAAAGTGTGAATTTTATTGGGTAAAACAACGCAGGCCGCCTAACAATTGCTCAACAGCTAAAAACCACATATCTTAATTTGCAATACAACAAGTATAAACGATAGGCTGGACAAGAGACTTGCCTGAATGGTAACTTATCTGGAGAGCACATGAAGTGCACGGCTTTGTCCACCTTCAAGAAGAGCGAACAGATTGTCCCGAAAAGGTGCGGATAAGAAGCCAGGCACTCGAACGCGCTCCGTCCAGATGCCCGAAAGTCCCCCTCAGTAATGCGATGTTCCAACCAGCAGACGATGCTGCGATGAAGGGAGGCCTCACCCTTGATGCGCAGATCAGGCCTCTTCAGAAGGGAACAGAAGTCCTCTTCTCCAACTTCACAGATTACGCCCTCATCGATGCAAACGTCAAAAGCATTCGCAAAGCCCTGCATACACGCCCCAACTATGTCTTCCATGGCCAAATTGTGTGCCAGCTCCAGGACGAGATGGATGGAGTTCAGGCTTAAGCTGGCGACAGAAATGTGTGGGTAAAACTAGCATATGCTGCTGGGTACTTAGGACCTGTTTTTTTAATCGGCATTGAAAGCGTTGAAATAAACATGACTATGTTGGAAGAGGTATATTTTGCAGTGCAAGCTCAAATTGGCAGTCAACCCCGATGCCTGGTATGGTTTCGATGGGGAGGGGGGAGAGTGTGCGAAATTCGGAAAGCCCACAACGGAGTTGGGGACCGATAGCGCAATGTTGTGTCTTGAAACACTGTGGTAGAACACCAGCACACTTCTGTAGCCTTGGAAGGTAAAATAAATAGGAGTCATGCTGTTTTGCCCTGCCTACGCCAGCCGGGTTGACTGACAACATATTTACCCCGAAGGTTGCACCCTACCATGCGTAAACTACCACTCTTAATGTGAATGCATACAGTGTGTGGTCTAACTCATAAAACCTGATGAAGAAAATTGAGATAGTCATTTTGGGACATCTTAAACGTTGTGCAGTTTAATAATTGCCTTACTCGTTCCGTAAAAGCACTCTTTTTTATAGAGAATACGTTAATGAGTAATCTTACGCATGAACGTTTCACAACTTTTGCTTCTATCAAGGTTACCTCATATTCGTACACTATCCTAAGATTTTACTTGATTTGGAAATGCATAAATAAGAGTCAGGATGTTTTGTCGGGCTGGCCAGCAAAATATTTCTTCCGCAGCTTGCACCCTAACATGAGTAAACTACCACTCTCCATGTGAATGCACACAGCATGCGATTTAACTCACGAAGCGTGAAGATGGAAATGGTAGTACTAATTTTTGGACATCTTTAACGTTGCGCAGTTTACTTATTCGTCTTACTCGCTCCGCAAATGATCCTTTTTATATGCAGAATATATTTTTATGTATGTATTTATTTATTTATTTACTCGGTTGTTTGCACGAACAGGATTTGCATACTTCTAAAATTGAGTTCACTCATTTGGTGCGAATATTTGCGACTTTGGCATTGCTGCTTTTCGTGAGATAATCTTTATTTCTGACTAATAATATAGTATTTCTCAATACTTCTTTTGTGACTTAATTACCTGAGCGTAACTCATCATAAGTTTTGTATTTTGGTGAGTGCATTTGGACGGGTTTCCGATTGATTAAGGATTTTTCGTTGATTTGGGCCCTTTCCATGAGTTGGGTCAACTACTGTATTTACTGTAGGTGAGCTAACTCATGAGATATCAACCGAAATTCCGAAATGAGTTTTTGATTCCGAAAGATTAATTAAGTAGGGTTGTAAAACTAATCATCATGTAGCATAATTCTGTAATAATTCAGTAACCTCAGGATGCCAGTTTCGAATAAACATCTTTCCGGCTGCATGCAAAAAGTATACTCCGTAAAAAATGACCACTTAAGTAGCAGGCATTCTTCTCATTGATTTTCGATGCTCTTAATTATTCCATTATATTTCGTGGAAAACACGCATAAAAATATTCATTTTTTGCTCATTCGGTAGAAAATTACGTCTTCTTCCAATTTTATCTTCGAAGGAGTGTTATAATTAGGTTTTAATAAGGTTTCTGATGGTGAGATTTTTAATACCGTGAAATGGCCGTTCATAAAACGTCATGTCTCTGCATTTACCAATGTGGCTTATAAAGTTAATTATATGGCTCAAATCCGCTGCCGAATTTCATGAACCCCATAAGGTCTCCTCTTAATACCGTAGAGAACTGCATGGTTTTCCGTACGCGGAAATTATACGGCCTGTAGTTTAGAAACCCTGAATTCAGGTGTAACGGCAGGTCGGGTTCAAAATTATTTGGGATTTGGTAAAGTTTCTGAAAACGGAATTACATTGCTCCTTCGAGTATGGAATTGGAAGAGAACGTAATTTTCTACCGAATGAGCAAAAGAATAAATTTCTCTATGCATATTTTCCACGAAATATAATTGAATGTTTGAGGGCATCGAAAATCAATTGAAAAATGCATGCTGCATAAGTAGTCATCTTTTACAGAGTATTGTTTCCGAATGCAGCCGCAAAGAAGTTTGTTCGAAAGCCGGCATCCTGAGGTAACCGAAATATTATTGAACTATGCTGTACGATCATTAGTTTTACAACTCCACTTAATTCATCTTTTCGCGACGAAAACTCATTTCGGAATTTCGGTTGAAATTTCATAAGTTAGCCCACCTACTGTAACTAGGTTAACTAATAATCCGCTAATTTTCAACTTAGCTGTACATTGCTACCTAAACTTTAATTGGAATGAGTCCCTTCTGATCGTCAGCTTAAAAGAACTGTTATGATAGACAACCTACGCTTAAATCGACCAAACATCCCTCTAATACATGCTTGCTCACATGCTCGGTTTCAGATAATCCTCATGTACACACCAGAAATATGCTAAATTCAATCTTGTTGGTAAGAACGGTGCTGCGTAAAGTGTTCGGATCAAAGGATTCGGGTAACTTACCGCGTTGAAATGTATTCAGCACAGTGCGCCTTCAAACGGTCTATTCGCAGTTTTTTAGCCACATCCAGCAGTTCACCCAAGTTGGCTTCCGTAATCTCAATCCGTCCATTGTACGCAAAACTAATGAGCATTTCTATCATCCTATAAAACACATCAAGCAAAATGCATGTGGCACACTTACTCAGGCGAAAGCCCCTCCAACTCCTCGAATTCAGCACATTCGCCGCCATGAAGGAAGACTTCTCTAAAGAAGGGGATCGTGGCTGCGAGAACAACCTTGTGAGCCACAATGCACACACCATTCGCCTTTGAATACATCAGAAATATCAAATAGCAGAACCTACAAAGAGCGTGAAGTCACATAATCTGCCCTGTTTCCGGTCTCTTTCCAAGAGCTTGAAGGGTCCATACTCCTGTGACTGGAAGGTAGTCATCGTGCTCACAGGCAAACTGGATGCCGAGTAAACAAATACACCAGCCTGTTTATTCTGGTGCCGCCGCCTACCTGTTCGTGTTCCAATTGGTTGCTTGACGTAAAGCGTATTTTGATTGGTGCAAGACAGCCAACTACATAACCGAGGGGAAACCGAATGAGACGGGCCACAGCGACTAGAGGTAGGCCTTGGCAGTAAGAAAATGTGAAGTGATTGCATGACAGACTGTGTGGCTTCCGTTTTGATCGTGGTAACGTCATCAGAAACCTCGGTTGGATGTAATACGTAGCACGCGGAAAATTAGACGGAACACGTTGGGTTTTCCTTCGTGCTGGCATGTCATTGACTTCTAGCGCGCTGCATCACAAGGTATGGCAATGGTTGTCATGGCGGCATCGGTTCCTCCATATCCTTTGTCCGGGAACGCGCATTTTCGCTTTAATCAACAATATATATATATAATATGTATATATATATATAATATATATCTAAAATTGCTGGTCATCTGCTCTTTGATGAAATGCCTGTTCAGAACGCACTTCAATAATGCAGTTTACAGACGGATGTCCGCGTATTTTGCCTTTTCTAGGGTAAAGTTTAGGTTAAAATTGGGATGCTTGGCTATCATCTCCACTTCCCTGAAAAATAGTTATAATGTTACTGCTACTTTCATCCAAATATTGGAGCTCTCTTGCTCCATTTTCTTCCCCTAAAAGCTGCGTTCCACGATTATAAATGCATAACAGACTGGATAGATGTAACGGCTAATATATATCTAAAACTGCTGGTCAGCTGCTCGTTCCGTTTCTAAATTACGCATTAAGCGGAAACTAAACCATGAGAAAAGTATCTTACCATATGCTCGGAAGTTAACATAGTGACTTAGTAGAGGGCATTTTCACGGTTAGTTGTTGAGCATTAGCAAAGGGCAGGAAAATGCCAGAACTTTCAAACAGAGGCTTATTTTCAAGCGTTACCACTGCGTTTTAGGACATGAAAGCATACAGATGTGTAAATCTGATCTTTTAAAATCGATGAAGTGTCTGGTTTTCAAAAGATAATGTTCTTGTCCCATCCGATTTGCGTGGTGAAAAGGATAAATTTCCTAGCGTGGCAAGTCCCTTTTAGTAAAACACTTGAGTTAAGGTTGCTCTCTTCTAATAGAAAAATAGGCATTTGCGTGCAACCTTGGCCTAGGCTAGCTATTAACATAGAAAACAGCCCAAATACAAGTTGACGTAAATTTTTGCCCATATTTGCAAGAAGTTTGGCTGATAAAATTCTCTACAGACATATTCTGCGCTAAAAGGACATTCGCCAAAACGGACTAGAAAAATCAATAAAATGTATGACATTCATGTTCCATGAGCTGCATTTACAGCCACTCGAATTGGGTAGGATTCTTGCTCAAACATAACCCAGAACTACTCCCCACGGGCAAGGGTACGGACTATAAGCGTCGGATTCATACGCAATTTTGATTCTGCGATCCTTTTATTTGAAGTTTCCTTTATAACAGACAGAATCCAGAAAGGTGCTGATTACCACTGTAAACTAAATTAGTTAGATATAACATTGTTTTCGAAAGATACACTCAGCGAAAGAACTGTGTTTTTCCTGATATATCGGGCATTCACCGTGGGCTGGGAATGAAGACCCCGGGTATTAGACGCTTACTTTTTTTATTAAAGAACAAATCTAGCAGTGAAAGTATATATTTAAAAAAGCAATTGCTGTAACGAAAAGAAAGTTTGCCTTATGAACTGTTAATAGCATTTTTATGAGTAGGCTGGAAGAAAACACCTCCACGATCATAGAAATCAGTCCTCTCAAGTTTTTCCAACGGCCACCACCGCCATGATGACATCTGGGCGCTCTAAAGGAAAGGAAGAAAAAACTTTTGTAGATAAATGAGCTTGTGAGGCTGCCGAATTTGTGTCGGGAAACCGGTCGTCTGCCGTAAGAGAAGCAGGAGCATTCAGTGAATTCCACAAAATCGTTCCATCCAAATTAACTGCCCTTTTCTTAAAACTGAGTCCCCTGTTGGTCCAATGCATCAACCAAATGGCCTGATTTAGGACCACTCTGGCCTACCAAACACATAGACAAAAGTAGACATAATCAGAGCTAACATCGCGCACACCTGGGGAAATGTTAAGGCCTAAATTCTAGTTTTCCATTAACCAAGCAACCGCTTTTAGGCAGACTTGCCCTAACACCGTTCATTCCACCGAAGAGGTAATAATGATTGCAGGATTTGTCCAAAAAGAGTCCTAACTCTAGTGGGACGAATCCTACGCACTAGGTTATTTTTAGCTGAAAGTACCCCGATTACTTATGGAAATCCTTGATGGCTCAAATGCTATAGGCATGTTTTACTTTTAGAACGCTCAACCTCGCCAAACGAATGTTGGGCTAAATGCTTTCCTACAAAACCGCGGTTTATACTGTCGGGAGTCGCTGATTCACAATTAGCTTCTCGTGACATTCATATGTACAAAATTGCATTTCTAGGTTAAAGGAATTTCTCAGAATACGGCTTCCACGATCAAATCGTCTCCCTGTCCTTCACATCAGAGGCGGTCATTAGTAGTTAGTAGTTAGATCCATCACACTCATCATCTCTCATCCGGCTTCTGAACGCGCACTTGACCAATTTTGGAAGGTTGCACACTTAACGCCTTATACATCCCCCTAACCATCATAATGCTTACCATTATAATCAGTGGCCATCATCTCTTAGGATAGAGGAACGTTTAAATGACTAGATGATAACTCTACGGAAGTATGGAAAAACCTGCGTATAATGAGGCCTAGATTCTGCTGAAGAAGTCACATCTTACCTCTGTCAGATGAGACTGATGATTTTTCTTTCGTCTGGCAGGTCACAACACCTAGGCGACTTACAAAGCAAGGGTCAGAACATTTCGCACTTTCACTTCAGTGGAAGGCATTCTCGTTCGAGGGCTAGTGAAATACGTCACTGGTCGGCATATCCTCTGTGATATTTTTAAGAAAAGCGGCTGAATTCAGTGGTACATGCGTCAGCGAAAATGTTCGCATTTTACAGGTCTACGCACTGGTGCGTAAATATGATAGAAAGCCTGGGTCGGAGTTGCTTATTTCCTCTCCACCTTCCCTCCCCAGGCAAGACATAGGGGTAGGAAAACTCCCACGTAATTTGCGTGATCTTACGTTAAACCTCAGAAAGGGTAAATATCTCCGAGTTTTAACCCTAACACTAACCTCAACCCAAACCTCGACTGTAACTCTACCCTTATCCCCCAGTCCTAGCCTTAAACTTAACCCTGACCCCACCCGGACCCTAACCCCAATTACCTCCATGTTCTGATCCGGGGCATTAGGGGAGGACTGCGGGTCTGTCCATTGTTTAGGCCATTACGGGATCTAAGGTCTTTCAGACGCACCGGGACTCTTTGCGCATGACCTCCTGAAGATTGCGTTTCCTCCTCTTCTGTGCAGTTGGAAATTTATCGCGACTGTGTTTTTCCTTTTCAGGTGGAATTTTCAAACCTGCAAGAATCACTCCGCGGGACAGGGCTGTGTGATACATCGATTGGACGAGTAATCCGAAATTGGCATTCCAATTTTTCTCATGAACGGAAACTTAACTTTTGTTGCAGCAGCTTGGGGTATTCTGTCAAGTGGTAACCCGAACATTCGTAGAAATATTCTCTAGGATAGCGACCAATCTGATCGGTTCGGATCTACGGCTTTCTGCTGCAGACGTTTATTCGTCTGGTTACTTTACACTTGGCACCAAAGATGATGTGGCCTATGCAGCTCTAGTTTTGGTCAGGCAGTTGAGAATAACATGGCCGTCATTTCTGTTTCCGACAAGGTCCCGCTGATAAACATACCGACGAACGTTGTGGGGGCTTCCCAGGCCTACGATCTTCGACCATTGGCAGAAACACCATTGCATTTGCTGTGTCGTCTGAATCCAATTTATGTTCACCTGGTAAAAAAATCGAAAAGAGCTGCCGTTAATTCCCCTTGTGGATGAGAAAGAAATTTGTAATGTAAAGACACAATTTTCCACTGAATAAGGAACATCGTGGCCATACACTGCTCAGAATTTACACATGCGTGGAAAATTTCACCTATTTGGACTTGATAAATGCGGAAAATGCTAGTAGAACACCCTGAACAAAGCAGTTCTTCTTTCCATAACTTTGAGGTTATTCCACGTGGAACGATGGTCCCCCTCCTAAGCTGTACTCGCGTGCGTACTGGCAGTTGGCTGCGATCTACAGTCAATCGGATTCCACTGATCAGGGGACTGCTGCTGCTGCTGCTGCTGCTTCCTAAACGCACATTTACCGGCACGAGCGTTGGTCAAATCAGGTTTACAACGGACTAAATGAGATCTGACCGGTGCAAGGTCCCCTAAGTATCATTGCCGAATTGACCCTCGCTGCTGCGCTACCCTGTGGTAGACTGAAATTCGCCCAAAAAAGAAACAATCGTCCTGCTTTGTAGTACTGTAGCTTGAAGTGGCCGTCGAGAAGTGACATCGCCCTGACCTGACAAACTTGTATGCACAGTGCGTGTAAAAGTAAACTTTACAACAGTTCACGCCTGATAGGATCACGGGGCGCAGGAATTGGCCAGATTTCCACTGACGCTAATTTGATTGGATCAGTTTATTCAGGGGGTGGGCATTAATGAGTGTGGCGCCACTAACATGGGGAATCTGTCGCCTTTAATTATCGGAGGTCTAGTCGCCTAGAGTTTCACTCAGCAGTTAAAAAAGGCTTTATACAGCGTGTGGACGAAAGATGAAATGGCTACATAGAGTGCTGGGCAAGTCCTCAAAAAAAGGATTAGTGAGGAAAATCAAGGTTCCCGAAAAGTGCGATTTAACAGTTCTGGACGAGTTCGGTCTTTCCCGAAGACGACTACGCGTCCTCGTTAGTGAAATAATGCTGAGAGTCACGTGCACAGGACATATGAGGTCAGTTCGATGATCACAATTAATTCATCGGGAGATCGGAAGGATCTCAGTTCAATTTATGGTCAGAGATTCAGACACGTACTGGTCCAAATTTGCGTATGTCGGCATGTTAAAGGTGAACTTCCTACACTGCCGAGTTGCCATTATGTTAGGTGTTCCATTGCCCACACTCTTCGTTTATGCCTACTTTGCCGGGGGCACCTTGAAAACTACCAGACTTTAAAGTTTGAGACGACAAGCTTCGTGCGGAATAGAAACCAGACAGAATGAACGGTGAAACCGCAAGGAACTCACCCATGATGTAGATATCACCAGCCGCAAGGACCATGCTGAATTTGTTGCTGTGGAAGGGCATTTCAGTAATTACAGTCCACTGCCCCTCTGGTACCCAAGCATCGGGGTGAGCATCGTTCACGGAAATGAACATTGCTAATTGGTTACTTTGGCCCTTGAATGCCATCTCAACCACGAAAATCTGCCCGTTAACTTCTACACCGCTGACATTACTGGGCTGGCAGTCAGGAAACGGCATTTCTGTCCACTTCTTTGCTTCTGCTTGGCTCCCAATGGTGCCCGGTTTGACGACAAGCGGAGACCAGCAGAACGCTTTTGGATCCTCCGTGTAAGTGCTCAGGGCCAGGACATGACGCTCACGAACGGAGATCAAGCAGGAAATAGTCAGATCGAACTCGCATCCCGGCCCCTCGGACCACCTAGAAGGGAGGTGGACATACTGGCTAATATCATTGTCTCATGAACCGCCAGGGGTTGAGACGTAATAGGGCAGTTATCATTCACCCCCAAGGATTACTAACGATAAGGAGGATAAAGTGGCGATTCCTGTTATCGGGTCAGTCGCTGTGGCTGATGTCTGGGAGAGGCTCAATCGGTCACCAATCCAGTCTGTGTAAATTTCAAAATAAGCCAAACACCTAACAATGCAGCTGGAACGCAGTCAAAGGTAGGGAAGCCTATAATATCCACTGTGGATTTATCTGCCGTAAAAAGATCGCCATCTTCCAATTGCGATCCATGAACTTGGAGCTTTGATCGATCGAGCAGTTGCGTCAGACGTTCCATTCTTTAATTCATGGATTTAGGATCTGCGATCGAAAACATTGCGAGTCCCAGGGATTGTTCTTAGCTGATGTTGGTTACAGAACATAACATGGCCGGTGTCCCAAGACTTGGAACGTGGTGTGGATGCCATCAAATGAACCCGTAATGGCAGTTCATCCTGGATTTCTTTTCGTCATGCCACCGCCAACAGAGACGAAGCCCAGAGTTCCGAGCCAGTATCGCGCGTGCAAACAGAGAGGTGGAGGAATAATCTAATGTAAATTTAAATAACAAGCATTCACCAGTTTTATTTCATCCGATGGGAAATGAAGCAGCTCAGATGAATTGAGGGCTGTTTATTTGTGACAACAATGTCTAGAGGTGGATGAGACCGATAGTTGGAGAGGCTGGACAATGGCCCAAACAGACACCTTTCCTTGTCGGGGAACCGCAGCCTAGTTAGCGAAGTAAGTATTGTATGTTTGTATGAAAGGACGAACCGTAATCGATTGCACTTATCACTCACACGTTCAGTTTTTACCTCCTTCCCATATAAACGTACAGGACCGATAAGAATTTGTCGAAAGCACGCGTCAGCTCGTCAAATGCACTTCTGAAGTGAGTGTTTTCTAGGTCGTTGGGTGGAAATGCTGTAATTTAGTACATCCATACGCAGTTCCCATAACTACCTCGTCGTCTGTTTCCCAATCTTCTTCTAGAACCCCAAATTCTCGTAATCTGACCCGAGAAAGTCTTTGTCGACATTTTAGCTGAGGGTAGCGTAAACTCACGTGTCTGAAAGAGGATTGTAGAGACTGGAACTGCTGACTGTACTCGCGACGAGGATCTTCTTGCCGAAAACAACGGCACGATGGCATAACTGGCCTCCAGGTGCTGCAGAGCCTCGTCTGCGCTCGCCGGTGCCTGGTGTAAAAATCACCAAGTTCTTGCTTCCTCTTGCTTCTCCGAATGCGTAAATGGAGTCTGTTCGAACCATAGAAACAGAATTATTCTTAATCCTAAAACTCTCTATCTGTAAAGCTGTCGACATTGTTAGACGTTTCAAAGTAAATTATTGGGTATCAATCGGGAGATGGCACACAAAAAAATCCGTTACCTAGAAATAATACCTTTAACAGTGCACTCAAACGCCTTCAGGCTATATCAGCGGTTGCAGGCCTATTTTCACGCACTACTTGGACTTTCCCCGACAGCCTAACATGGGCTGGCCGAACGAACATCGCAGGAGGTTACATGGATGATGGTCGCTGTTACCCAACCTTCCCCATCGTTACACACGTACACCTGATTATACGGCATACATTCGCACTAAGACAGTTTATTACAAAACAAAATCACTTTTAAATAGGATAAGTCTGCACAATATAGGACAGGAACAGTTCCCAGGCATCTGTCAAAGACATGACATTGAGGCCAAACCAAAGACGGTACTGTACTTCGTCTATGTGAGCCCACACAGCTCGACCACATACAGGGCCTCCCCCGTGGAGTTTCCTTTTCAGTCTACTCCCGTATGCCTCAATGGCATTGGTATGTCGTCCAGTTGTAGGGTCCTTGAAGTTCTTTGAGTGGTTAACAGAGAAATGTAGATAACCTTCTGAGGGAAGACGATTATACGTCTTCCACTCGCCCGTTGCCACTATACTGCCTTCGGCGACCTATTTTGTAATAACGGAACAGAGAGCGGGCCAACTTCGCTCATTCACCTGTTCAAATAAGGCTTTCCGTCGGCTAGTATCGTACATCCCAACTAGCCACCACCCATAAAACCCCTATTACCACCTGTCCCGTAAGACAGGCTGCTCTGGTTAGGAGGATTTTTTTGGGTGCCATCTCTCGATTGTTACCAATTATTGCGTTATTTAAATGATACAGGTTATAAAAAATATAACGCACTGAGTACCCATAAAAAGTAAACCTATATCGACGTTTTGGCTAGGTTATTCAGCTGACGTATGAATAAAAACACTTAGCCGATCGGATTTTTAGAAAGAATTTATCACGGAGAACCCAGAATGCGGCGGAGGGCAGAAGGCTGGAGGGAGGAAAAGAGAGATTACTGTTTCTCGTGTGACGGTTTCGAATGCAGGTATTGTAGTCTACGGTCTGCGCGCAGATGTTGTTAACCCAGCAACCTATCAGAGCACCTTTTATAGCCCCCCACCCATAGTGGGGATAAGCAGTGCTCTCCTTAACTGGGACTGCTTAATCACATCAGACGGATACCGCTCTCCACCAAGGATCGCAGGGTTCGATTAGAGAATCATTTTATTTACTTGGGGAAAGAGAAGAACAGAGAGTAAACAGAGTAGACAGTAGGTAGAAGAAAACAGGAGGGGTAAGTAAAGGGTGGAGGGGAACGGCGAGGGAGTAGTGGAGGGGGAAGAGGAAGAAGCGTTACCGGGTGTAGAAACACAACAACACCGGATACCCTCAAACTGGCTTAGCCCCCCTGTCGAGGCGGTTACTGGGGCGTGGTCGTTAGGCGTAGCCTAGCTTCGGGGGGCCACACGTAAGAGTTGGGTGTTAGTTAATGAACGCTAGGAGTAGTCTACACCTGCAAGCAAGTGAGCGACATACTACGACAATCACATGGACCCACATATGGACACCTCTACACCCCACACACACGCACACCGTAAGTAATCTTACAGGTACAAATGACTGCAAAACGCAACGCTGACGGATGCGCCTGCACAAGTCTGAATAAAATTTGTGGAAGTAAGCAGGTACCGAGACTCTGGTAAAAAAAACAGTCTGCTTGTTGAAGCTAGTGAACAAGGAACAGAACGTACCACCAAAGCCAACTACAGGGACGTCATAACTGCAACCAATTCGAGCAACAGTGTTCCATGCGTCCTGCTGCGATTCGTACGCTACCAGGAGGCTTTTATCTTCCTCAAGGAGCAGAATACTGAGGGCAAATAACACAGGTCTGCCAGAATCACGGTAGACGCGTGGTTTCCTAGAGAAGGTGGCCGTCAATGCTTCTTCTGGCTGAAGGACTGATGTTGAACAGGCGCTGGCAAACTGCTGGGCCCGCTGAATGAGTTCCCTATCAAAGGAGACAAGTTGTGTTTACTTGTTATGCAATTTTTAAGACAGTTTCTTTTGATACACCAAAAAGTTATCCTGTGACGATAGCTGTCAGGGGAATTAGTTGATTGCGCAATGGACCACGCAAGTAAAGGATTTTGGAAGACGACTTAAAGCTGACCCGATCCGTTCCGTGCGGAGCACGACGAAGGCGCATTTCGAAAATTTGCCTGACAGAAGGCAGTATCAAATGCTTATGGCAGTCAGGTAAGTCAAATTCATCAGCTAAATTGCAGAGGGCTTAAGGAGTTAATGCCACCTAAAGGTACTGGATGTGCGTCTAGAAGTCCAGGAGGTGTTGATCGATCTCAAGGGAAATCCAATATGATGGCTATAGTACAGATCTTACGAACTTACGACACACGGGCACTTTCTCGGAGAAGACGGCCTACAACGTCCATTTTGGGCGAAGCATTAAAGTCTAGGCAGGCATTGGCAAGCTGCTGAGCCTGATCAACTACAGTGAGTGACCGATCTCGTGAAATGTTGGCTGAAATTCCGAAATGCGTTTTCAATTAGGAAGGACTACTTAGGAGCAATTGTAATACTGCCTATCATGCGGTATAATCCTATAATATTTCTGACGTGACAGGATATCGGCTTTTGAATATACTGCTTCTCAGTCTCCCATAGAGGCCCCACTCGGTAAAAAATGGCTACTTAAGTAGCCTGCATTTTTACCTTCATTTTCGATGGTCTTGCAAATGTAAATATATCTTATCGAAATCATAAACAAAAATATGCTGTCTTTCAGTCGTTTGATAGAGAATTGCACTTCCTTTATATTTTATGCTCAAGGAAGGAGTATAATTAGGTTTTAAAAAGTTTCTAATTATGAGATTTCTGAAGACCTCGCAATCTCCATTCACATAGCATCGTATCTGGCCGTTCACCGCGGCTCCTCATGAAATGTACAGCATAGTCCGCATTCACGGCGAAATTTTATGGACTCTGATGATATCCGTCTAACGGCATAGAGAATTATGTTATTTTCATTACGCGGAACGCATGCACCTTGTAGAATGAGATCAGTAAGCGCTAATGCAACAAATGATCAGGCTCCAATTATTCGGCAATTAGAAGACTTTTTTAAAACCTAATTATACTCTTTCCTTGAGCCTAAACTATAAAGAAGGTGCAATTCTCTATCAAACGACTGAAAGAAAGCATATTTTTGTTTATGGTTTCTATAAGATATATTTAAATTTACGAGACCATCGCAAATCAAGGTAAAAAATGCATGATACTTAAGTAGCCATTTTTACCGAGTGGGGCCTCTACGGGAGATTGAAAAGCAGTGTATTCAAAAGCCGATATCCTGCCAAGTCAGAAATATTATAGTATTATGGCGCAAGATAACCAGCATTACAAACGCTCCTAAGTAGTCCTTCCTAGTCGAAAACGCATTTCAGAATTCTAGCCAACATTTCATGAGATCGGTCACTCACTGTAGTTCACCGGCACAGAAGTAAAGCAGAGAAGTTACCATACGGGGACAGTTACCAAGAGAGCTGGATGATCATGCAATGTGCCGCATAAGAAAATGACCTTGGGGGAACAATTCAGGGCCGATTCTACCTGTTCCACACCGGACCGCATAGAACTCGGAAGTCAAGAATTTGACTACCAGAAGCTAGCACCAAATAGACACTATAACCAAGTACAGTAGATGGGCTAACTCATGAAATGTCAACCAAAATTTTGAAATGCGTTGTCGTTTCGAAAATATAAACTAAGTAGTGTTGTAAAACTAATCATGATGCAGCATAAGCCTATAATGATCCAGTTACCTCAGGGTGTCGGCTTTCGAAAGAACTTATTTTCGGCTGCATGCAAGATCTATACTCTGCAAAAAATGACTACCTAAGTAGTATGCAATTTTCTCATTAATTTTCGATGCCCTTGAAAATTCCATTATTTTTCATGGAAAACATGCATAAAAATATTCAATCTTCTACTTATTTTGTAGAAAATCACGTCTTCTTCCAATTTCATACTCAAAAAAGGGTATAATTAGGTTAAATGGCCGTTCATGAAACGTCATGTATCTGCATTTACGAATGGGGCTTGTAAAGTTGACAATATTGCTCAAATCCACTGCTTAATTTTATGAACCTCATATGGTCTCCTCTTAACACCGTAGAGAAATGCATGGCTTTCCGTACACGGAAAATATACAGCTTGTAGTTTTGAAACCCTGAATGCAAGTGTAACAGCAGGTCGGGT
Source organism: Spirometra erinaceieuropaei (assembly GCA_902702965.1). Taxonomy (NCBI): domain Eukaryota; kingdom Metazoa; phylum Platyhelminthes; class Cestoda; order Diphyllobothriidea; family Diphyllobothriidae; genus Spirometra; species Spirometra erinaceieuropaei. The sequence continues at coordinate 236,632 of CACRXP010000227.1, forward strand.
TCAAAATTATTCGGGAATTAGAAACTTTTTTAAAACCGACTTATACTCTTTTTTGAGTATGAAATTGGAAGAGGACGTGATTTTCTACCAAATAAGTAGAAGATTGAATATTTTTATGCATGTTTTCCATGAAATATAATGGAATTTTCAAGGGCATCGAAAATTAATGAGAAAATTGCATACTACTTAGGTAGTCATTTTTTGCAGAGTATAGATCTTGCATGCAGCCGAAAATAAGTTCTTTCGAAAGCCGACACCCTGAGGTAACTGGATCATTATAGGTTTATGCTGCATCATGATTAGTTTTACAACACTACTTAATTTATATTTTCGAAACGAGAACGCATTTCAAAATTTTGGTTGACATTTCATGAGTAAGCCCATCTACTGTATGTCAAAGTCATCAGTTGGAACGGAGTACAGAAGTCGCGATTGATTATCACAGTTCTGATTTTAATTGATTCGCTGCGGCTACAGATCATTCTTCCTGCTTTTTACACTTACGTCTCTACGTTTACATTGACGGTGTGCAGCGCGGAAAGACAGTGGTGCCACAAGTGGAATAGATTTCATCGTCCACAAATGACGAGAGTTTGCGGTCAAAGAACTGGGCGACTTTTAAGCCAACTTTTGAATGAACGCTAGACACTACTAATAGGTTATCTGTGGTGTTACGGCTTCATAAGTTTATTAGTCGACTGACTCGACACTGGGAGCTGCCTCGGTCAGCAGTTCACGTATGGTGATGCGAACTTGATCTGCCCATCTGACCGAAACGTTCTCTGCCATTCCATCGACTAAGGCTATGGGAGAACCAACCGTGGTGTGTTTAGCGCTGCTAGTGTTTCTTCACAAAACTTATTTGTACCTACTGTCATGCAAATAGGGTATTGACGAGCAAAAAACTGAGGGAGGGTGACGATGAGGAGAAAAAGAAAACTTGTTGAGTTCACATCTAAAGACTTACCGAGATTTGACACTTGTGGAACAGTCACTGTACTCTGATACTATGTCATGCAGGATGTTTGCGGGAATTTGGAGCAGACGAATAAGGGCAAACAGATCCTCAAACGCCGACTGGCGGGTTGCTCTGTCCAGCATCTGTGTATTGAGCCAAGTGATCAATGAACGAAGGACCGTAGCCTCGTTGGCAACGACGAGGTCATCACGAGCCAGAAGGCGTTTTAATTGACTGCTCGATAGTTTGGTGAAGGCTGTTGTCGTAGCAAACTCCTCAAAATTTTTGCATAGTGTCCACTCAATGAGGGCAGTTACATCAACGAATCCGAATTCCTCCGAAATTCGCAAATACGCCGCAATGTTTTCCGGTGACAGCCTTGAAAGCACCGGTCGAAAATCAAAGGAGGCAATACGGAGCATTCATAAGCGCCACTATGTAGTGGTGTATGTATGTGATGCTGTACCTACGGAGCATTTACATTTGAAAATATGTAAGTAGGTCTAAAAAATACGAAAATGCGTTAAGTACCGCTAATCAGCATCGATTTGCTCGCTCATATAATTCTCCTAGCTGAAAGTATGGCTAAAAATCACTTGCTTCAGTGTACCCCGTGAAGGTAAACATGCAAACTGTGAAAGTGCAGAAAGACCGAGCACGGTTCGAAACGTATGCATTCAGTTGAGTGAACAATGCAGGCGAGCAAACAGTTGCTCAACAGTTAAAACGCGGACATCTTAACCTGCAATAGAGCAAGAATTACCGATATGCTGGACAAGAGACTTGCCTGAATGGTAACTTATCTGAAGAGCACATGAAGTGCACGGCTTTGTCCACCTTTAAGAAGAGCGAACAGATTGTCCCGAAAAGGTGCGGATAGGACGCAAGAAACTCGAACACGCTCTGCCCAGATGCCCGAAAGTCCCCCTCAGTAATGCGATGTTCCAACCAGCAGACGATGCTGCGATGAAGGGAGGCCTCACCCTTGATGCGCAGATCAGGCCTCGTCAGAAGGGAACAGAACTCCTCTTCTCCAATTTCACAGATTACGCCCTCATCGATGCAAGCGTCAAAAGCATTCGCAAAGCCCTGCATACACGCCTCAACAATGTCCTCCATGGCAAAATTGTGTGCCAGCTCCAGGACGAGGTGGATGGAGTTGAGGCTTAAGCTGGCGACAGAAATGTGTGGGTAAAACCAGCATATGCTGCTGGGTACTTAGGACCTGTTATTTTAACTGGCATTAAAAGCATTGAATTAAACATGAACACGTTGGAAGAGGTGTATTTTGCGGTGCAAGCTCAATTTGGCAGTCAACCCCAATGCCTGATATTATTTTGGTGGGGAGGGGGAAGTGTGCCAAAATTCAGAGGGCCCACAACGGAGTTGGGGACTGATGGCGCAATGCTGTGACTTGAAGCATTGTGGTGGACCATCAGCGCACGTCTGTAGCCTTGGAAGTGCATAAACAGGAGTCATGCTGTTTTGCCCTGCCTACGCCAGCCGGGCCGGCTGACAAAATATTTACCCCGCGGGTTGCACCCTACCATGCGTGAACTAACAGGACCTGGAGTTAATCTCCGGGACATGACTTTTTCGGAATCTCACTGAAGTGCCGAACCCCTCGCAGCTGTGTCACGCAGCGGCAGATTATGGGCGAAACACGTGTCTGGGCTTTTAGCAAGTATCTGTGTCGAGAATACGGTATAATACCTTTACCTTATGGATTTCATACTACTCGAATTACTGCTTGTTTGTAGAATGGGCATTACATGGTTATTCCACAGTAGTTAATTGTATTCGACTCGAATGTTCATTGAAATTTCGGTTTTGACCCTAAAAGTCATGTCCCGGATATTTAGCTCCAAGTCCTGCAGTGAGTGATTTCTGAAATTATTCACTTTAAACTACCACTCTTAATGTGAATGCACACAGTTTGCGATCTTACCCATGAAACCTGATGAAGCAAATTGAGATACTTATTTTGGGAAATCTTAAACGTTGTGCGGTTTACTTATTCGCTTTACGCGTCCCGCAAATGCTCCTTTTTGTAAGCAGAATCCGTTTTAAATAATTGTGTTCAGAGCAGTTTTGCCATTTGAGCTTAAGTTAAAGTCACCTCATATTCGGATACTAAATACCGTACACCAAGTTTGTGCATTCAAACGTGTTTATCTATAGGAGGACAGTGATCTGGAGTGGAAGAATTCAACAAGGCAGGTATCGTCCACCCGGAAACTGTTTTTCCTTTCGCGTATGCCAGGTGAGATGGGATGTGAACAAGCACGTTATTTTGAGAAAAACAGACACATTTCTCAATTTAAAAAATCCGGATTTGTAAATGATTTTGAGTGTACTAAAAGAAAGTCTACAAACACAATCTCCGAACGGTCACTTGAACTCTCCAGAACATGGCATGATGCTTTTTTTCACCGTCTAGTTTCTGCTAATGTGTAATTGAGAAACAGAACCCGCACAGCGTTAACAGGTTCACCCCCTCATGTGGAATATTGTTTATCGTAAAAGGAATCATAAAGGTAACAATGATAACAAAAATGATTGCGATCTGAAACGAATGCCAGTTCTGTCGTCTGCGACAGAAAAATATAACTTATTTTTGGGGAATTCACACTAAGATAGATGTTGTGCATGGACGGCAGTCGGCAAAATACCATACTAAAGCGCTTTTTAGGGATTAACTCATCAGAGACTAGTCTTAAACGGTAGAAAAGCATATTCGTCTAATGCCTTGGTTATGGACGTTCACTTTATGTCGACGGTGAGGTTTCATGTTTGGCGAATCTAAAAATGTCATCCGAACGGCCATCAGCATGAAAAGGAATGCTCAAGCACTCATTGCTTTGGTAGACACTTTTATGAGCTATATTATGTTGGAGGCTTTGATAAACATGAAACGCAGGACCTCTCTCCTTGAGCAGTCAATTAAGAATACTGGAATCTGCAAAGCATTCATGGACCTAAAAGGCACCTCGTAACTCGCCCGACTTCACCGTCTTTCTATATGCAGAATACGATATGCTTACGACTTCACTTGCTAATTCTACTTCAATTTCTTAGCCGCTGGCCGGCCTCTCAACATGCATTTTTATGAAAAGTGGCTTTCTTATGACGCTTCTATCAGCAAAATTAAGCGAAATCCTCGTCATTTTAATCAGCGTCACTTCGGCCAATAAGAAAAGGAGAAAACTTGCATAAAATTCTTGGAGAAAGCTATTTAAGAAAATGATCAAGCAGTGAGCACTTAACTACGTGAAGTTCAGTTCAGTATATTTGGGGAAATAGGCTTGCGCAGTACATGCTGGAATTGGTAATCGCCACCAATCCAATTTACTATTTCGATGAGGAATGGAAGAGTCTGCGAAATTCAGAAAGCCCAGAACGGAGTTGGGGACTGATGGCGCAATGCTGTGACTTGAAGCATTGTGGTGGACCATCAGCACACGTCTGTAGCCTCGGAAGTGCATAAAAAGGAGTCTTGCTGTTTTGTCTTGAATGCGCCAGTCGGGTTGACTGAGAAAATATTTACCCCGAAGGTTGAACCCTACCATGAGTAAACTACCACTCTCCATGTGAATGCACATAGTGTGTGATTTAACTCACGGAACGTGACGATGGAAACGGTGATACTAATTTTTGGACATCTTAAACGTTGTGCAGTTTACTTATTCGTCTTACTCGCTCCGCAAATGATCCTTTTTGTATGCAGATTAGTTTTTGCAATTTGAGCTTAAATCAAAGTCACCTTATATTCGAGTACTTTCCTATGATACTAAATGCGCTGGACCAAGTCGGTGCTGTAGTACGTGGTTATCTACATTTGTGCAGCAACCCTATCTGGAAACGTTTGACAATCCAAATGTCGTCCATCTCGAAACTGTGTTTTTGGCTTCGCGTAATTCATATGAAACAGAGTGTGAACAAGTACGTTATTTTGAGAACATCACACACTTTTTCAATTTAAGCAGTTCGACTTTGTAAAGCACTTTGATCTTGCGTCCTAAAAGTTGTAACATCGCCTACAGACAATCCCATGTTTTGAAGAATCCATATTTACTGATATGTGCGAGTGTTCTATAAGAAACGGTGCAAATGGGCACCTTCACGCGACCATTCGAATATATATATGTATATATATACCTTCTGTGTCGTCTAGTTTTCTGCTTATGCGTAATTTAGAAACAGATCGGGCATGGCTTTAACAACTGCAGCAATATTACATATCTTACGTCCATTTAAGGCAGGTGATGAGGTGTCATATTTGGTGAGTCCAAACTTGTCAGTTACCGCAGGATGTCGGCTGTCGAATGAACTTCCTTACGGGTGCATGCAAAAACTACCCACTGTAAAAAAAACGACTACTTAATTGGCATGATTTTTCTCATTGATTTTCGTTGCCCCTAAGTGTCAAATTATATTTCATGGAAAACATGCATATAATTATTCATTCTCTTGCTCATTCGGTAGACAATGACATCTTCTTCCAATTTTATACACAAAGCAAGGGTATGATTCGGTTTCCAAAAACTTTTCCAATTCCCGAATAATTTTGAACTCGCTCTATCGTTGCACTTGGATTCTGGATTTCCAATCTACAAGTCGTATATGTTCCGCGTGCGGAAAATCACAGATTTCTCTACGGTAATAAAGGGGGACCGTACAGGGTTCATAAAATTTAACAGTGGATTTGATCCACATTGTTAACTTTACAAGCCACATTGGTAAATGCAGAGACATGTAAATTCATGAACGGCCTTTTCACGGTATTTAAATGCCCTCCTTCGAGTATAAAATTGAAAGTAGACGTAATTTAACACCGAATAGGTAGAAGAATGAATAGGTTTATGCATGTTTTCCATGAAATTTCATTAGACATTTGAGGGCATCGAAAATCAAAGATAAAAATTTATGCCAATTAAGTAGCCATTTTTACAGAGTGTAATTTCTGCATGCAGCCGGAAGGAAGTTCATTCAAAAGCCAACATCATGGGGTAGCTAAAATATTATAGAAGTATGTCGTAGACTGACCACTTTTACAAACCTACTTAATCTATCTTTTCGAAATGAAAACGCATTTCGGAATTTCGGTTGGCATTTCATGAGTTAGCCTACCTAATGTACCTTTAACAGCTTGAGCAATATTACATTTCTTACGTCCATTTTAAGAAGGTAATGAGACGCCAAATATATATTTGGTAAGTCTACCGGCACTATAAACCCCTGCTTAAGTCACCGTCCCTGCTCCCATTGCTGCTGCAACTGTGGGGCACACAGTGGACATCATAGAAACCGATGGTCGAACTGTCACTTATCTACATGAGTGCAGCAACCTTAACTGTAAGCGTTTGCCAATCCAAATGTCAGCCATCCCGAAATTGTGTTTTTGGCTTCGCGTAATTAATATGAAACAGAGTGTGATCAAGCACGTCATTTTCAAAAAAGTTAGATAATTATTAATTTAAAAAATTCGGATTTGTAGACCACTTTGATCGTGTGCCTACAGACAATCCTATGTTTTGAAACATCCATATTTACTGATATCTGCGGATATCCTATAAGAAACAATGCAAATGGCCACCTTCGGGCGGCTATTCGAATTTACGAGCACGTTTTAAGATACATTCTGCGCCGTCTAGTTTTCTGCTAATACGTTATTTAAAAACAGAACGGACATATCTTTAATAGCTTGAGCAATATTATATTTATTACGTCCATTTTAAGCAACTGATGAGGTGACATATTTGGTGATGCCTAAGAGCTTAATCGTTAGGTTGATGCTCTTAAAATATGTCTTATTTTGGGGGCTTTCGCAGACAAAGTGCAGAAACTATCATTTTTGAACTGTCGATTAAGAATACGAAAATCTGCGAAGAGTTCATTAATATGTAAAATGCACCCTGCAACTCAGCCGACTACACCGTCGTCAAAACACACACAGTAATATAAATGAAGAAAAGTTCTTCTAATGCTCAGAAAAGGACATGATTACAATCGAGTCTGCCAATTCTACTTCAATTTCTGAGTCGCTCGCCGGCCTCTCGGCATGCGACCTGTGACGCTCCTATCAGCTAAATCAGGTAAATTCTCTCTCTTTTGATCAGCTTCATCTTGAGCAATACGAAAACGGAGAACGTTGCATAAAATTCTAACAAAAAGCTTTAAAAAACAAGAACAAACAGTACGCTCATAACTGTGTGAATTTCCGTCCGGTGTATTTGAGGGAAATGTACTTACGCCTTTCGATTCCTCATTTATCTCATACAAATTCGTGGAATTAGCCATAACGTAGGGAAGTTACAGTGTTAATTGGAAGCATACCTGGCTTCACATAAGTGCGTTTGTTTTTAAGACTTCGTAATCACGCAGTCCGATTCTTGCTAAAACATGTGTCTGTCAAGGTGATATTTCAATATCTCCACAGACTGAGACATCACAGTCGCCTCGGGCGGGTTATTCCATGGTTCCACTACACGACTTGTGGAAAAATACTCTTCTACATACAGTATTCCGTGGGACACATTTACTTGGAAGGAAGCCTCCTGAGGTTGGTTGCTGTGGCGAGTTGGAAGATGTCCCCACACCGTGAGACGCAGTCCAAACCACGAACGTAACCAAAAGTCCCTATCAAGCCCCCGCGTAATTGCACATGATTCAGAGGATAGAGATTTAGGTCAGCTAAGCGGGTCTCGTATAACAGTGCTCATTGACCTCCTAGTAACTCTGTTGCTAGCCTCTGCGCTCTTTCGAGTAAGTTATGGTCTCCAAGTCTGAACCGCATGTTTAAACCTCACAGGCTTACCAAAGACTCTGGAGATGCTGTCTTCGTCGAAGACTGTGAATGTCCGCTTGATAGCGTACAGCTCTGTGGTTGTGCCCTCAGTCGCTTTACAAGAGTGTTCAGAAGACTGTAGCGTGTTGGCCATCAAAACGCCGAGATCATTCTGCGTTTCGGCTTCTGGAGGTGGTATCCCGTTTAGATGGTAGATGCACCTATCAGAGACTCGGTATCGACTATCAAGACGATGCGTGGTGCATTTGTTTCAGTCGAATGACCGGAGCCGTCTACGGGACCACTCTTCCAACGGACAAAGATTTTCTTAGAAGTCCGCTTAGTCGGCAGCACTGCGAATGACTTTCCAGATTTTATATCGTTTGCGAACATGACACAGTCCCAGTCCGATTCTTGTACACAATAAGTGGTAAACAAGAGGAACAGGGTCGATCCTAGCGCTGAACCATGTGAGACTTCATCCATTATGACTGTACGCTTTGATTGCTAATGATATACACAGACAAACTGAGATGGGCCGATGAGGAAATTTTCGATCCATTTAAGAGGTTTGTCCCTGATACCCACTATTCTCAGTTTGTATAGGAGACGTTGGTACTCAGGTCAAGCCCCGAACAGTAGGAAAGGACAAAAGTCACCAGAATAAGGGACACAGTAGCCGGCGACGATTACTCGCTGCCAAAAATGAATGATCTTGAGGGTGGTGGGATGTTAAACAAGGACGTTATGAAACGACACTAAGAACTGTGTAGAGTTATTTGGGTGAAGTGACACTTCCATCTATTTCGGTTATGCCTTTATTTCCAACCTAACGTTTCTCACTTCCTTTCGTGTGAATGAGTATTGTGAAGAGTTAACGACTCCATTCTGATCGGTCTTATCCAGGATCTAATCCCCGTGCTACGTTACCGTGTTGTGTGCTATCCTCGACATCCACAACCGCTACAGCTAGACATTACAATGATGGCTACCGCCAATAACCTTCATCACATCAATGTAGGCGGCCTGCGAAGTGTGTTTTTTTCACTGAGTATGCCTGACCAGCGTTATATTTTGTAGAGAAAGTTTTCCATACACGATCTTCCCTTAAGAAAGTCGTATTGTACATTGGACAAGATATAGTGGGCTTTCAAAGAACTCATGAATGTCTTTTTAATGGTCTTTGTGACTTTGCAGCAGATTGATGCCAAGCCGAACGATCTGTGATTGTTCGAAAGTTCACAACTACCACTTGCGAATCGATGTACGGTGGGGTGTCTTACAGATCATGGGACAATTCCAGTGCAATCATGTATAAAGATCAGCCTTTTAAAATTTCCTGTCTAGGTCGCTTTGTTTACTCTGTAATATGCACGGACAGGCTTCGCGCAATTCTAAAATTAAGTCAATCAATTTGACGCGAATTTTTGCCCTTCCGGCATTTCTGATTTACTTGAGTTAATGTTTATTTCTTACTAATAAATTGGTTTTTCTCAATATTTCTCTTGTTATTTAATCTAACTGACGGTGACGCATCGTCAATTTGGTGTTTGGCTGGATGCACTCGGACGCGTTTCGACAATGATTAAAGATTTTTCGTAGCTTTGGACTTATTCCATGATTAAGGTCAACTAATGTAAATAACTATGTTACTTAATGTTTCACGGATTTCACGCTTGGCTGTACATTGTTGCTTTAACTTAAATTGTAATGAGTGCCTTCCAGCTGTCAGGATAGAAGAACTTTCAATGTGGACAGTCGACACATAGTTCGATCAAAGATCCCTCTAATACAGGTTAGCTCATACTGTCTGTCTCAGATAATCATCAACTACCCACAAGAAAGGTTTTAGTTATTATATAAATATAAATATATATATATATATACATTTTCTTTTTCAATAATTTCAGACCTAGATGAACATTGGTGTTGGGACTCAAAATAGAATATGTCCCTTTTGATTTTTAGGTTAAAAGAAAATTTAAGACGAACAATCACTGCATAAATCGACCTAACATCACTGTAATTCAGACTAGCACACATGGGCTGTCTCAGATAACTACAATTATCTCGCCAGAAATTGCTTACTTATATTATTTCACCATCAGATTCTTTCTTGAAACTCAGTTGTAACTGCCGTTTAGTCCATCAAATAACACATCACGAGTAAATTTGCCAAGTCCAATCTTGCCGTTAAGACCACAAATCCGTAAAGTGTTGGAGTCAAAGGGTTCGGGTAACTTACCGCGTTGAAATGTATTCAGCACACCGTGCCCTCAAACTGTCTATTCGCAGTTTTTTAGCCACCTCCACCAGTTCACCCAAGATGGCTTCCGTAATCTCAATCCTTCCATTGTACGCAAAACTAATGATCATTTCTATCATCCTATAAAATACGTCAGGCAAATTTCATATGGCATACTTACTCAGGCGAAAGCCCCTCCAACTCCTCGAATTCGGCACATTCCCCGCCATGAAGGAAGGCCTCTCTAAAGAAGGGGATCGTGGCTGCGAGAACAACCTTGTGCGCCACAATGCGCACACCATTCGCCTTTGAATACATCAGAATTACCAAATAGTAGAACCTACAAAGAATGTGAAGTCACATAACCTGCCCTGTTTCCGGTCTCTTTCCAAGAGGTTGAAGGGTCTGTACTCCTGTGACTGGAAGGTTGTCATCGTGCTTCCAGGCAAGCTGGATGCCAAGTAAACAAATGCACCAGCGTGTTCATTCTTATGCCACCGCTTACCTGTTCGTGTTTTAATTGGGTATATTTGATTGGTGTTAGACAGGCAACTAGTTACCCAATGAGAAACCGAATGACACAGGTCGATACGTCTGACAAAGGATTGATTCCACTGCTGCAATCATGTTAACAGGTTTGGCGTCAGCCGTGTTAAATGAAGCCTCTTGCCGTAGAACCTGC
>CACRXP010000227.1:248177-279225 GCA_902702965.1 Spirometra erinaceieuropaei
ATGGTATCTTTTGATGTTACATCCCTTTTTACTTCTATTCCCCAGGACCTGGCGATCGAGACAATCGAACTGCTACTACAAAGCAAATACGATGGAATGGAGAACCGTCTTGGACACGGCCAAATCCTTCAGCTCCTGAAGCTCTGTCTCTGGACGTACTTCACGTTCGACGGACAATCTACGAACAGGTGAAGGGCACACCAATGGGTTCGCCGATTTCGGGATTCATCGCCGAGGCGGTCCTGCAACGGTTAGAGTCGCTGGTCTTCCAACACCACAGACCGAAATTCTGGGCCCGTTATGTGGATGATACCTTCGTCGTCATCGAACGGGATCAGGTGTTGACATTCCAAGAACATCTCAACGCCGTCTTCCCGGACATTCAATTTACGATGGAGGAGGAAGCGAACAACCAGCTGGCCTTCCTGGATGTCCTCGTATGCCGCAAGGATTGTGGTGGACTAAAGACCAAAGTGTTCAGGAAAGCGACAAATACGATGCAATTATTGAACTTCAACAGTAACCACCCAATCAGCCACAAACGCAGTTTTGTAAGGACGCTCTATCGGCGTGTCGAAACGCACTGCAGTGAGCCGGAAGACAAAATTGCTGAACTACAATACCTCCGACGTGTCTTCAAAGCCAATGGCTACCCGCGCAACTTCGTCGACCGGTGCATACGCAAAAGGGACGAAAGGCCTAACCGCACGGACACCAAGTCTTGGCGGGCACTTCCGTATGTCAAGAACGTTTCGGAAGCTGTCGGCCGCCTTCTCGCACCACTTGGGGTTGGAGTGGCACACAGACTGGAGGCTACCATCAGGAGTCTGATCATGAAACCGAAAGACCCACTGCCACGGCTAGAAGCGTCTGGAGTCGTTTATCGGATCTGGTGCAGTTGCGGACAAAGCAACTACGTCGGAGAAACCGGAAGACAGCTCCGAACGAGAATGGCCGAACACGCGGCAGCGGTGCGCAGAAATGACGCCAGCTCTCAAGTTGCGGCTCATTTGACGAGATCCGGCCACACATTTAAATTTGATGAGGCCGAAATTCTCGCAAGAGGTGACAACCGAGTGAGCCGGGAGCAACTGGAATCATGGTTTACTGGCCCCCAGTCCATCAACAAGTGAAACGATCTTCCCATTCAATACAGCGTGCTGAGACTTCGTCTAGGCGGAGTAATTGGCCACGCGGGGAGCGCACTGGTGAACACTCGTCCCAACAACCGGGTCAACGCGTCAGATGGTCGAGCAATCATCACGCCAACATCCAACGCACGTGATGAAATTGCAGCAATTATCGACTCGAATGTCCGCCATCAAGCAATGATCACACCAAGTGTGACAATCCCGGATGAAGGGGGGAGCCGTGAACGTTTATAGGTATGCGGTAGCATGGCTACTGCACCCTATAAATACCGTAGCCCCTTGTGCAACAACCACCCGTTTCTGCTCTTTTGTCTCTGATGATGGATTCGAGTAGGAATCCGAAACGTCAGGCTAATAAAGCTCTTGTCCCGGCGATCGTGTCTCCTTCTTCAAGACTGCATTGAGTCCTCAAACGTCCGACGAGGGCAATACGCGCAGAAATTTTCGTTGACAGTTCGAGTATGTGGAGAAGGCCTGGAGGTTGCCGTTGAGGGTCAGGGACGCCTTGATGTTAGCAGTAGCGATGAGGTTGGCTTCATAGATGGCTTCACCAGTCATCACTACGCTTCTCTGATCCGGTTGGTCCTGCGCGAGGTTTTCCCGAAGTGCCGGGTTTGTATTTAGCCGTTTTAATGGGTCCCTGTTGCGACGGATTTGATCTCCCTATCGTCAAGCACCCGAGTCAACATCTCCGCATAAGAGTTTTTCTGGTAGGCACTGGTCATCCATCCTCAGGAGGTTGCCACTCCATCCCAGTTGTAGTTGCCTCAGCATGGTATGGATGCTGAGGACTCCAGTCCGTTCCAGAACTTCTGTCTCGGCGATCCAGTCCTGCCAGTTCATCATTAATATTCAACGAAAACTTCCACCTCCATTCCCTATTATCATGCCGAAGCGTTGCCGATGCAGCAGCCTTGTTCGTCCTTCTTTGCGCGTTGCGAAAAATGCAGCTGCGGTTGTGCACTTGTCCTCCTTCGGACGCCCGCTGCAGTGCTCTGCCACTTGCGAGTGTTTGCTCGTGCATGCCAGTGGCAATATGCCCATCTGTCAATCACGGATATCAACACCGGCCAATTAACTTCAAGGACGACGCAGACATGCCAGCGTTTGAGGGACTATGACGTCACGTAGGACGTCCGCTCTCGAGGCACCGGACGCTACCACTCTTTTTGGTTACCAGCGTGTTCCAACCTCTTATCCAGTCATTCTGTAGACAATGCATTATCCTTGTAGCTTTTTAATTTCCTCAGAAATTATCCGCGAGCTTGGAGTCGATCAGTATATTCTAGGGTCTATAGGCGTAGACCGAAATTTGATGTATGAACATCTGGGCCGAAGTCTATCAGCCACGGTGGATGACCGCGTAATATCCATTAACTGCCGTCAGGCAAGTAGTATATTTTAGGGTAAGATGATACAATGCAAACAGCACTGGTACTAACCAAAAGCCCATACGGGCGTTTTCCTTCGATATTCTGCCGCTGCGAGGGGTTAGGCTCATCAGTGCGTCCCCCAGCCTTTCCAGTCTGTTATTTTCAATTGCACTGCCGTTGCTTGCGCAGAAACAATCCATGCGACAGCATATAATTTACTGTTTAGTCGATTATCTCTGTTTTGTATATCGCAAACGACGATGTCCGCCGTGTGCCTTACAGCATGGTGGGCGCAAGTACTATCAGGCATGATTTAGTCCATGGTAATAGTGGACTTGCATTGCATCCAAGGTCCTCACACGCCCCCACCTACCGGAGTTCGACGTCAAGGTAGAGTCAAGAAGACCGGTGGCTGGATGGGACGCAGTGGCTGACAAGGCCAAACAGCCCGTCTGCACGTGCCACACACGAGCTGATTCGCGGGCGGTGGACCAGATTTTCGCAGAACCAGCAAAGAGGCAACTCGGATCCCACTGAGCGGGGGTGCCTTAGGGGCCACACTAGGGAGGAGCCATCGCAGCCTGATTCGCCATCGCGAGAAGAGGACCGAATTATGCCATCAGTTGGTAGTCTCCTAAGCCACGGAAGTTAGCGCATCATGAGAGTTTCGGAGCGCATCAGATTGCTTACGGTAAAGAAGATGCACTGGGTGCCGCGGTGATGGATTTCCCAGAGTCAACCTCACTTCTTTTTCCCTCCCACAGGCACCAGTCCACTGTTCGTACGGGTGGGAATTTGAGCGAAATTGACTGACATAGCCAAACACGACCTGGATGTCCGCACAACACACCAGGTTTTCACACCGGGGGATGGAAATTTTGCATTTATACTGCTCTATTTATAAACAGGCATATGAATCTGATTGTGTAGGAGGCAGAGGGAATTTGCAGGATTTATTTGACCGGTAGAGGGAATAGGAACTGCGGCGGCAATGGTCGTCGTCGTGGATGGTCGTCACTGCGGAGATTTTCGCAGGGACGTTGGAGATGTGCGGTGATCGACGGCAGCGAGCCACCGGAATGCTGAGTATCGGTGGTGAGGGCGATCGTCGCATTGTGCGCGTGGTGGGGAAGAGGTTTAATAAAGCAATCACTCTGCCGCTACGATGGTCCCTCCTGAGCGCTATTTAGCCAACTGAGCAGGAAGAGTGTCTACTTTGCGATCAGCAAAATGATGATGTTAGCGGAACTAGTGTCCCAAAACAGGGAGCCAGTAAGTAAATCGCGACTACCGTGACTGCCTGAGCGTGATGTTAAGGGAGTTAGGGGGTCGGAATGCAGTTCCCTCTGAGGCACAGCAGTTCTTTAAATTAGTGGGCTGTCCAGCGATAACAATGACGTGGGATCACAGGGAGCTCTTGATGTGCGTACGTTGTGATTGGTTCACGCCACCTTCTGTATTTTCCAGGCGAAAATGGATTACCGGTTTTTTGGACAAATGCAGTTTAGGGGGCAGAAGATGGCTTAAAGCGTCGTTCTTCGAAGGACAGGCACAGACCAGCCGGGTTGCACTGAGCTATTTGACTGAGGCGCGTTTGCGGACGAATGCGGATATGGAGGCAAAACAACGAAAGGTTCTCTGACACGAGGAAAACCAGCTTTGCAAGAGAGCAAGAGCTATCGGGAAACTGCGATTACAGAATATCCACAGAAAACTCCTTAGAACACCCTGCCTAAGACTGTAAAATGCACCGCGAGGGAGGTTATAGTAGGGAGCGTGCTTGTGCCGTGTGACTCTGATGGTGACAAGTACATTCTCGGTTTCTGTACAGGAGGAGATACGGCGGACGCCACGTCGGTTGAACGGCCTGACTGCATAGTACTTAGGTCAAACTGAAGGGAGTGGACAGTGCCATAAAGACTCAGATTGACGAGCTGTCCGGTCATAGGAAGATATCCTTGACTAAAAAGACATCGAGGATACTGGAAGCAACACAGAATAAGCGTGAAACACATCTTAACATGTAAGTGTCATGTTTTTATTGAGACCAAAAATTTGACAGAACAGTGATTGTTGTGGGAGGAGGGTACAGACCTAGATAAGTCGCTTGATAAATGGTCGTTTCTGTGATAAGAACGTCGTAGGCAGATAAGCGATTTGCACCGAGGTAGGCCTTAATAATTGTCGGTTGCATTTTTATGAGTAGGCTGGAGAAAAACACCACCATATTCATAATTAGAACCGCCCGCCGGTTTTGCCAACGGCCACCACCTCCATGATGACATTGAGATGTCCTAAAGAAGACGAAAAGAACACTTTTAGATAAATGAACAAGTGACCTTGCCGGATTTGAATTAAAGAACCAGTATTCCGTCACCAAAGGTTTGCAAACATTCAGTGAACTCCGCAAAACCGTTTCGTCCAAACGGAGTGTGCTCTCTAAAATTAGTCGCGGACGCAAAAATCAAAAATGACCTAGATAAAATCAAGCAAGATTCTTATGCAAACATCGACTTTCCAGCGGGCATATCAGACCTGCCAATGACGAAAGTTCGACCGCCGTTGCTGACGATGTCCACTGTGTGCCCCAGAGCAGGGCGAGAGCAGGGACGATGAATGCCGCACAAATTCTTTTACAGCGATATTAAAATTAAATGGCCTCTACCTCCGTTGTTGACGATGTCCACCGCAGGGCGGGAGCAGGGACGATGAATAGCGCGCAAATTCGTCTACAACAATATTAGACTTAAATGGCATCTGCCGTAATCTCTCCACCTTCCCGCCTTAGTCCCGTGGCAAACAGACCCGAGTTGTGAGAGAGTGCAGGTGAGTAGCACAGCAAAAATTCGCACCTGGACGTGCTGCCACATCTGGTTCGAATTCTGCGGAGTGGGATTTCCGAATGGATCACACTAAGAAGGAGCCATTATAGCCTACATGTACGTTCAGAGTTGTCCCGTCAGTTGACAACCTTCCAAGTCACAACTTTTAGCGCATTATTCTAAATTCAGGCCCGCCAGACTGTTTACAGGGAGAACTATGCGCTGAGACCATCGAATCCACACACACTCTCTCTCTCTCTTCCCACTCCCAGTCACCACTCAACTGTCCGAGCTGTTCAGATTCCTCATGCCCGAAGTGGGCGCAGCGGCTGGCAGAGCTAGAGAGCCAGTTTGCAGGCGCCACACATGCACACCGCCCGGCCTCCCACAAGCACTCACCAGGATTTCACACACAAGGGAGTAGAGCGCTCGGATCTCATATGTAGCGGAGGAGTCACATGCGGGGAAATGAGACGAAAAGCCCACTTCCCACTTACTCGAGAATTATCGATGATGTGGGGTTTTGGAGGGTTGTATGCGTGGTGCATGTGCTGATGGGGGAATGTGCAGCGGTGTGGTCGTGTCTGCGGCGATTTACCGTAGGTTTTCATGGATGCGCATGCGACCCAGTGGGCCTATGCGGTGAGGGCATGTGCGTGAACAGTGTGGGCAGATGAAGAGGGGGATTTAACCACAGACGAACAGACAGTCTGCCCGGGGTCGACATCAGGTGATGGGGTGTCAGAAATGAATGACCACCTGCTGTCACACCATGACAGCTCGACTGTCGAGTGCCTTGTGGATTGTGAGCAGCAACGGTGACTACTGCGTAAATCAGTTTATGGTGAGGCAGACTTGTGCAAAATCTTTCACACTCTCCCTCCCCTCGCCCACCTTGCTCCGACGGCAAGACAATGCCGGGACGACTACAGGTGGGCGTAGGCGCGGTGTTTGATAACTCCTGACAGGCCGTTTACATCCGCCACACAGACACAAGCACCACGTACTGACCAAGGCGTATGACGCGTGCAAAAATGCTCTTGTCCAAGCTGTCCCCCTAAAGAGGCCTCACACAAGTCCATGAGGGCCATCTCAGTCTCCAGTCGAACCTCTCTTCGTTTCCCTTTTGTACTCAAATTAGTCATAGTAGGGAATACGCTTATGTGCCGTGAGGATTTATTCAATAGTGTAGACTTCACTCTCTCTCTCTCTCCAGGATTCCAGGCCTTCTAGTTGAGGTTCGGCGCGTGTATTTTAGTGCATCTGACACTGATTTGTCACTCTGTGCGGTGGAATAGCAAGTGACCGATCAGGCCGACGCGTGATGTACACGTGCGATGACGATGAGAATAGGATACGTTCGGGACTGTAGAATCAATTGGAGTGGTGAGAATTTTAGCCGTGATCGTGTCGGTGTATGGGGGGGGGTTGATAGTGCTGAATACGGGAGGGTTGTTGGTTGTTCAGGGTGTGGTAGGGTGTCGATACTGCTGTGATCTCGGCTTCCGTGGATGCACATGTGACCGACTAGGCCCATGTTCAGAGCTAATATCGTGGGCTATGTCCTAGAATTCTAATTTTCCATCAACAAAGCAACCACACATAGGTGGACTTGTCTAAGTACCTTTTATTCCACCGAAGAGGTACTAATATCTGTAGGCTTTTTTCAAAAAATGTCCTAAATCCAGTGGCACAAATCCTATGAATTAAGTTGTTTTAGCAGAAAATGTTCCTTCACTTATGGAAATTCCTAATGACTCAACTATTATAGGCGTGTTTTACTTTCAGAACACTCAAACTCGCCAAACTAACATTGGGTTAAATGCTCTCCTGTGAATCTGTGGTTTATACCGTCGGGATTCTCTGCTTCACAATTGCATCCTCGTGACATTAGCAGGCATAAAATTGGACTTTTCCGTCGGACAAGCTTCCCAGAACATAGCTCCAACGCTCGAAACGTCTCCTTACCCTTCACTGCAGTAACGGCCAAGGGTTCATTAGAAGTCAGGCCCAGCACACTCACGCCCTATATACCCCCCCCCCAACAATCTGAATACTCCCCATTATAGAAGAAACCACCATATCTTGTGACAAAGGGACAGTTTAATGGCTAAATTATAGCTACAGAGGAGGATGCAGACATCCATGTATAACGCGGCTTCGATTCTGATGAAAAAGTCATGTTTTATATCCGTCAGGTAACACTGATTTGTTTTCGTCTGGCCGGTCACTAAACTGAAGGAACGTAAAAAGCAAGCGTCAGAAGAGTTAGTCCTGTCAATTCAGTTTTTGCATTCAGCCGAAAGGAAGTTCATTCGAAAACCGGCATCCTGAGGTAACTGAAATATTAGAGAATTATGTTGCAGGCTTACTACTTTTGCAATCCTACTTAATTAATCTTTTCGAAACGAAAACCCATTTCGGTTGACATTTCAAGAGTTAGCCCACCTACTGTAGCTGTTGTTGCAGCAGCTTGGAATATTCTGTCAAGTAGTATCCGGACTGTAGCGCTCCTCAATGTCCCATCTTATACCCTCACCTTTCCTCATTCTACACTGATGACCTTAGATCGTCAAACGACCCTCTGTCTCTCAAGTATGCGGACGGGCGATGCCGATTATGCAACTTTAGTTTTGATCAGACAGTTGACAATGACGCAGCCGGCATTCCTGTTTTCAATAAGGTTCAGCTGACAACATACCGACAAACTTTTTGAGGGCCCTCCAGGCCTACGCTCCTTGACCGCTGGGAGAAAAACCATTGCATACTCTCCGCTGCTGGAATTCACCTCACTGTCACCTGAGGAAAAAGTCAAAATACACTGTCATTAACCCTCCTTTGTGGATGGGAAACCAAATAATTCTGTTAAGACACAATTTTGCGACACTTTATGAATGACAAACCGAGGAGCAATTAGGTAGAACGAACGGTAAAAACGCAAGGAACTCACTCGTGATGTAAATATCACCAGAGGCGAGGACCATGCTGAAGTGATATCCGCGTAAGCGCAGTTCCGAAATTACAGTCCACTGTCCCTCTGGTACCCAGGCATCGGGGTGAGCATCGTTCACAGAAATGAACATTGCTATTTGGTTACTTTGGCCCTTGAATGTCAGCCCAGCCACGAAAATCCGTCCGTTAACTTCTACGCCGCTGGTCTCACAGGGTTGGCACCTAGGGGCCAGCATTTCTGTCCAATTCTTTGCTTTCACTTGGCTCCCTATGGCGTCAGGTTCGACGAGAAACGAAGACCAGCAGAAGGCTTTTAGATTCTTAGTGCGAGTGCACAAGGCCAGAACATGACGTTCGCGAACGGAGATCAAGCAGGAAATCACTACAGTTGACTCGCAACCTGGCCCAGCAGACCATCTAGAAGAAACGCGGAGAAACAGGATAATTTCACTGCCTCCAAAAGCCGCGAGGTTTGAGACGTAACAGCGCAATTATCATTCACTCCTGAGGATTATCAACAACAAAGGTGGTAAAGAGACGAATCCTGTTATCGGATTTGTCGTCGTGGCTGATGTCTGAGAGAGGTTCAGTCAGTCACCAACCCCTCTATCACTGCTGGTCTCTGTAAATTGCAAAATAAGCTAAATAACTATCGGTGCAGCTGGAATGTAGATAGAGGTAGGGATGGCTAAAATATCCACTGTTGATTTATCTGCCGTCGAAAGTGTGCCATCTTCCAATTTCAGGCCATGCAATTGGGGCTCGGATCGGATGTCCATCGGGCAGTTGAAGTCGATGCTCCATCGTCAAGCTATGGCTTCCAGATCTGCGATTGGGAACACCGGAAGTCCCGAGGAGTGATGCTTGGTCGATATTGGTTAGAGGACGAAACATGTTCGGTGTCGCAGGACTTGGGACGACGAACGGATGCCGTTAAGTAAACCAGACATGGCAGTTCATCCTGAATTTCTTGTTTCCATGCCACTGTCTAAGGGGACGCAGTCTGGAATTCCAAGTCAGAATCAAAAGGGCATGCCACTTGATGGGAACAGATAGGTAGAAGTACACCCACATGTGAATGCCAATGACATGTATTTACTAGCTATACTTTATTCGACGGGAATGGAACAGCTCAGACGAATCGACACTTGGAGGAGGAGGAGGAGGAGGAGGAGGAGGAGGAGGAGGAGGAGGAGCACGAGAAGGAGGACGAGACGGGTAATCGTGGGTTCCGAACGGACACCTTTCTTTGTCGGATAAGGGTAATCAGGCTCATGAAGTTCGAATACCCCAGATCGTTGAATTTAAATGCTGTAAGGCATTGCACCCAGTCACAGTTTCCACAACTCTCTCTCTCTCTCTCGTTTTCTTTTTCTCAATAATCTAAAACCCCAGATTCACCCATGGGACGGGCCTGTTTCGTAATCTGATTGATGAAACCCCTTCCAGTTGGTATTAAATCATCAATACTTTAGTGGTCTGCAGAGTAAACTCACGCGTCTGAAAGGGGGTCGTAGATACTTGTACGGTAGACTGTTCGGGCCACAAGAATCTTCTTATCGAAAACAACGGCGTGAAGACATGACTCTTTTGCTGGTGCCGCTGAGCCTCGTCTCTGCTCGCCTGTGGCTGGTGTAAAAATCCGCACTCGCCAGTCCTTGTCCCCGCTTGCTTCTCCGAATGTGTAAATGGAGTCTGTTCGAACGATGGAAACAGGATTAGTCTGAACCCTAAAACTTCGCACCAGCAAAACTGTCGACATTGTTGCGCGTTTAGACTAGATTATCTTGATAAAAGATATGACCTTCGAAATATCAGGCAGACTGAATTTTTGTCCCAAATAGATCTGAGCACACATCATGCGTGAATCGATATTGTCCCTCGTCGTTAAGACTCTTAACTCTTCCAGTGAGGCTAGCGTAGCCTCTTAACACACACGTCTGTTCTTATTAACAATAGGCCCTCGCTGAGAGCGCCCATGGAACTTACGGATAATTGCTATCAGCCGTGAAGCAAGTTTCTACGTCGTCCAACGGGAGTAACTGCATAATTCGGATAAATATCGAATAAAAATATTTAGAGAAATAAAGGCTATTCTACTTCGAATAATCTTAGAGTCATTGTTTATTCAAATACATTTCCTTTTCAAAGGGAAGTAGAATCTATGGACACTGTTTGATTGTTTTTTTTTCAGGGCTCGTTTGCAAACTGCTGATAATGCAAACAAGAGGATGGCAAACATGAAGGAACATTTCGTTCGGTACTTGGATCTATTCTTCTTAAGTAATCACTTTGTTTCCCCACTATTTTAAAAGTGGTTGGCTATTTTTGTTTGCATCACAGATGCTCAGTCCCGTTTGGACAGTGATAAATGGTGGTGGTGGTGGTGGTGGTGGTGGTGGTGGTGGTGGTGGTGGTGAAAGGGAAAAGTAAGGAGAAGAGGAAGAAGAACAAGAAGAGGAGTGTGGGTTCCTCACTTAATTTCTGACGTTCACGAACCAATTCCTGACTCAGCTCTGAGGGCATTTTCTCGCCTGGAGTGAGGAAAGAGTAGCAGGTTATCCGCGCCGTAATCTAACGAATGCCAAGGTGTGTTTTTGACGTACTTCCGGCGGCCTAACTGTTCTCATGCATCTACTTGAATATGATTGAAAATTTTAGGCCTCCGTAAAGCAAGGTATGAAATTTTCTTGATTTAAACTGGGACTGTCTTGTAGTGGTCCTACCCAGGTCGCTTGTTGCAACGCTGTGCCTCTCGCGCGTACTTGCATGCGCGTATCAGTGACGGTCTGGTTCACAGCCAATCACAGCCTTCCAAACCGGCCAATCAACTTCGAGGTGGACGCAGACATGCTCACGGTCGAGACTATGGTATGGTTGTAGATCAATGTCGTCTCTAGGCTCAAGCTCAGCAGGAGCATCCTCGTTGCGGCCCTATCTACCAAAAGAATTTGAACGATTCGCGACCTCTGAGTGCACACGAACTCTGAGGAGTCGACTACGAGTCGCGCTGCCTGCACACCGTGTGGTATAAATTGTTCATGGACAATGAGGTTTTGTTCTACCAAGATGGTGAACAGTATCCTCGGCGTGTTGTTCTACCACTATCCATGGTAGATGACATCCTCACTAAAATGCACGGTTAGATCGCAGTTGGTAGCCAGGAATGGGGAGGCGGACAGCCAGGTCCCTGTCGTACGGGAATGGTGGGAAAGGGGGTTATATGTGTGGAGTGAACGGAACGGATGGTAGAGGAATGCTGGAGTTTCTGGGTAAAAGTAAAGGTAACAGGAAAAGTGCTGGGAAATTTTAAATAGGTGGAACAATAGCAGAAGTTTAAACCCTACGCTTAACCCTAAAATGCAACCCTGACCGCAACCGTAAAGCCTAACCCTAAGCCTCAAAACCGAAAAAGTAACCAAAATCCCAAAACCCAACGCTAACCCAAAACCTAGCCACAATCCTAACCCTAACCTTGAACCTAACCCTAACCTTAACCCTAACCCCAACCTTAAGCCTAACCCCAACCTTAACCCTAATCTTAACCGTAACCCTAACGGGAAACTAAGCCCTAACCCTAACACTGAAACCTGACCCTAAAACGCAAACCTTAATCCTAAAACTTAACCTACGCCTAAACCTAACCCTCACTAAACCTAACAGCCTGACCGAAACGAGCGACCTGCCTAAATCAGTAAGAGCGCACCTACTGATAACAAGTACGTAGGTCGGCAGTATCAACGCATAATGTCTGGCTACCAACTGCGATCTTACCAAATGCACACCCATCTTGGGACCCGTTGGAATCCCTAAGACCGAGTGGGCTCTTAGGCGAAGATACTACTGGTATGGACTTTTTTGCTAGTCCGAGCGACGCATATAAGCCAAAAGTGATGTCGGTGTATTTACGGCATTATTGATAGAATATAGGTAATAATGAAAAACGTACAAAACTCAACAATGGATACCCTAGCCAAGGAATTCCTTTGTTACAGTTTGAATAACTCGAGCATCCAGCTCAACGTCAGAACATAAAACTAGTTCATTAAAAGAACGCAGATCATGCTCGAAAAGGGGAATGTCAACGAGGGCGTGGAGAATTCCACACGTTGACCAACCAGACACAACAAATTCATTCGGTACTGCACCCTGTGCAACCAACTTAAATCACCACGACAATTTAATAGGGTCCCTCAGCCAATACTGATAGGATGCCCGAATGAACGCGTTGTGGTTTACATAATTGGACCTTTAGTTCCATCAAACCGAGGCAGCCGATATATTTTAGCCATGGTCGACTTTTTTACTAAAATGGGTGAAGCAGAACCTCTGCCCAATATGTCGGCTGAAACAGTCGTCCAGGCCATTTTCAACGGTTGGGTATGTAGATAGGGAGCTCCGGAACAAATCCACTTTGGCCGAGGGGCGTCGTTTGAAAACGCAGTTCTTCAAAGTTTTTGTAAGTACCTACGAGTCAATAAATATCGAGCAATTGCAACGAGTAACTGCAGTCGAGACAACTTAACGTGGTCGAGGGCTGGTTGTTGAGGTTAGAACTGAGAGATAAAATTCAAGCGGTGGAAGACAGACGATGTGGGTGAAGGACATGTGAGTAGGATACCGCAGACAGGATATCGCAGATCAGCAGGTGTTTTCGACAAACGCACATACACTGTAAGCAATATTGTAGGTACAAATGAATGCGGAACTTAATGCTCAAAGATGCGCCTGCACAAGTCTGAATAAAATTAGCGGAGGCAAGTAGGTACGAGTACTCTGGTAAGACGAACAGGTTGCAGTCTGGATTGAAACTAGCGAACGAAGAACAAAAATTACCTCCACAGCCGACTGCAGACGCATTACAGATACAGTCGATTTTAACAACAGCATTCCAGGCATCTTGGTTAGCTTCGTACGTTTCCAGGAGGTGTTGTTCTTCCTTGTTAGGCAGCTGACTCAGGATAAATAGCACAGGTCTGCCAGAATCACGGTAGACGCGTGGTTTCTTGGAAAAGGTAGCTGTCAGTGCTTCTTCTGGCTGAAGGACTGATGTTGAACCGCGCTGGCAAGCTGCTGGGCCCGCTGAGTGAGTTCCCTAGCAAAGGAGGCAAGTTATGTGTACTTGTTGCGCAATTTTTAAGACAGTTTCACTTGATGCGCCAGAAAGCTACCCTGTGGCGATAGCTGTCAGGGGGATTGGATGGTCACACAATGTACCACGTAAGTAAAGAATACTGGGGAAACACCTTAAGGCTGGCCCGAGATATTCCATGCGGAACCCAACCAAGGCAGACTTGCAAAATCAGACTCCCAAAAGACAGTAGCAAATAGCTATGGCAGCCAGGTAGGTCAAAGCAATCAATTGATTTGAAGAAGACTTAAGGAGTTAATATCGCCTAAGGGAGCTGGAAGCGCATTTAGAAGTTCAGGAGGTGTTCATCGCCCTCAAGGGAAATCCAAAATGATGCAAATAGCACAGGTCCTCCGGACTAACGACAGACGGAGAAGACAGCTGCTGAGCCTGCTGAATGACCTCCCCATCCAAGAAGTGGAGTCAGGAAATTCCCTTACGAGGACGTCAACCAGGTGAGTTGAATGATCATACAATGTGGAACAAACAGTGTTTTCTTCAAAAACTAATTGGTAATTAAAGTTTGTTTTCAAAACGAATTAATACCCAAAAGGTATGCCATAAGAGTGTGCAATGGGCAAAAACAGAGGGAAGATGACGATGAGAAGAAAAAGAAAACTTGCTGAGTTCACATCTGAAGACTTACCGACATTTGACACTTGTGGAACATTCACTTTGCTCCGATAGAACGTCGTGCAGGAGGTTTGCGGGAATTTGGAGCAGACGAATTAGTGAAAACAGGTCCTCAAACACCGACTGACGGGTAGCTCTGTCCAGCATCTGAGCATTGAGCCAAGTCACCAATGAACGAAGGACCGTAACCTCATTGGCAACGACAAGGTCATCATGTGCCAGAAGGCGTTTTAATTGGCTGCTTGATAGTTTGGCGAATTCGGCTGTCGTAGAAAACTCTTCGAAATTTTTGCATAATGTCCACTCAATAAAGGCAATTACGTCGGCGAACCCGAGTTCTTCGGAAATCCGCAAATATGGCACAATGTTTTCCAGCGAGAGCCTTAAAAACACAGTTGGAAATCAAAGGAGGCAATGCGGACCATTTATAAGTGCCATTATGGAACTAAATCACCGGCATATGCATGTGATGCAATACCTACCGAACATTCACCTTTGAAAACACACAAATAAATACAAATACTGGAGCATTCACCTCGTGCCGCCGCCCATATCCCATTAACTGGAATATGCATATCCGCTGTTAAACCTGAAAGAATACATCAGTGAGCTTTTTAGAAAGTGACGAGTGTTCCGACGGTTGCACATATCACTGAGATTTGGAAGCTAAAATGCTCCCCTCCTGTTAACAGAAAAAACTGGAACATCTAAACTTGATCAAGTTGCACTACGTAAAATGTTTATACACCCTGTCTGACTGGACTGTCTGGATACAAGCAGGCGTCCATCCATGGAAAAAATTGACACTTCAGCGGTAATCATTTTTCCATGGGGCTGCCAAGAGATTCTCAAGAAAAAACCAGCAGGTTATGGTGCATGAATTAATTGAGGATTATGTTCCATGCTGATCGGCATTGATGTACTCACTCCTATAATTCGTCTAGCTGAAATTACGGCTAAAGATCACGGAATTCAGGTAATATAAGCACTGCCTGAAAAGTATGGATGCAGACGGCCTAACAATTGCTCAACAGCTAAAGTCCGAAAACCTTAATTGGCAATACAGCGAATATTACCGATATGCTGGACAAGAAACTTGCCTGAAAGATAACTCATGTGAAGAATGCATAAAATGGACGGCTGTATCCACCTTCAGGAAGAGCGAACAGATTGTCCCGAAAAGATGCGGATAGGAGGCAAGACACTCGAACGTGCCCTGTCCAGATATTCGAAAGTTCTCCTCAGTGGAGCGATGTTCCAGCCAGCAGACGATGCCGTGGTGAAGGGAGGCCTCACCCTTGATGCGCAGATCAGGCCTCTTCAGAAGAGAACAGAAATCCTCTTCTCCAACTTCACAGATTACGCTCTCGTCGATGCAAGCATCGAAAGCATTCGCAAAACCCTGCATACACGCCTCAACTATGTCCTCCATGGCAAAATTGTGTGCCAGCTCCAGGACGAGATGGATGGAGTTGAGGCTTAAGCTGGCGACAGAAATGTGTGGGTAAAACCAGCATATGCTTCTGGGTACTTAGGACCTGTTATTTTAACTGGCATTGAAAACGTTGAAATAAACATGAACACGTTGGAAGAGATAAATTTTGCAGTGCAAGCTCAAATTGGCAGTCAACCCCGATGCCTGGTATTATTTCGATGGCGTAGAGAAGATTGTGCGAGATTCAGAGAGCCCAGAACGGAGTTGGGGACTGATGGCGCATTGCTGCGTCTTGAAACACTGTGCTAGACCATCAGCACACGTCTGTAGCCTTGGAAGTGCATAAAAAGGAGTCATGCTGTTTTTCCCTGTCTACGCCAGCCGGCCCGGCTGACAAAATATTTACCGCGAAGGTTGCACCCTACCATGCGTAAACTACCACTCTTAATGTGAATGCACACAGTGTGTGGTCTAACTCATAAAAACCTCATGAAGCAATTTGAGGTAGTCATTTTGGGACATTCTAAATGTTGTGCAGTTTACTTATTCGCCTTACTCGTTCCACAAAAGCACCCTTTGGTATGGAGAATACGTTTATAAGTAATTTTATGCATGAACCTTTCACAACTTTTACCTCTATCCAGGTTACCTCTATCTGCATGAGAACTGGGTACGTCTACCGAACCAATCGTCGCCCACCTGGAAACCGACTTTTGTTTCGCGTAATTCAGATGAAGCTGGATGTGAACAAGCAGAGTACTTTGAACACAACAGGCACTTTTTTAAAGTTGAAAAATTCGGACTTGTAATTCATTATGATTCTGTGCCCTAAAAGCCATAACAACGCTTACGGGCAATCCGTTGTTTTGACACATCCATATTTTCCTGCCATTTGCAGGTATTCTATAAGAAACGGTGCAAATGGCCACCTCCAGACGGCCATTCGAATTCACTAGCACATGTTAATATACTTTCTGTGTCATCTAGTCTTCTGCTAATGCGTAGTTTGGAAACAGAACAGGCATGGCTTTAACAGCTGGAGCAATATTACATTTCTTACGTCCATTTTAATCAGATGATGAGGTGTCATATTTGGTGAGTCTAAAAATGTGTTGTAAAGGGTCATCTGTATGAAATGGAACGCCCAAGAGCTCACTTGTTAGATAGATACCCTTAAAATATATCTTATTTTCGAGTCTTTCACAGACAAACTGCAGAACCTATCTTTTTTGGGCTGTCGATTAAGAAAACTGAAAATGGCAAAACATCCACTGATATTGAAAAGACACCCTGTAAGCTAGCCGGCTCCACCGTCGCCAAAAACTACACAGTAATCTCATTGGAGGAAAGTTTGTAGCGGGCAGCCATCATGACCGGTCTGGCGACATTGTTCAAGACCTCGCTGCCTCAAGGTCATTCACTCCTTGCAGCGAGCCGTTCCAGACGCGCTAACCTAAAGCCATTCGATCGACTTCAGCTCGAACACAATTGCGTCTCCACAGCGTCGCGGCTACCCATGCGCCACTTGAACGCGCCACCCCCTGAAACCAGCAAAACAGGCCACTGAGACACCACCCCTCCGCAAATGCAAAACACCCCGACTGGACACCACTTGAGCTTGGCCCACGAGACTACAAATGCGGCTGCCACCACTATATCAGGGGCTCTCAGGCATGACTGGACGCAGTCAACATCAACCCTGGCTCCGCCAGTGTCCACCGCCGCCTGAGAGGACAACTCCGGTTTCTGTGCACAATAAACCTCTCATTCTGGTGCCTTCCGTGTTCCTCGTTTAAACATGCGATTTAGCCTGACGATAGTCGCGCTTTGAGTACAGACATTCACATTCACACCGCCTGGTCACAACAAGTTCATTTTATACACAGAAAACGATGTGTTTACAATTACATCCCCTAATTATACTTTAATTTCTTAGTCGCTGGCCGGCCTCTCAACATGTGACCTTATGGAAACTGATTTTTCTGTGACGGCTCTACCAACAAAATCGAGCGAAATTATCTCCGTTTTAATTGGCTGCATCTTGAACAATACGAAAACGGAAAAAAATTACGTAATATTCTCGCAACATGCTTTAGAGCAACACGACCAAACAGTACGCTCTTAACTATGTGAAGTTTAGTTCAGTCTATTTGAGGAAAATACGCCTACCTCTTTGACCTCCCCATTTATCACATACAACCCGCAAGAATTAACAAAAATGTAGGGAAATTACAGTGTTCCGTGGAAGCAGACTTAGTTTCACATAATCATCTTTGTTTTGGAGGTTAAATAGTCCCGTAGTCCGCTTAGTGTTGCAGCATGCGTCTGTAAAGGCAATATTTCAAAGTCTCCACAGACTGAGACATTGCAATCGACTCAGGCAAGGTATTCCATGGTTTCACTACACGGTTTGTGAGAAAATACGTTTTTACATCGAATCTTCCTCGAGACACACTCTGAGGATGGAGATATAGGTTACTTAGGTGAGTTTCGTATAACAGTGCCCCTTGACCTCTTACTAATTGTGTGGCTCGGCCCTGCGCTCTCTCGTGTTGGCTATAACCCTGCTGCGTCCAGGAACTCCAGATTTTGGTCGCATGTTTAGGATGCAGAATACCAGGGACTTTGGAGAAGTGGTCTTCGCCGAAAACTCTGAATGTCCGCTTGATAGCACACAGCATTGCAGTCGTGCCCTCAGTCGCCGTACAACAGTTTGTAAAAGGCTTTAGAGTGTTAGCCACCAAAACGCTGAGATCTTACTGTGTTTCAGCTTCTCGGAATGGTATTCCGTTCAGATGGTAGGTGCACCTATCAGAGACCTGGCCTAGATTCCCGAGACGATGCATGGTGCATTTGTTTCAGTCGAATGACGGGAGTCATCTTCGGAATCACTCTTGTAACCGACAAAGATTTGCTTGGAAGTCCATTTCGTCGGTAGCACTGTGGATGACTTTCCAGATTTTCATATCATCCGCAAACCTGACACATCCGATCCAGTTCTTGTGCACGACCATTAGTAAACAGGAGAAAAGTGGGTCGTTCCCAGTACTGAAACTTGTGGGACTCCACCCTCTATGACTGTGCGCCTTGATTGCTGTCACTTTTTCACAGACAACTTGAGAACGATCGGCGAGAAAATTCTCGGTCCATTTAAGACGTTTGCTCCTAACACCCATTTATTTCAACTTGTACAGGAGATGGTGGGGCAAAACACAATCGAAGGCCTTGCACTGAGTATACAAAGAGCGCTGCAATCATCAGGCCAAATCTCGAGTTGAGGGAAAAGCCGGGAGTCACCAGAATGAGGGGCTTATTGTACACAGAACCTAGTGGGTCGGCTCCAGTACTAAACCTTGTGGGACTCCACTTTCTGTGGTTGTAAGCCTTGAGTGCTATTACTCTACACAGAGAACTTGGGGACGACCGATGAGGAAATTCTTAAACCGTTAAAGACGTTTGCTCCTAATATCCAACGTGTACAGGCAACGTTGGTGCGAAACACTATGGAGGGCCCTATAGTGTCTAAGCGATGGGAGCACACAGAGCGCTACAATCATCAGGCCAAGTCTCCGGTTGAGGGAAAAGACAGATATCACCAGAATGAGGGGCTAATTGCACTCAGACGCCCGAGTTGTCCTCTTAGGCAGCAGTGGCCGCTGGCGGAGACAGGGTATGTGCTGACGGTGTTAGGTCGTGCCTGAGAGAGAGAGAGAGAGAGAGAGAGAGAGAGAGAGAGAGGGTGAAACAAGTGGCGGCAGCTGCTTTTGTAAGAGAACCGGTTCAAGTGCTGTCCTGTTGGTGTGTTGTATTAAGCGAGAGGTGATGTGCTCAAGTGGCACACGGCCAGCTGCGACTGTGTGGACGCAGGGGTGACTGAGCTCAAGTCAGTCGAGTAGCTGCTAGTCAACGAGTTGGGAATCGTCGCTGAAATGTGAATGATCTCGGTCCACTCAAGAAGTTTGCTCCTAATACCCATTTATCTCAACTTGTACAGGAGATGGTGGGGCGAAACACCTAGTAATGGGAGTACAAAGAGCACTGCAATCATCAGGCTAAATCTCGAGCTGAGGGAAAAGCCGGGAGTCGCCAGAATGAGGGGCTTATTGTATACAGAACCCTGTGCCGCCCTCTCCGGCAGCAATGACCGCTGGCAAGGCCAGGGCATGTGTTGACCTTGTTAGGAGACAAGCGGAGACTACTACTTAACTGGGTTTGTGGAGCCAGCTCAAGTGTTGTCCAATTGGCGCGTATTTCATTCGACGAGGGATGGTGTGCTCAAGCGGCTCAAGAGCAGCTGCGACTGTGTGGACTCACTTGTGTCCGAGTTGAAGTCAGTCGGGGGATTGCGGGTCAACGCGCGTCCGAAACCGCTCGCTGCGACAGAGGATGACCTTGAGGCAGCAGGATGTCCAACAGGAACGCTAGGCATCACAATGATGGCAGTCGGCAGCAGCCTTCAATGCAGGCCTGCACAGTCAGTTTTTAATCGAGTGAAAATGACCAGCTTCCCACTCTGTAAAGCAAGTTCCCTACACCTGATTTTCTCTTACGAAAGTGGTATTGTACATTGGACAAGATATTGTGGGTTTGCCAAAAAACTCACCAATGCCTTTTCGATGGTCTTCATGACTTTGCAGCAGATTGATGTCAAGCCGACGGGTCTGCAGCCGGTCGCAATTGCACAATTACCACTTTTGTGAATCGATGTACGGTAGGGTGTTTTCCAACCCATGGAAGAATCCCAGTGTCGAACGATCTCTGGCACAACACGGACAATGGCTTAGCCAGTTTTTGGGCAATTTCGGTGGGACGTTTTTGCAGAGCCTACAGTACACTTATTCTTGGATTATGTATACTGCAATAGTATGTAAAAAACAATTTCACAGGCGTTCCTATGTTCAGACCGCTTTATTTCCTCAGCAATTTGCAAAGACAGGCTTCATTTACTTTTAAAAATTAGTTTACTTTTTCGACGTGAATTTTCGCGTCTTCGGCATATCTGCTTTTCATAAGAAAATTTTTATTTCTGACTAATAAAATGGTCCTTTCAAAATATCTTTTGAGTTTTCACTTAATAGAGGCTTATTCCTTATCAGTTAGGTGTTTTGGTGAATACACATGGAGGGGTTTCCGATTGATTAGCGATTTTTCATTGATCCGGGCTTATTTCATGAGTTATGTCAAGTGCTCTAATTTAACTTTCTAAGAATTTAAGCCCTAGATGAACATTGTTGTTTGAACTCAAAATCGAAAATTTCCTTCTAATTTTAGGTTAGAAGAAATTTCAAGTTGAACGAATAACTCGACCAAAGATCCCTATAATGGAGACAAGCCCACATCCCCCCGTTTTAGGTAACCATAGCGTACAAACTAGAAATGATTTACTTATATTACTTAGCCAATTGATTCCTTCTCGCAAGTCATTTGCAACTGCCGTCAAATCTAATAAATGACAAATCCTGTAAAAATGTGCCAACTGCAATCCTGTTCACAACGCTATTATTTAAAGTGCTCAACTCAAAGGATTCCGGTAACTTACCGCGTTGAAATGTATTCAGCACAGCGTGCCTTCAAACGATCTATTCGCAGTTTTTTAGCCACCTCCAACAGCTCACGCAAGTTGGCTTCCGTAATCTCAATCCTTCCATTGTACGCAAAACTAATGATCATTTCTATCATCCTATGAACCACGTCAGGAGAAATTCATGTGGCACACTTACTCAGGCGAAAGCCGCTTTAGCTCCTCGAATTCGGCACATCCCCCTCCATGAAGGAAGACCTCTCTAAAGAAGGGGATCGTGGCTGCGAGAACAACCTTGTGAGCCACAATGCACACACCATTCGCCTTTGAATACGTCAGAATTATCAAATAGTAGGACCTACAAAGAATGTGAAGTCACATAATCTGCCCTGTTTCCGGTCTCTTTCCAAGAGGTTGAAGGGTCTGTGTTCCTGTGACTGGAATGTAGTCATCGTGCTCCCAGGCAAAGTAGATGCCGAGTAAACAAATGCACCAGCGTGTTCATTCTGGTGCCGCCGCTTGCCTGTTCGTGTTTTAATTGGGTATTGGATTTAAAGCGTATTTTGATTGGTGTTAGACAGGCAACTTGTTAGCCAATGAGAAACCGAACGAGACATGTCGTTACGACAAGAGGTAGTGAAGGCATGCAGTCAGTTTTTTTTTCTGATTTTGACTTAGTCACGCTTGACTCCTAGCGCATTGCCGGTTATCCACCGGCAAAACGGCGCCGGTCTAACCGCCTTTCAACTTCAATCCCATCGGCCATTGCAGGACTCATTTTCCCGCAGTATTAGGTCTCGATCACCTTGTGTCGCCGCTTACCTGCTCGTGTTCCAATTGGGCGTGGGATGTAAAGCGTATTTTCATCAGTGTTGGTCTTAACGGTGTCGAGTTCCAATTGGGTGTGTAACGCACTGTATTCTGATTAGAAATCGGTGACCTCCTATACCACGAATTGGGGACCAGATTAGACGCGATATGACAGCAAATGGGGTGGGCTAAGAAAAATGAAGTTCTCATCGGATTAAGTGAATTGTATTACTGCCGTTTCGGAGAGCTTAGTCGGCTCTCCATCATCAAAGCGTTTAATGCAAAAATTGAACAGAATTCTGAATACACAGCAGAATTATTTGGCCTTGGGCTGATCGATTTTTTCCTTCTTTCGTTGCTTTAGCCCTCTGACCGTCGTTTGTGAATGCTGATGGCCTCCTGCGTTGTATGTCGTCACCTCAATTGGGGTCAGTTGCGGTTGTGTCGCCCTTTTGGGTGAACTAGTCAACGGGCTGTGTTTTCTCGGTGTTCTTAAGCTCCGTGTGACCGTCTTGTCCTGGCCATAGCGCATGTAGTGAACGTAGGACTTTTTGGGCCGCAGGATGGTCTAGATACCTGTTGATGGAGTTGGCATCTGAGTACCAAGCCTCAAGTGTAAGATTTTCTGTCCTTGAGGTGACTCGGTTTAAGACGGTTGCTCCTTGAAAGTCAAAACTGTGGCCAGTTTCCTCGATGTGAGTCGCAAGCTGTTAGCTAGGGTGTAATCGTCGAGTTGCCAATTTGTGCTCGTGTAAGGGGATCTGCAGATTCGTCCTGTTTCCCCAACGTTGTTGTAGTCTCCATCGGTACAACGGATTTATAGACAACCGTTGAGGTTTCAGTGGGTGGCAGTATGCCGTTTGGTTGCGTGAAACGGCGAAGAATTATTGCCTGGTGTAGAAGGGTAAGGCCTAATCTGGCGGGTTGCCCCGGTTGTGAATCCGCCTCGGCAACTCCTTTAGTGTAAGTAATAGCCCTTCAGACTGCGGGTTATGCTTCTAGTGGTCGTTTTCTGTTCACTCGGTGTTTGCTTTGCTTGCTAAAAGAGCTTGGATATCCATTGGCCCGAAAGATGTCATGAAGGTATTGCCGTTCAACTCTTTCGTCGGTTGGTGTGCTGCAGCGGAAACAGTTGCGTTTGTGAGAGAGGGAATGATTGCTGTTGAAGTGTAGTATTTGTCTCATCTCAACTGGGCAGTTGGGAGAGGATGAATGCCAATGGAGTGGACCAGGTGCTCGAGAAACTCGACGGAAGGAACACAAAAGACACACTTGGACGGGTTGAGAATAACACCCAATCATTGGATGCGCTCAGACACCGGTACAAGATGTTCTGTTTTTTCTCCGGCGATCGAGCTAGCCAACAATAGGTCGTTAGCACAGGCGTAGACAAAGGGCTGGCCACTGTCTAACAATTGTAGGCATTTTTGTGATTGAGAAAAAGGCAAAATATTTCCTTGCAGTTCTGCGGATGCAGTATCCGCGGCAACTGTTACAGACCGTGCAGTTTGTCGTGTGTAGAAGTGGCCGGTGGAAGCCTTCTTCAAGCCACATGATATTCGTTTACGTCTGTATACCCCCTGACATGGTCCCTTATCCCTGAGTAAAGCTTTTTAGGCATCAATAAAGGCTGTTGAAATCCACTTTGACTCGTGAATAGTTTACCAGGAAAGGAGTCCGATCTGGCTGGGGTTGTCTAGGGGAGGTGACTGTGACATACGGGGAAGAGTTAAAGTTAGGATGCAGGTGTGGAGAGACACGCCCCATGTGCCATCATCTAACTAATTCCGCCGATCCAGAACTCTTACTGGGAT
The DNA here is from genome assembly GCA_902702965.1 of Spirometra erinaceieuropaei. Taxonomy (NCBI): domain Eukaryota; kingdom Metazoa; phylum Platyhelminthes; class Cestoda; order Diphyllobothriidea; family Diphyllobothriidae; genus Spirometra; species Spirometra erinaceieuropaei. Next base: position 271,820 of record CACRXP010000227.1, read on the forward strand.
GTGGCCAATGTGCAGAACAACGTTTTGAGGGCGATTATGTGTTTACTGGGATCCCAAGCCCCCAACATGCGAGGTTTCAATGTTCTTGGCGTGACCGTACCTCTGGACAAAAACTTCCCCGACAAACACACACACACGCACCCTCTGGGCTTGAGCAGCGGCCGGGATAGGGCCAGAGGTTTTCCTACTTTGAAAAATCTTGCATGTCTACCAAAATAAGTTTTTTTTAGAAATTATTTCATCTTCGGAGACTTATTTTCGTCGTCTTTATTTTGCGGGTCACTACAGGCGGTGAGGATTCCGATGGTCAATGGTTACGTACCCTGCAGAAGCTACAAAGCGAATATGCTTGCCCGTCCGCATTCAATATGTAGACTGCCGCAATTCAATCATCAATTTTGGTTATTAGAGCGATAATCACTCGGTCATTCACCTGAAGCGGTGTTTGCCCGCGTGCTTCCCACGTGCTGCCCTCTTGGCTAATCACTCCGCCCAGGCACTGTCTCAGCACTGTATCTGGAGGGCAGGGGAGGGGGGAGGTCATTGCGTTTGCTGCTTAGATGTCGGTCGGAGAACCCCGATTCAAGCAGCTCGCTGCCTAAAGAGACCATCGAATGAACTGCGACCTGAGATATGGCGTCATTCATCCACACTGCTGCTGAGTGTTTGGTCATCAGCGTCAGCCGTAGTCTCCCAGTTCCTCTAACGCTACTGCCTTGCCCGCAACCGCCCCGCATGCAATAAGAGACAATATATGTTTCATGTCATGTCAGTGGGTCTTTCGGCCTCTTTAATTGGCGATCGATGACTGCCTCCCATCTGGTAGCCACTCGTTCCGGACACCCGTTGATGGTATTACAGTCCGACAACCGTATCCTCCGGGTCAATATAGTGCGTCTGAGCACGCTGACAGAGTGTTCTTGAGCAACTGCACTTTTGACTGACCGAATAGTTGCTTACAAAACGCAGTAGCGGGTCGCATGCGTCACCCATCTCCCCCTGAACACTTGAGGTTTTACACCACCACAATATTTGCGGCAGAAGAGGGAGTCACTAAAGGTCACCTGGATGTGTTTTTCTTTCTCCATCGTAGATTGTACGTCCGCGAGAGGACATTGATATGCTGTTTGAACGGTAACACCTAATCTGGTTAGATGACGAAGAATTAATTATTCAAATGCCACGTCTAGAATTTCAGTCTGGGCACTGTTGAGTTTGATGAAATTAGTCTGGGGAGTTTTGAAATAAATCTACAGTGAGAGTGTCTGCCCCTTGGCAAGCAATGTGTCCAGGACGAGCTTTAAAAATAAGCTTATTCAGCTTCTGACATGCTAGACTTTAAGGTTCTAGCATTGGCTTTAAGTTGTGCAGAATTATATTTGCTGATGATACTGTGAGCTTTACTATCTGGTAAAGTCAGTACACATTAATGAGGTCGTTTACACGGTCAACAGTCTTCATCTTCTTGTTTAATTATTTGATTCTGCCCAATTTCCTTTCATCAAGTTGTTCTGATGAAGTGATTTCTGTTTTACTGTCAGAAATTTGGGTGCTCACATGTGTGCTTTTATCAACAGAAATTACGCTCACCCATCAATTCTATTTTTATTCCTGAGAATCGATTATCCGTTCTCCTTTTCTTTATTGCCAGGACCATTCCGACGCCGTGACTTCACCGAATACAACAGGATTACTTCTACTGTTTAATCAGTTAAATTACCCTCTACTTTGATACACCTTGAAGACGCTTTGCAAAACAGTCATCGTTATGCTCTCATGTTTCTTCCCCTTGCAAGTGCACTTATCTATCTGGACCAGGGCTTTGGAAGAGGGCTTTGATGTCGATGTCGTATAAATCTATTTCCGTAGAGCATTGGACACTGTCCCTCACAAACACCTTTTTCATAAACTGAACGCCCTCGACGTCCGGGAGATCATCTGAGCTGGAAAACGGCGTTTCTGATTGGTCGAGACCAGCGTGTCTGTATTGGAGATGGGGTGTCAGACTGGGTAAACGCGACCAGCGGTGTACTTCAAGGCTCAATTCTCGAACGCTTTATCTCCATCCTCTATATTAATGACAGCCTTCAAGAACTCGACTGCATTCACTTCAAATGTTTTTACTACCAAGCCTACCTGTGGTCATCACAAGTCTCATTCGGTTCCCTATGTAGTATTCGAGTTAACTGACGACTTAGTCTCGTCTGGATTGAGGTCTTTAGAAGGCGATTGACGCTGTTCGTCTATAGAGGCCACGGTAGATATTTTCATATCGACTCTTCCTTGCATGGGGGTCTTGAACACTCGATCACATAGGTTTCAACAGACAAAATCAGAACTGGACTGTCAACAACAGAACGTTTATTTAACCGGGAGTTGGGAGATGGATGAATCGCGCTTTGTGGGTCAAGGAGTAAACGTGGGAAGAAGTATGCCACGTGAATTTTGCTTGACGTGAATGATATAAATGATTATTAGTTTTGCGTACAATGGAAGGATTGAGATTACGGAAGCCAACTTGGGTGAACTGTTGGAGGTGGCTAAAAAGCTGCGAATAGACCGTTTGAAGGCACCGTGCTCTGAATACATTTCAACGTGGTAAGTCACCTGAATCCGTTGTGCCCAATACGTTATGCCACAACGCCTTATTACACCAAGATTAGATTTGGTGCATTTATACATGCTCGGTTATGCACTAGACTAAAGGGCAGTTGGAACTGACTTGCCAGAAGGAATCGAATGGTGAAGTGATATAAGTAAATCATTTCTGGTGAGAAAGTTGTGGTTAACTGAGACTGGTCCAGTTGGCGGTTCTGCATTACAGGGATCATTGATTGGGTTATGCGTTGACTGTTCACCCTAACTGTTTTTCTAACCTGAGAATCGGAAAAGACTCATTCTAATTTAAGTTCAAGAAAAAATGTACAGTTAAGTCTGAAATTCTTGAAACACTAGGTAGTTGCTTTGTTCTCAACCGCACCAGATCTGACTCCAGAGGTCCCTTGCGATGGCAGTGAATATCTCGGTGTCATTCTTTGACGCCTGGTGTTTACCTCTGGTCTGTGCGCAACTCCAACCCCAAGTGGTGCGAAAAGGAGGTCAACGGCTTCCGAGACCTCCTTGACGTACGGAAGTGCTCGCCAAAGTGTTGGGTCCGTGCGGTTTAGCCCTGTTTGGTTCTGTTTGCGTATGCACCACCGCAATTTCATCAACTGATGCAAACGCAAACAGAACGAAAGGCCAAACCGCAGAGACCCCGATAAGAAGGTTTCGGAAGCCGTTGCCCACTTACAGATCCCGTCAGCCTGACATTCAATCCACTGCAAAGTTATAGAGGAAACCATGAAAAAAGGCACTGATGAGTTATTTGGAAACACACAATACCTTGTCTAATGCACAACAAGACCTTCACACGGGAAGACTGCGTAACGAACTCGCTTTACACAGTGCAAAACTGGTCAAGAGTACTCGATGGAAAACCCAGTGCTGTTGGCGAAGTGGATTTGCGAGAAAGTGTTTGTTTGATTGGAAGAGTGACTACGCAAATAACTCCTGTCATTCCATCGGAACAAAGGCCCCATTCATCGTCTCGGAAATCGTAACCAGGTCTCTGATAGGCGCACCTACTATCTAAGGGGGATGCCACTTCGAGAAGCTGAAACACAGAACGATCTCGGATTTTTGATGTCTAACACGCTAAAGCCTTCTTCACAATGCTATAAGGCGATTAAGGACGCAAGTGCAATTCTGTGCACCATGAAGCAGACACTCGCAGTCTTCGACGAAGACCTCTTCTCCAAGGCCCTAGTATTCTGCATCTTGAACATGTGGCCCAAACGTGGAGACCCTGGACCTAGACCCAGGATTACAATCTGCCCGAAAGAGTGCAGAGGGGAGCCATGAAACTGGTAAGAGGTCAATGAGCACTGTCATGCGGGACCCGCCTAACTGACCTAAGTCTCTACCCTTTGGTTTGTGTGCAATCGCGCGGGGACGTGATAGAGACTTTCCGCGTGGTTTGGATTGTGTCGTTGGCGTGGGTGCATCTTCCAACTCGCCATTCCAACCAGCCTCCGAAGTCATCCCATCGAGTTAAGTGTGTCCGAAGGAAGATTGGACGTGAGAAAGTATTTTCTTCACAAATCGTTCGGATAGCATTTTTAGATTCGCCGAGCATGAAATCTCATCGTCGACATAAAGCGAACTTCCATAACTAAACCATGAGACGAATGTGCTTTGGATCAATTCAAGACTAGTTTCTGGTAGGTTATGTCCTTATAGAGCGCTTTAATAGGGCAATTTGTCGACTGATGTCCATGCACATCACCCTTCTCCATGGTAACCTCCACAAAAATCAGTGGTGATTTTTCTGCGCAGACGAAATAACTCACATCTCTTTTCAGATTGGGATCATTTTATCATCACTGTTTAATTTTTATTATCTTTACATTTTCGACTTGTTTAAATTGTCCACTGTTAACTTGGAGTTCTGCTGCAATCGATTGTGCCGGCTTACAAGCAATTGGTCACGTTGTGTAGATTTCGGCATATTTCATGGGCAGTAAGGCTAACTGCATGTTGACCAGTTTCCACAACTATCACTCTGCTGCTAAAAATGTCCAATTCCGCATCCTGAGCTTGACTGAATCCAGGTTGTTCTGACGATACAACGCAAGTGATCAGAAAGATGTAAGACGTAAACCGATTTTGATGCCAATGTGGCATCGCCAAATAAAACGCTTCAGTGGAGACAGTGGAAAGTGGACTTTTGACAGTCACAATCAGGCATCAAGGGCAAGAATCAATAGCTGGTTGGGAACTTTGTGTAGGCAAGTAGAGCAACCTCCTGGATATACCCTGTCTCCAGGATTGGTACCTTAACTGCAGATTAACCCGGCCAACCGGGAAGACCTCGCACAAGACTGACCGACCTGGCGGAGGACAGGCAGCGTAATCTACGAGGCAGGCCGCATCGCCGCCACGAAGGCCAAACGCGAAGCACAAAAATCTCAAATGCGCCCAAGTCGCAAAGCCAAAGTCCAATCTCCCAAATGTGTACATGGTATAAGCGGACATTCCAATTACCAATTGCACCTGCGGACACCTTCGGACCAACTGCCGTCAACCAACTCTGAACGACCTCCCGAGCCATCACTTCCATCCTCCTCCTCCTTCTCCTCTTCCTCCTCCGCCTCCCTCACTGTCTTTACATTTACCGCTGTGGCGTCTGCCACGCACATCAACATTTCACACGATCCTGACACACCAACAAACACCAACATCACCACCGTCGACACCGATGGGGAGGACCCCGTCTATACCTGTCCTCATTGCGACCGCACCTTCACCTAAAACATCGGCCCAGTCAGTCACTTGCGAATCCATCGCACAGACTGACGACCCGGTGTCTGGAGCACCAGCCTACACCTGTCGCATTCCTCACACTTGTCCGTATTGCGCTCGCACCTTTTTCACCGCATGGATCTGTTAGGCTACATGCGCGTCTACGCAAACCTGAGGTAGATCACCGCCGGCTGAATTACCCCATCACATTCTCTGCCACCAGCCTCTTACCGCGCATCAATTTCAGCCACCTAAGACACCCAACCGCCATATCCCACCCGAGTGGGAAGCCTGCGTCTCGGCTGCGTCTGCATACGGCCCCCCAGCTGCCTGTGTGTATGGAATCCGAGACTGCCACGGTGCGTGAACGCCGTGGCTCGGAAGGAAGTCGAAGGAGGCCCACTTCAGTCCACGCAGTCCGTCCAGTTGGTGTGCGCGTGTTTATTTGGAGTGGCGGACTGGCGGGCTGAGAGCCAGGTTGAAGCGGCTGCTTCTCCAGCGATCTTTGACACTCTCAAGTGCGTGAGGAGAGTGTGCGTACTTAAAGGGTAGTGTCGCTCACTTGAAGACTGTTTGGTTACCTAACCTTGAAGGGTGACGGTCTAGCCTATATGCGGGACCACGTGTCGCCCTTCAGGGTTAAAAGGTCTGTAAGCGCGTGCTATGTCAGTATCAGCAAATCATGGCCCTCGCATCCTGATATGCGCTGGCAGTTCTCGGAGACCTGGTTCCCTGCCGGTAGATGCGCTTGCTCTTCCGCTAAGTGCACAGGTGGTGGACATGCCTACCCAGCCATCCTGGTTGCTCTGACCCCTGTTGGGGTGCTGTTATTGGTCAAAAACCTGGTCATTTACTGTGCAGACCAGGGGGTGTGGAGTGGAACACCAAGGTGCGGGTTCGACCGTGACACCCACCTCGGGTCTTCTTGACTCTGTCTCGACACGGGGTCCAGGTGGGGAGTAGGGAGGAGCAAGTGCGATGGGTGCTGCGCAAGTCTGCTATCACTATAAACTAACTCACGCGTAAGTCACCGTCCTTGCACAGCCATACTGAACAGGCTGGTGCATTTGCTTACTTGGCATCCAGCTTGCCTGGAAGCACGATGACAACCTTCCAGTCACAGTAGTACAGACCCTTCAACCTCTTGGAAAGAGACCGGAAACAGGGCAGATTATGTGACTTCACGCTCTTTGTAGGTTCTACTATTTGATAGTTTTGATGTATTCAAAGGCGAATGGTGTGTGCATTGTGGCGCATAAGGTTGTTCTCGCAGCCACGATTCCCTTCTTTAGAGAAGTCTTTCTCCATGGAGGGGGATGTGCCCATTTTGAGGAGCTAAAGCGGCTTTCGCCTGAGTAAGTGCGTCACATGAATTTTGCCTGACGTGGTTCATAGGATGATAGAAATGAGCATTAGGTTTGCATACAATGGAAGGATTGAGATTACGGAAGCCAACTTGGGCGAATTGTTGGAGGTGGCTTAAAAACTTCGAATAGACGGTTTGAGGGCACCGTGTGCTGAATACTTTTCAACGCGGTAAGTTACCCGAAGCCTTTGACCCGAACACTTTACGCAACACCGGTCTCATCAACAAGATTGAATTTAGCATAGTTTTGGTGCGTACATGAGGATTATCTGAAACAGAGCATGTGAGCAAGCATGCATTAGAGGGATCCTTGGTCGATTTAAGTGTAGATTGTCTATCTTTACAGTTCTTTTCACCCGACGATCAGAAGGGACTCATTCAAATTAAAGTTTAAGTAGCAGTGTGCAGCTAAGTTTAAAATTCGTGGATTATTAGGAAGCCTAATCACAGTAGGTGGGTTAACTCAGGAAATTTCACGAAATGTCATTTACCTCAGGATTCCAGCTTTCGAACGAACTTCTTTCCGGTTGCCTGCAAAAATGATACTCTGTAAAAGATGACAGTTCGACCATCGGTTTCGATGATGTCCACCGTGTGCCCCACAGTTGCAGCAGCAATGGGAGCAGGGACGGTGACTTACGCAGGGGTTTATAGTGCCGGTAGACTTGCGTAGCATCTACCTACACTCTCTCCTCCT
>CACRXP010000227.1:279266-292575 GCA_902702965.1 Spirometra erinaceieuropaei
CGGGGTCTCCGTCGGCGAAGGTGGGCGCGTCAAGGCGATGTCGATGTGGAGATCAATCCCGTCACCGGCTGTCGAGCGACGTGCAGAGACGAACCACGTCACGACGGTGCCGACGCAAGGTTCCATCCGACCTTCCATCCAGAGGAGTCCGCAAACCCTGTGCACACGGCACAGCGCACAGGGCCCCCTCACCTGGTTTAGCCCGCCGGTCGAGACGGTTGCCCGGGGTGTGGCCGCTGAGCAGAGCCCAGCTACGTGGAGCCACAGGTGAGAGTTGAGTGCCAGCAAGTGGACGCTAGGTGCAGTCTCACTTGCAAGCAAGTGAGCGACCACCACGACCATTACGTGAACCCACCGCTGACACCCCTACACCCCCTGTAAAAGATGACTACTTATGTAACATACATTTTTCTAATCGATTTTTGATGCCCTTACAAATTCAATTATATTTCATGGAAATCATATATTAAAATATTAATTCCTTTGCTAATTCGGCAAAGAATAGCGTCTCCTTCCAATTACATACTCAAAGGAGCAATATAATTCCGTTTTCAAAAACTTTTCCAAGTCCCATGTAATTTTGTACCTGACCTGCCGTTACACTTGCATTCAGGGTTTCTAAACTACAGGCCGCATATTTTCCGCGTACGAAAAACCATACAGTTCTCTACGGTATTGAGAGTAGATCGTATAAGGTTCGTAAAATGAGGCAGCGGATTTGAGCCATATAATTAACTTTATAAGCCACATTGGTAAATGCAGAGACATGACGTTTTATGAACGGCCATTTCACGGTATTAAAATCTCACAATCAGAAACATTTCTAAAACCGAATTGTACCTTTCCTTTCGAACATACAATTGGAAGAAGACGTCATTTTCTACCGAATGAGCAAAAGAATGAATATTTTTATGCGTGTTTCCCATGAAATGTAATTGCATATTTAAGGGCATCGAAAATCAATGAGAAGAATGCATGCTACTTAAGTGGTCATTTATTACGGAGTATAGTTTTTGACTGCAGCCGGAAAGGAGTTCGTTGGAAAGCTGGCATCCCGAGGTAACTGACTTATTACAGAATTATGCTGTGTGATGATTACTTTCACAACGCTACTTAATTAATCTTTCCGAAACGAAAACTCATCGGAATTTCGGTTGGCATTTCATGAGTTAGCTCACCTACTGTATTTACAGTAAGTGACCCAACTCATGTAAAAGGCCCAAATCAACGAAAAATCTTTAATCAATCGGAAGCCCGTCCAATTACACTCATTAAAACACAAAATTAAGGATGAGTCACGCTCAGGTAATTAATTCACAAAAGGAGTATTGAGAAATACTATATTATTAGTCAGACATAAACATCATCTCAAGAAAAGCAGAACTGCCAAAGTCGCAAAAATTCGCATCAAACGAGTAAACTCAATTTTTAAAGTATGCAAATTCTGTTCGTGGAAATAGCCGAGTAAACAAATATACCTAAACGCAGACACGTTTAAAAGGCTGATCTTTACACATAATTCCAATATATATCCTCCGAGAATCAGCGTAATCTGAGATATGGTAAAAGCCACCCTTTAAAATTGCCCCAGAACTGGCTAAGATATTATCCGTCATGTGCCAGAAATCGTTAAACACTGGAATTTTTCCATGAACTGGAAAATACCCCACCTTACATTGATTCACGAAAGTGGTAGTCGTGTATTTGCGATCAACCACAGATCCTTCGGTTTGGCATTAATCTTCTGAAAAGTGAAAGCAACATTAATGAGTTATTGGGAAACCCATAATATATTTTCAAATGCAGAATAAGACCTTCGTGAGGGAAGATCGTGTATGGCGAACATTCTTTACAAGTTGGGAAACTGGCCAAGAGTGCTCAATGGAAAGCACTCTGTGCAGGCGGCAGCTATCATTGAGATGTCTAGTTGTAACGGTCGAGGATGTGAGGGATGACACACCAAGGTAGTGAAACACGGGGATTAGATCCTCACTAAGACCTATCGAAATAGAGTCCTTTTCTCATCACAATACTCATCCGCACGAAAGGAAATAAGAGACGTTAGGTAGGCATAAAGATTCAATAAGAAGAGATAGATGCTCGTAATACATAATATGGTGGTTAATTGTACAAACGGTAGGAATTACAGCAAGAGAGTTATCTGTCTGGACGGTGTGGCGACACCGACATGCTGGTTGAACGAAGCGGTTTGGGCAACTGCAGGGGAGGGCCGAGGGAGGTGCCGACGTAGACAGGGTGGGAGGGAGAGAGAGACAGAGGAAGACGTGAGCGCCACTGGGACTTGCGGGGTGGCGGGATAGGCGGCAGAGAGAGGGAAGGAAACCGGCCATTTTCACTGACGTGCCGTTACATCATCACCATCCTAGGTTCGCTCGGAAAGTGCCACTTCACTCTAACGACCCGATACAGTTCGTGGGGTGTGCCCTACAGCAAGCTGCAGCAGACACGACGACTTGAACATAAATTAGCCTAAAGGGATAGTGGACTTGCACAGCAAGTTCTACGCTCTCACTTCCCACCTGGAACAGGTGTCAAGACAGAGTCAAGAAGACCGCAGGCGGGGGAAGGGCGCAGGTAGATGCCACGGCCGGACTCTCACCTAGGCGAGCCACCCCACACCCCTGGTCCACAACACGCAATTGATGAAGATTGTAACCAGCAACGACGTGAGAATGAAAGCTGGCACGGCCGAAGCCGCACCTGGGCCGTGCCGCCACACCCGGCTCGGATCCCACACAGTGGGAGTGACATAAAGGCCACATTTAGAAGGGGTCATTGCAGCCTGACTCTCAGACCGCCAGCCGGTCACTCCACAAAATCACACAAAACTGGGCATACTGCCAATTCCAAACTATCCCGCCAGTTGATAACCTTCCAGGCCACGAGTTTTAGCTCACCGTGATAGCGTCGAGCGCGTCAGATTGTTTATAGTGAGGAAAATACGCTGGGTCGTCGACCTCTCTCTCCCTTCCTACTCCCACTCCCCAGCTACTGCCCCAGCCGGTCAGTTGGTTGGAGCGGGGGATGGACACGGTGGCCGACATATTCTAGTGACGTTGTCTGCGCGCACCAGGTGCAAGAATTGCCCCTCCAAATACAAGCACAAGGATTTCACACAACGGGGTTTGAGCGACGTACGTCTCAGTGTAGGTCACGTTCAGAAGGAAGTATTTCAGCCAGCTCTCAACCCATCAGTCCGTCACTCCATATAAACGCACACACAACTGGACGGTCTATGTGGACGGTGTTGGATGGTCGGTCGGCAGCCTTCCAAGCCACGGCGCGTAAAGCGTCGTGATAGTCTCAGACTCGAGTCGCACATGCAGCATAGAAGCCGCATGGAGACGGAGTCCAGGCGCACACTTCGCATTTGCGCATGAGGTGGCATTTGGGTGCTTGTGGTGGGTAATGTTGATGTACGATGAGATGATGGCGAGGAAGAATGTCATGTTGTGGTGCAGCCGCGGTTGCCCACATCAGGTTTTCGTGGACGTGCATGTGGCCTAGTAGGTCCATGAGGCGTATGGATGTGCGAGCGCAATGTGGTCAGTGGAGGCGGATGCGGCGATTGTAGGTTGGTGCCCCAGGCACCGGTTCGCCAGCCTCTGTGTGATGAATTCGCAGGTGACCGACCAGGCAGATGCGTGAGGTGAATGTGCGGCGAGAGTTGGACATGAGTAGTCTGTGGTGTCAGTTACGGTGGTGGTGGTGGTGGTGGTGGTGGTGGTGGTTGTGGTGGGAGGGGGATTTTGGTTGAACCGGTGGCGGTAGGCACGCAGGGCGGAGGAGTGAGGGTTGGCCTAGGTATGGTGGGTTTGCTGGATGTGATAGGTGCGTCCAGATTGCGGTCAATTCCGCTCTCGTGGATACGCAAGTGATCGAATGGGCCCATGCGATGAATGCGTGTGTTAATGTAATGTGGACGGTAGTGGCGAATGCGGAAGGTGTAGGCTGGTGCTCCAGGCACCGGTTCGCCAGTCTCTGTGCGATGGATTCGGAAGTGACCGACCGGGCCGACGTTTGAGATGAAGCTGCGGTCGCAATGAGGACAGGTATAGACCGGATCCTCTTCACTGATGTCGACGGTGGTGGTGTTGGTGTTTGTTGGTGCGTCAAGATCATGTGCAATGCTAATGTGCGTGACAGACGCCACAGCGACAGATGTTGAGGCAGTGAGGGAGGAGGAGGAGGACTTTGGAATTGATGGCTCGGGAGGAGGTTCAGAGTTAGTTGACGGCATAGGAGGCCAGGAATAGGTGGACGGAGAGGCGACGGTTGGTGCACTTTGAGTTCTGCAGTTGCTAGGAAGTTGTCCCACGAGATCAGTTGGCATTAGGAATGTCCACTTACACCGTGGAATTATTTGGGCGGTTCGGCGTTGGCGTTGCGACGTGAGCACAGTTGAGATTTGCGTACTTCTCGTTTGGCCCTCGCGGCGGCGATGCGGCCTGCCTCGTAGATTACGCTGCCTGTCTTCATTGTCCTCCGCCAGGTCGGTCGGTCGATCGGTCTCGGGTGAGGTCTTTCCAGTTGTTCAGCTTGATTTGCAGACGATTCAGGGATGTCTCCAGAATTTCCTCGTATCGACGGATTGGGCTTCCTTGGCGGTGAGAATCTATGACAAAATCTTTAGAGAAGAGACCATAGGGTAGCCGCTCTTCGTCCATCCGCACTAGATGGTCGCTCCAGCGCAGTTGCAGTTTTCTCAGCATGACGTAGATGCTGAGAATTCCCGTCTGCCTCATACGCTTGTATAGGGGATTCGGTCTTGCCATCGCAGCTTCAGTATCCGCCGACGACAACTGAGGTTGAAGTGGTTGAGTCTCCGCGCCCGATTCTTGTGGAGTGTCCAGCTCACTGCTCCATACTGCAACTATGGCAGGATTACTGTCTCGCACATCTTCAGCTTCGTGTTGAGATGGGGACCGTTGCGATTCCAGACTGTTCTTTGAAGACGGCCGAAGGTTTGCTTTGCTTTGGAAATGTAGGGGGTAACTTCGTCGCCGATTTTGGTGCTGGGGGAGAGGGTGCTGCACAAACACATGAAGTTGTGCACTACTTGCAGTTGGGTTCCGTTCACGTCGATTCGCGGCGAATTGTGGGGTGGGGGGGGGGCTGTGTTGTGGGGCGATTGACGCATGACAACCGTCTTCTGCGTATTGATAATTAGACCGAAGTTTTCGCAGGCGGCGGCGAAGAGACCCATGCTCCTTTGCATGTCCACTTCCGAGGTTGTGTTGAGGGAAGAGTCGTCGGCGATACACGTGTGGATATACGCGACTGCTGTTGTTTGAAGAGGTGGCCGTCCGTCGTGTAGGCGATGAGGATCTGGCGGAGTTCGTCACGGTAGGCGTCCATTAGCATGACAGAGAACAGGGTGGGCGCGAAGACGCAGTCCTGCCTCACACCGTTGGTCACAGCAAATGCCTCTGAGACAGCTCCATTTTCCGTCATTCACGCCATCATGCCGTCGTGTTGCTGACATACCTTCTGAGTGAATCGCTCTCAACAGCCGAATTTCTGCATGATTTTCCACAGTCTGTCACGACTCACCGTATTGAAGACTTCCGTCAGATCCACGAAAGTAGAGTAGAGATGGCTCCGCATCTCCTGACACTTCTTCTGAATTTGGCGGGCAACAAAGGTCATGTCCGTTGTTCTAAAATGACGGCGAATGCCGTACAGGCTTTCCGACAGAAGACCTTGTTTTAGGTAATTATTTAGGCGGTTGAGTGATGATTTCCACGACGCTGTTTAGCACGGAGATGCGTCGGTGCTTGTCACAGATATGGCGATTACCTTCCCGCTTAGATAGTTGGACGACTTTCACGTCCTCGAAATCCTGCGGGACTTCTCCTTGACAACACATCTCCTGGAAGAGCGCAGTCAGATGATCCATGAGGTGGGGGCACCGTGATTGTATATCTCAGCAGGGATCGCGTCCAATCCGGTCGCTTTACCATTGAACAGCTGCTACACGGCTTGGATGTTTTCGCTGAGAGAGAGAGAGCGGTAGTTCGAGGTCCACGTTGGCCTCTACTTGCGGCAAACGGACGATGGCGGTGTTGGAGATGGTGGAGGGGTGGTTTACGACGTCCCTGAATTGTTCGGCCTATCGCTGCAGAATTCGTGTCTTCTCGGTGAGTAGCGTTCTTCCGTCGGCGCTGAGAAGAGGTGAAGTACATTTGGTGGGCGGACCGTAGACGGCTTGCATCGCGGAAAAGAAGTCCTTCCATCCTTTGTGATGTCGAGTACCCCTGACTCTCCTCAACCTTGCAAGTCGCCCTGGTTTCCTGCACAGCCGCTGTGCACAAGGCGGCGACTAAGATAGGATGTCGCTTTGTTGTCTTCGGTGGGGTGGCCGATGTAGGCTCTGCGGAGGTTGCTGATGGTGGTGTCTTTGTCGTCGAACCAGCCCTGGTGTTGGTGACTTGGCCGACCGAGGACGGCTAGGGCTGTCGACTGTAACGTATAGCCCAGGTGCTATTATCGGTTCTCCAGGGAGGCGTTCTTGTCAGTGGCAGCCGGTATCAGCGACTAGTAGGTTGTCTAGTCGTTGAGCTAGCTCGTTGCTGAAATGGATACGGTGAGCAGGCAATGACAACAATGTAATATTCAGCTTACCTGGGGGTCGCATACCTTATGGTCTCCTGCGAGGCTGTAGGCGAATCCGCATCTCCGAGGTAAAGAGGCAATGATCGGTCTACCCGTCGGCATCTCGGATCGCCTTTTTAACCAGTAGGTCCCGTGGGTCTTGCCTACGGACGAGGGCATAGTCCAGCAGGTGCCACTGGCGCGACCGAGGATGCAGCCATGTGGCCTTCTCTCGCATCGGGAGGCAGAGGAAGATGTTTGTCTGGGTGAGCCTCTGTTCGCCGCAGGTTTGTAGAAGGAGCAGGCCGCTGTCATTGGAGCTGTTGAGACCATGGGTACCCGACGCGGCCCGACGCGGGCGTTGAAGTCACCGAGGGAAATCAAATTATCCGCCTTCGACACAGTTGCCAGGAAGGCGTGCAGGTCATCGCAAAACTTGTCCTGTGCAGCATTAGGGCTGGTCATCCGGCGGAGTTTAGGCGCCGATGATGGTGGCGAATTTTATCCCCGGAAGGGAGGCAGAGGTTCATCAGGCGATTGTTGATGTCCTGACGTTGATACACGATGTCGTTCAGGAAGGAGAAGGCGACGCCCGCGTTCCGTCGTTCTGCCTTCGGGCGGCTACTCCAGAAGAAGTTGCAACCAACAAAGCAAACGGTGGAGAATGCAGCGCTGTGGGTCACTACATGGAAGGGCCGAGGGAGGCGCCCATGTAGAGAGCGCGAGAGAGAGGGAGAGACGTGAGCGCCACTGGAAGTTGCGGAGAGAGGATAGGCGGTAGAGAGAGGGAAGAGCACCGGACATTTTCATCGACGCGCCGTTACTCCATCACTATCCTAGGTCCATTCGGAAGGGGCCACATCACTTTAACGACTCTATACAGTTCGTGGGGCGTTATATGGCGTCACTGTTTAACATCCCGCCACCACCAATCTCATTCGTTTTTTCAGCGAGCATTCCAAGCCGCGCACTGACCTTCGGCCACGCACGATTGCTCGTCACCAACACATGCTTCTAGTATCGCAAAAAAAACATCTGCTAACTTGGTATTCAAACGACGGCCATACGGCCAGTCAGATTGAATGCATACTAGTCAGCAAGGAGGGACGATTGAACATACATAACTGCATGTGAAGGGCAGGCAACTGCTGGTCAGTCGAACAATAGAAATAACTAACGGTTACTTAAGCATTGTGAGTAGCGTAAAAATGACAAATCCATTTTAGGTAGAAAACTCACTAGAGAAAGTGTTTGCTCAAAAACATATTGATCACAGACTTTCGTTCTCGAAAATCATTTGCTTTTGTGATGAGGTCTTATTTTTAGACAACCCCTACGAAGTCGGCCAAGGTGGTCATATGTGGGACGAACTTTTGACGCGAGCACACTATGTCGACAACAACTTCTGAGAAATGTTAACGCCTGATGGTTTGGATGGCCATCAAATTTAGAGAGCGACCAGTCTGGCCTTCATCAGCGGAGACGATAAATAGCAAGGCGTTTATCGACATCATAAAGGGTGTCTTCGGTTACAACGGCATTCAGCGACGTCGAATGGACACCGTAATCTTGCAGGATAATGCCTCTCTTCACCACTCAAAGGAGGCATGATTCCAATTCAACTTACGACCATAATCTGATATCTTAGGCCACAGCCAGCTTCTCCGCCTGCGGCCTTCGAAACATCTTTATTCGCGCCAATCTCCTGGACCTAAATCCCATCGATTTTTTTGCATAATCAAAAGAAATTGCGATAAGGCAGGAAAACATCTCTCTATGGAGCAAAAGCTGGAATTTTTCTTAATAATTACATGGGCCAAACCACCTTAGGCGACTTGGTAGTATCCATGATCTCTCGTCTTGCGTCAACTCTAAAAGTACTGATACATTGTTACATATTTGTTATTATTTTTCATCATTTTGTGGTTTTATGACATTCCTCTTGCCTGGTGGCAGTTAAATTAGGCCTTGAATAGTTGACCAGCCATAGATTAATTTTCTTGATTTGGTGGTTTTTTGTTAAATAAATTATTTCTTAGCCAATAAATAATCATTTATGATTCAAAATATGTCAAAATATCTATGAATTACGCGAGCCTAGTAGTCCTCTGGTAGATTCTAGTTGAAATACTTGGGAAATCCTGCTTGGGCAGTTAACTTACTTTATCAGATTTGGTTTATTCCAGACGTTGCAGTAGGTTGGACGGGTAATTTGACTCAAATGTGATTAAACTCGCGTCGTCCGGCGGGGCCTTGTAGCTCACGTGGTTAGAGCGTTGGCTGTACTAAAGCCTTCCCCTTACCGCGTGGGTTTGAATCCCACCGAGGAGCCGAGTTTTTCACAGTTGGGTCAGTATGAATTATTCAAAGTCTGTTAAAATATGTGTGTATAATTTATGAATCAAAATGTGCCTTATTTTGAAGCCCAGTCATATCTTTAACGCAGTCTAACTTTCGTGGATGCGGGGTGGACTTTTCGCGCGCCACGGCGACTTAAGTCCACAGTTCATGACCCTTTACGAGATAGGTCACGAACTGTATAAGTTGGATGACGGGTTATGTGACTGAGTGTGTGGCTTTTAATTGAGAGGCTTGATATGCGTCTAGTCTACACTTAAATGAGTCCATAGAGGAGGAGAATATATCAGTAGGCAGCGCAATCCACGCTGAACCCCCCCCCCTGTTACTGAAAAAAAGAACTTTCGTCCATTGATCCGTGCTTTATCTGCGGGCAAATTGGGCGTGTTAGCTTGATTGAAGAAATCACCGGGATCTAAGCAACAGTGAAGGCCGTTTATAATACGGAATGTAAGTATAAGGTCAGTGCGCAATTGCCTGTGGGAAAGGGAAAACAGGTTGAGAGTTGGCAGTCTGGTTTCATAGGGCAGTGTTTTCAGATCTTTTGTCACTTTTGTCGCCCGTCTCTGGACTGTATAGTCCTTGACAGTCTAAGGTCTCCATGCCTGTATGGCGTATGCTAGACGAGACCGCACGAAAGTGTCAAATATTTTGAAAAAGTGTCAAATCCCATGAAGTCTCGCCTAATAAGTTGCAATGTAGCCGTAGCCGACTTAGCTGCCATCGCGCAGCGCAGTGTTGGATTGGGTGAAGATGTAAACCACATACCCAAGTCCTTCTGACTGTCAACTTGTTGCAGTGGTGTACCGTGAAGAAATTAAGTCCTGGGGCCGGAGACTCTGCAGTCGCCGAGTTGTGGAAGGTTGTACTTGCTTACACTGAAGGGCATGAGACAGAGCTTTGACAAGTTCTGGAGTCTACTCAAGTTTGTTTTTAGGTGGTCTCCGTCTGCCGCATTGCGAATAACTTTCCACAATTTTATGTCGTCGGCAAATAGGATGACATCACAGTCTATGTACCTGATGCAGTCATTTATGAAAAAGAGGACTAACGTGGGGCCAAAGACTGAGCCCTGTGGGACGTCACTCATCACGCTTACCCCTGAGGACTGTTGGTGTCTGACTTAAACTCTTTGGAACCGTCCAGTCAAAAAGATCTGGATCGATACAGGAAGGCGTTCACGAATTCCTGCTTTGCGCAGTTTGCGCAAGGGGCCTTGATGAGGAGCGCTGTCAAAGTGGACTTAGATGGCCTGCTCCGCATTGCCTTCGTCGCGTGCTTTGGTCCAGCGTTTGAGTGAAGAGAGGAGATTTGTGAGACCTTACCTATCACTTCGAAAGCCGGAGAGGAGATGATGCTGCCCAGGGAACTGTATCAACGCTTTCTTGATGATTTTCTCCATGATTTTGCAACAGATAAAGGTGAGAGTCACTGGCCTGTGGTGATTTACAGACGCACGGCTTCCACTCTTAAAGAGCGGAGTGATGGTAGCGAAGTTCCAATGCGAGGGTAGGTACCCAGTAGCAAATGACGTTTAGAAGAGTAAAATTAACGGTTTGGACATTTCGGGGGCTAGCTCCCTGAGCAGCTTGGCCGGGATTGCGTTAGGGCCTGGGGAGGTTGATTCCTTCAGGTTAAGTAACTCTGTCTGAACGATGGCCTCGGTGAGGAAGACTGTTTCAATTGTAGGCGCTTCTTCGTCTTTACAAGTGGGCGGGGAAAAATCGGGTTCACTTGTCACGGCGGACTGGACGAACTGAGGTAAATGCTCAACCTTATACTTATCATCTGAGATTTCCGTGTGTTCAGCCGTTCGCAGCAGTGGGATGGGATCTTTGGGTCCGCGAACTCTGCCTTATGTAACTGCAAATGAATTTGGGATTAACTGTAGGGCGGTTCAAAAGATCCTTTTTGAAGACTTGCCGATCTCTGGCGGTGGCAATTTTGACCCGGTTTCTCTGTAACCTATAACTGTTTAGGGATTCTGACGTCCGGTCAATGAAGTATCTTCTCCACAGCTTCCCCTTCTTGTAAACTTCCTTCTCTAGGACGGAGTCAGTAGCGGGATCTATTCGTTGGTCTTCCAAGCATGATTGGGCAGTGGTTGGAGATGAGGCTGTAGACTATCTCTTTTAACTGACACCAAACCTCTTCGGTATCGCCGGAGAGTAGGGATGCCCAGTCGGTAGGATGAAGATCTTTTTACATCTGCTCGAAATCACCACGTCAGATATTGAGTCGGGAATCAAGCCGTTGTACAGGCGGGAGAATGAGGTTTATTCCCACATGAGAACGACGTGGTCACTGTGACGTAATGAGAGGAGGCAATTCACAGCGTTGATGTTATCAGACGACTTAGTGAACGCAAGATCGAGGCAGTTCACTTGATGGCCTTCACGAACTCTCGTCCGAAACATTACGTGTTGGGTGAGAAGCAGATTGTAGATGGTACGCGGTAGCTGCTGATTGAATGCTGTTTCAGAGCAGTCGGCGGAGGCCAAGCTCCAGTCAATGTAAGGGGCATTAAAGTCCCCAACGATGAGAGTATTCGGCAGCGTAGAAAATAATCTCAGCTCATTCAGCAGTTGGACGTCACCTTCGGGATCATTTCTCTGGGGGGGACGATATGCTGTCAAGATGTCGACGCTTTGATAACCCGGTGCTCTTATGGTTAGTCATAATGCTTCCGTACTACAAGTTGGCTTAGCAGTTTTTTCTGAAACGTACAAGCCATTCTTAACAAATGTTGCTTCGCCTTCACCCCCTCTGTTTTCCTTGTCGCTGCGGAACTGTTAAAATCCAGGCAGCAAAAGCTCCCATCATCAACCTGTTCGGACAACCATGTTCCTGTTATTGATATAACGTCTGGGTGTGGATCGCAGATAAGGATTCGGAATTCATCCAGTTTTGAAAGTACATTTTGCGCGTTAGCATACATAAGTGTGAGCTTCGAGTTCATGTGAGATTTGTTTAAGGTCCCGACACAGGCTACAGGGGTGCCTGTGCGGTCATTCGAATTGGCCTGAGCCAGAGGGGAGCAGGATGTCGTTTTACTATCTGATCTTTGTAGGTTACCAAGTTCTGTTCTCCGTTGGTTCGCCGTGTTCTCAATTCTGGGACAAGTTCGCACTGTTTCATTCTCTCGTCAGGTGAGTATTCCGGCTGGGAAAACACTCCTTTATGGGAATTCTTCAGTCGATGGGATGGCACTGAGGTCGTCGCCACGGCTAACACAAGGCGAGCGAGGGAATTTCTCGAGGCTTGGTGCTCCAATGCGGGTAGTATCAGCCGCCATATTGACTTGGATGTCCCTTACGAGGCTGTACCTTCACGTGTCTGGGCTTTTAAATAGTATCTACGTCGGGAGTACGATATTACTGCTCGTAGTAATACTTTTTTGAAGAATGTGCACTACGTGTTTATTCCACAGTAGCTGATTGTCTCCAACTCGAATGTTCATTGAAATTTCGGGTCTGGCCCTAAAAAGTCATATATCGGAGAATTAACTCCATGTCCTGCGCCAAATAATTTCTGAAATTATTCATTTGGAGTTCATATTACCGGAAACCGCATAGAGGACGCTGGAACCCACTGAGTAGCCGCGTCTCTCGCATTTGTGTCACTCAGCGGCAGAATATCAGCGAAACACGTGGCTGGGTTTTTAGCTAGTATCTATCTGTCGGAAGTGCGGTATAATACCTTTACCATACACATATATGAATAGATAATGGCAGAGGTACGCCCACCAATTGTGTTATGGAATTTACTCGTCCCGTTGTGCCTTAGGGCAGTCTCTCTCTCGAACCCAACTAGCAGCCGCACAGCGACGCAAAATATAACATTAACGACAAAGTCAAGGAAGACTGCAAATGTCATTTCTGGCTTATTAGTCGTCGTCAACCAGCCATACCCAACCCCAAAGTGTAGAAAACCTGAGGCTCGATCGCACGCCCAGTTGGTTAGAAGTCCAACGCCTCCAACCGCTGTGCCGGTAGTCTGGAATACTCGTCCGATTTTACGCAATCCAATGGACAAACGGCTGAAAATGTGGGCAGCTCTAGTCAACAGAGAAGCGACTCGCTACAAAATGGGAACTGCGGATCTCATTGGGACCGGCTGAATGTTTCATTGTACTATGTTGTCTACTGCACAGTCATCCACGAATCAGAGGTCGTGAAATCAGGTCTTGTATATGCGGTTACTCCCTGTGCGCGTTGTGCCGCGTGCACAGGTGACAGCGGACTCCGTGGACGGTTGGTCGGATGGAACACCGCGTCGGCGCCGTCGTGACGAGGCTCTGTCTGACACACCGCTGGTCAGCCGGTTGGTGGTGGAA
>CACRXP010000227.1:292616-323857 GCA_902702965.1 Spirometra erinaceieuropaei
AGGAGGAGAGAGTGTAGGTAGATGCAGCGCAAGTCTACCGGCACTATAAACCCCTGCGCAAGTCACCGTCCCTGCTCCCACCGCTGCTGCAGCTGTGGGGCACACGGTGGACATCGTCGAAATCGACGGTCGAACTTACGTAGATATTAGCTGTATGAGATGCATGTCCAGAATGTTCGGACGAATGAGTAGAATTCGAGCGAAGGATTGTACACGCAGTGAAAAGGGAGGTGCCTTTGCGCATGGGACTGACCACTAGCACGAGGAAGACGGCGTGCATACACCAACCTGCGCCAGTGTCAAGGGATCTCGCCTCACACCAGTACACAAATTCGTGCAACTGGCAAATGTAATTGCAAGAAACATTAAGATCGACAACGAAATCGCCAACTGAATTTACAAGGTCAGTCAGATTTTCGATCATCAACAGCACTCCATCAAGAATTGTGGCGGCGGCGGCGGCGGCGGCGGCGGTGGCGGCAGCTGGAGGCATGGGCTGACTTTATCCACTGCAAGATTCAGGCTCCATCACGAATGAAAAGAAAAATTGGACGCCGATGAAAGGTCATTGCATTTCAGGGTAAGATACTCCAATTTAGGAAGTGTTGCTTTTTAATTTCCTCAGAAAGTAACTGCGAACTTGGTGTAGATCAGTATATTCTAGGGTCTACAGGCGTGGACCGAAATTTGATGCATGAATATCTGGGTCGAAGTCCATCAGCCACAGCGGATAACCGCGTAATATTCATTAACTGCCGGCATGCAAGTTCGCAGTTAATTTCTAAGGAAATAGAAAACAACAATTTCTAAAATGGCGTATCTACCAGAAAACAGACGGAGAGCACTGGGGGACGCACTGATGGGCCGAATCCCTTCCAGCTGTGCCATGCATCTGCAGAATATCGGCGAAACACGCGTGTATGGACTTTTGGCTAGTACCTGTTCTGTTAGTTTGGTATCCTTCTACCTTAAATTATACTACTAACTGCCTGTCGGCGGGTAATGAATATTACGCGGTCATTCGCTTTGGCTGATAGACTTTGGCCCAGATATTCATACATCGAATTTCGGTCTACGCCTATGGACACTAGAATATGCTGATCGACTCCAAGTTCGCAGTTAATTTCTGAGGAGATTAAAAAGCTACAAGGACATTGCATTCTCTACAGAATGATTGGATAAGAGGTTGGGACACGTTGGCAACCGAGTGTTAGCGTCCGGTGCCGCGAGAGCGGACGCCCTAAGTGACGTCAGCGCGTCTCGAGCGCGAGCATGTCTGCGTCGACCTTGAAGTTAATTGGTCGGTATAGATATCTGTGATTGGCAGAGGCATATTTTCACTGGGACGCGAGCACAAACACTCGCAAGTGGCAGAGCACTGCAATGGGCGTCCGAAGGAGGACAACTGCAGAATCGCAGCTGCATATTTCGCAACGCGCAACGGAGGATGAACAGGGCTGTTATAGTGACAGCGCTTGGGTTTATAAGGGGTGGAGGTTGATGTTTCGCCGGATCGAGGTAAGGTGACAAAAGTGGATCACAGAGACAGAAGTTCTGGAACGGACTGGAGTCTTCAGCATCCACACCATGCAGAGGCAACAGCATCTGAGATGGAGTAACAACCTCGTGAGGATGGACGACGAGTGCCTATCGGAACAACTCTTCTGCGGAGATGTTGACGCGGATGCTCGCCGATAGGGAAATCAAATCCGTCGCATCAGGGACCTGCGGCTGTCCGTCCTCTTAATAGCTGACTTGTGCCACTGCTCTTCTGTCCGCATCACGTTCTTGGTCCATTCACTGTCTGCGCCATAGGACGCTTATCACTACCCTCCTGCGGTATTGAAACCAATCAACGCAACTTCTTCGCTTACTGCTTAAAGATACACACATTAAATCAATAGATGACAACAACAACAACGACGACAACAACAACAACAGCGGCACGCGCAGGGGACGCCGCCCTTGCGGACGTGACTTGAAACAGAACATAGGGACTCAGAACGAGGCTTCACGGCGACAGCTTGCGGCGACGTCTTGTAGAGACGTGGTATACCCCTGACTCCATTAAAAGTTTCAACCTTTTGATCTCTCTTCCCTCAACGTTTATCCGAGAACCTTCGAGTCAGCTCGTTTCACGGCAGACCGCCTGAAACGGCTACATATAAACCCGGCACTTCGGGAAAATCTCGCACCGGACGAACTGGGCTAGGGAAGAACAGTGATGATTAGAGCAGCCATCTATGAAGCCAACCTCATCGCTACTACTAACGTCAAAGAGGTGGTTCGCCAGTCTCAGGCGCCCCCCTCATCCTCAACGGCAACCTCCAGGCCTTCTCCACATGCGCAAGCTGTCAACGAACATTCCTGTGCGTATTGACCTCGTCGGGCGTGTCAGGACTCAATGCAGTAACAGTCCGGCAGACCAACTAACCGTCTCTCCAACCACCACGGCGTCCAATGCGACGACGACCATCACCACCGATGCTCGAAATCCCCGTGACCAGCTGCTGTCGACCACCTCACATCATCATCATCATCATCATCATCATCATCATCATCATCATCATCATCATCAGAAGCAGCAGCAACTGCCGTCGACCACCGCACAGCCCCATCATCCCTGCCACAATCTCCACGGCGGCGGCGGCGATGACGACGGTGCGATGACGATCACCAAAACAGCTCCCATTGCCGCTACCAACCAAAATGTCCCCGACTGTCCACCAACTATCACTCTCACTACTGCCGCCCCATCCAGAGAGATGGACTCGGTCCTAACCTGTCCTAATTGCGATCACGCATTCACCTCGCACATAGGCCTGGTCGGTCACTTGCGAATCCTTCGGGCCGTGACCGGCATTGGCTTCGGACTATCCTACGGGGCTCGTTGGTGTAGGGCTGTGTCAGGCAGGCTACTGTGTGGGATTAAAAATCTCCGCAAAGTCAACTGTCCTGAGGACCAGGTTGTGAGTTGGAAGTGTGCCAACTTCCTCCGACCCATCATCCAGTCATTCCGCGCGAAACACGGTGCTCTACCTACTGTCCTCCAATTCCATCTCTTTCTATTCTAGACCACGCCTGAAGGTCTTATTGGAGGGTGTCTGCCACTGCCTTAGGCGGCTGAAATATGGGTCACGACCTCCTTCTTGACTCTAAGTGATTTATACGGATGATAGTTTTCAAATGCCGCATGAGTTCAGATTGAGAGGCTAAATAGCGAATGGGAATTTTTGCATATGGAATTCTTTGGGAGACATAGAGTATGAGGTTTTCAAGAAAAAAGGTTGTCCTGTCAGCATGGTCGTTCACCGATCAGGGTACAGTTGGGAGCATGCTTGCATCATTCGGTTTCTCATTGGTTAACCAGTTACCTGCCTAACACCAGTCAAAATACACTTTAAATCCCATACCCAATTAAAACACGAACAGGCAAACGGCGTCACCAGAATGAACACGCTGGTGCATTTGTTTACTCGGCATCTGGCTTGCCTGTGAGCACGATGACTACCTTCCAGTCACAGGAGTATGGACCCTTCAAGCTCTCGGAAAGAGACCGGAAACAGGGCAGATTATGTGACTTCACGCTCATTGTAGGTTCTGCTATTTGATAATTCTGATGTATTCAAAGGTGAATGGTGTGCGCATTGTGGCACACAAGGTTGTTCTCGCAGCCACTATTCCCTTCTTTAGAGAGGTCTTCCTGTATGGCGGGGAATGTGCCGAATTCGAGGAGTTGGAGGGACTTTCGCCGGAGTAAGTATGCCATATGAAATTTGCCTGACGTGTTTTATAGGATGATAGAAATGATCATTAGTTTTGCGTACAATGGAAGGATTGAGATTACGGAAGCCAACCTGAGTGAACTGTTGGAGGTGGCAAAAAAACTGCGAATAGACGGTTTGAGGGCACGGTGTGCTGAATACATTTCAACGCGGTAAGTTACATGAATCCATTGACCGCAATGCTTTACGTAATTGCGTTCTTAACGGCAAGATTGGACTTGGCACATTTACACGTGATCTGTAATTTGATGGACTAAAATGCACTTGCTACTGAGTTGCCACAAGGAATCTGATAGTGAAGAAATATAAGTAAGCAATTTCTGGCGAGTAAATTGCACTTATCTGAGACAGACCATATGTGCTAGTCTGCGCTACGGGGAGTTGCAGGGAGGGGATAGGCGGTTGAGAGAGGGAAGGGATCCGACCATTTTCATCGACGCACAGTTGCACCATCGCCAGCCTAGGTCCGCTCGGGAAGTGTCACTTCACCCAAACAACTCCACACAGTTCTTGGGGTCATTACATAATGTCCTTTTTTAACACCCCACCACTCTCAAGATCATTCATTTTCGCAGCGAGCAGTCGTCGCCGGCCACTGTGTCCCTTATTCTGGTGATTTCTGTCCTTTACTACGGCTCGGGGTTTGGCCTAAGTATTCTCACCGCTTAGACGCTTCAAGGCCTTCAATAGTACTTAGCACAAACGTATCCTATACAAACTGAGAGTAATGGGTATCAGGGACAAATCTCTTAAATGGATCGAAGATTTCCTCATCGTTCCTTCTCAATTTGTCTGTGTAGATCATTAGCAATCAAGGCGTACAGTCATAGTGAGTAAAGTCTCACATGGTTCAGTGCAAGGACCGATCCTGTTCCTCTTGTTTACCACTTATTGTGTACAAGAATCGGACTGGGACTGTGTCATGTTTGCAAACGATATAAAATCTGGAAAGTCATTCGCAGTGCTGCCGACGAAGCGGACTTCAAAAAAAATCTTTGTCGGTTGGAATAGTGGTTCCGCAGATGGCTCCGGTCATTTGACTGGAACAAATGCACCACGTGTCGTCGATATCAGGTCTCTGAGTGGTGCATCTACCATCTAAACGGGATACCACACCGAGAAGCCGAAACGCAGAATGATCTCGGCGTTTTGATGGCCAACACGCTACAGTCTCCTGCACACTCTTGTAAAGCGACTGAGGGCACAACCACAATGTTGTGCGCTATCAAGCGGGCATTCACAGTCTTCGACGAAGACCTCTTCTCCGGAGTCTTTGGTAAGCCTGAGAGGTTGCATGTTAAACATGCGGTTCAGACCTGGAGACTATAACTTACTCGAAGGAGTGCAGAGGCTAGCAGCAGACTTACTAGGAGGTCAATGAACACTGTCATACGAGACCTGCTTAGCTGACTTAAATCTCTATCCTCTGAATCATGTGCAATTACGCGGGCACTTGATAGAAACTTTTCGTTACGTTCGTGGTTTGGACTACGTCCCACAGTGTGGGGACATCTTCCAACTCATCACAGCAACCAACCTCAGGAGGCTTACTTTCAAGTAAATGTGTCCCAAGGAAAGCTGGATGTAGAAAAGGACTTTTTCACAAATCGTGTAATGAAACCATGGAAGAGCCCGCCGGAAGCGACTGTGATGACTCACTCTGTGGAGATATTGAAATATCACCTTGACAGATGCATGCTTTAGCAAGAAGCGGACTGCGTGATTACGAAGCCTTAAAAACAAACGTACTTATGTGAAGTCAGGTCTGCTTCCAATCAAAACTGTAACTTCCCTACATTATGGCCAATTCTACGAATTTGTATGAGATAAATGAGGAATCGAAAGGCGTAAGTGCGTTTCCCTCATATACACCGAATGGAAGTTCACACAGTTAAGAGCGTACTGTTTGTTCTTGTTTTTTAAAGCTTTTTGTTAGAATTTTATACAACGCTCCACGTTTTCGTATTGCACAAGATGAAGCTGATCAAAAAAGAGAGAATTTGCCTGATTAATTGATAGAAACGTCGCAGGAAAATCGGTTTTCATAAGGTCGCATGCCGAGAGACCGGCGAGCGACTCATTAATTGAAGTAGAATTGGCAGATTCCATTGTAATAATATCGTTTTCTGTGCATGAGAAGAAGTTTTCTTTAGTTAGATTACTGTGTAGTTTTTGACGACGGTGTAGTCGACTGAGTTGCAGG
Organism: Spirometra erinaceieuropaei; assembly: GCA_902702965.1. Lineage (NCBI taxonomy): Eukaryota > Metazoa > Platyhelminthes > Cestoda > Diphyllobothriidea > Diphyllobothriidae > Spirometra > Spirometra erinaceieuropaei. The sequence goes on from CACRXP010000227.1 coordinate 298,605, forward strand.
GTGCATTTTACATATCAATAAACTCTTCGCAGATTTCCGTATTCTTAATCGATAGTCCAAATATGATAGATTCTGCAGTTTGTCTGTGAAAGCCTCCAAAGTAAGATATGTTTTAATATCATCTACCCAACTAGTGAGCTCTTGGGCGTTCCATTTCATACAGATGACCCCTTACCAAATGTATATTTGGCACCTCATTACCTTCTTAAAATGGAAGTAAGAAATGTAATATTGCTCAAGCTGTTAAAGGTACATTAGGTAGGCTAAATCATGAAATGTCAACCGAAATTCCGAAATGCGTTTTCATTTCGAAAAGACTGATTAAGTAGGTTTGTAAAAAAGGTCAGTCTGCGACATAATTCTATAATATTGCAGTTACCCCATGATGTTGGCTTTGAATGAGCTACCTTCCGGCTGCATGCAGAAATTACACTCTGCGAAAAATGGCTACTTAATTGGCATAAATTTTTATCATTGATTTTCGATTTCCACAAAATTCTAATTAAATTTCATAGAAAACATGCATAAACCTATTCATTCTTCTGCCCATTCGGTGTCAAATTACGTCTTCTTTCAATTTTGTACTCGAAGGAGGGCATAATTTGGTTTTGAAAATGTTTCTTATTGTGGGACATTTAAATACCGTGAAATGGCCGTTCATAAATCTACATGTCTCTGCATTTACCAATGTGGCTTGTAAAGTTAACAATATGGATCAAATCCACTGTTAAATTTTATGAACCCTGTACGGTCCCCCTTTATTACCGTAGAGAAATCTGTGGTTTTCCGCACGCGGAACATATATGGTTTGTAGATAGCAAATCCTGAATCCAAGTGCAACGGTAGAGCGAGTTCAAATTTATTCGGGAATTGGAAATTTTTAGAAAGCGAATTATACCCTCACTTCGTGTATAAAATTGGTAGAAGACGTAATTGTCTACAGAATGAACAAGAGAATGAATATTTGTATGCATGTTTTCCATGAAATATAATTAGACACTTAGGGGCATCGAAAATCAATAAGGAAAATTCATGCTAATTAAGTAGTCGTTTTTTACAGAGGGTAGTTTTTGCATACAGCCGTAAGGAAGTTCATTCGAAAGCCGACATCCTGTGGTAACTGACAATTTTGGACTCACCAAATAGGACACCTCATCACCTGCTTAAAACGGACGTAAGATATTTAATATTGCTCCAGCTGTTAAAGCCACGCCCGTTCTGTTTCTAAACTACGCATTAGCAGAAAACTAGACGGCACAGAAGGTAGATTATATGTACATATATCAAAGGTATTATACCGTACTCCCGACCTAGATACTTGCTAAAAGCCCAAACATGTGTTTCGCCGATATTCTGCCGATGCGTGACACAGCTGCGAGGGGTTCGGCTCTTCAGTGGGACCCCCAGCGTTCTCTAGCGGTTTCCGGTATATGAACTCCAGAGAATAATCAGGTGAATAATTTCAGAAATTAATCAGTGCAGAACTTGGAGTTAAATCTCCGGGACATGACTTTTTATTCACCTGATTATTCTCTGGAGTTCATATGCCGGAAACCGCTAGAGAACGCTGGGGGTCCCACTGAAGAGCCGAACCCCTCGCAGCTGTGTCACGCAGCGGCAGAATATCGGCGAAACACGTGTCTGGGCTTTTAGCAAGTATCTATGTCGGGAGTACGGTATAATACCTTTACCATATGGAATTCATACTACTCATAGTACTACTTGTTTGTAGAATAGGCATTACGTGGTTAGTCCACAGTAGTTGATTGTCTTCGACTCAAATGTTCATTGAAATTTCGGTTCTGACCCTAAAAAGTCATGTCCCGGAGATTTAACTCCAAGTTCTGCACTGATTAATTTCTGAAATTATTCACCTGATATACATATATATATATTCGAATGGTCGCGTGAAGGTGCCCATTTGCACCGTTTCTTATAGAATATCCGCAGATATCAGTAAATATGTATTCGCCAAAACATGGGATTGTCGGTAGGCGATGTTACAACTTTTAGGGCGCAAGATCAAAGTGCATTACAAAGTCGAATTGCTTAGACTGAAAAAGTGTGTAATGTTCTCAAAATAACGTACTTGTTCACACTCTGTTTCATATGAATTACGCGAAGCCAAAAACACAGTTTCGAGGTCGAGGACATTTGGATTGTCAAACGTTTTCAGTTAGGGTTACCGCACTCATGTAGATAAGCACGTACTACAGCACCAACTTGGTCCAGCGCATTTAGTATCATAGGAAAGTACTCAAATACAGGGTGACCTTGACTGAAGCTCAAATTGCGAAACTAATCGTCATACAAAAAGAATCATTTGTGGAACGAGAAAGGCGAATAAGTAAACTGCACAACGTTTAAGATGTCCAAAAATGAGTATTACCACTTCCACCGTCACGTTTCGTGAGTTAATTCACACACTATGTGCATTCACATGGAGAGTGGTAGTTTACTCATGGTAGGGTGCAACCTTCGGGGTAAATATTTTCTCAGTCAACCCGACTGGCGCATTCAAGACAAAACAGCAAGACTCCTTTTTATGCACTTGCAAGGCTACAGACGTGTGCTGATGGTCCACCACACTGTTTCAAGACGCAGCATTGCACCATTAGGCCTCAAATTCCGTTCTGGGCTTTCTGAATTTCGCAGACTCTTCAATTCCCCATCGAAAAAGTAATTTGGATTGGTGGCGATTACCAATTTCAGCATGTACTGCGCAAGCCTATTTCCCCCAAATACACTGAACTGAACTTCACGTAATCACGTGCCCACTGCTTGATCATTTTCTTAAAGAGCTTGTTGCAAGAATTTTATGCACGTTTTCCCCTTTTCTTATTGTTCAAAATGACGTTGGTTAAAATGACGAGGATTCCGTTCAATTTTGCTGATAGAAGCGTCATAAGAATGCCAGTTTTCATAAAATCGCATGTTGAGAGGCCGGCCAACGCCTAAGAAATTGAAGTAGAATTAGCAAATGCAGTCGTCAGCATATCGTATTCTGTGTATAGAAAGACGGTGAAGTCGGGCGAGTTACGGGGTGTCTTTTATGTCCATGAATGTTTCGCAGATTCCAGTATTCTTAATTGACTGCTCAAGTAGATAGGTCCTGCGTTTCATGTTTATCAACGCCTGCAACATAATATAGCCCATAACAGTGTCTACCAAAGTAATAAGTGCTTGAGTATTCCTTTTCACGCTGATAGCTGTTCGGGTGACATTTTTAGATTCGTAAACATAAAACCTCGTCGTCGACATAAAGTGAACGTCCATAACCAAGGCATGGGACAAATGTTATTTTGTACCGTTCAAGACTAGCCTCTGATGAGTCACGTCCCTAAAAAGCGCCTTAGTATGGTATCTTTCTGATTGCCGTCCATGCACAACATCTTTTCCCAGGGTGACTTCCCCAAAAATCAATGGTAATTTTTCCGTCGCAGACGAAAGAACTGATATTCTTTTCAGATGCGAATCATTTTTGTTATTATTGCCTACCTTTATACTTTCTTTTATCATTAACTATATTCCACCTGAGGGGGTGAAATTGCTAACGCTGTGCGGGTTCTGTTTCTCAATTACACATTAGCAGAAACTAGACGGTGCAAAAAGATATCATGGCATGTTCTGGAGTGTCAAAGTGACCGCTCGAAGATCATCTTTGTACGGTTCCTTTTAGTACACTCACAATCATTCACAAATCCAGATTTTTTAAATTGACAAAGGTATCTGTTTTTCTCAAAATAACGTGCTTGTTCACATCCCATCTCACCCCGCTTACGCGACAGGAAAAACACAATTTCCGGGTGGACGACACTTGCCTTGTTGAAAGTTTCCGCTCTAGGTCACTGCCCTCGTGTGGATAAACACGTTTGAATGCACATACTTGGTTTGGAGCATTTAGTATCCGAATATGAGGTGACTTTGACTTTAGCTGTAATTGCGAAACTGCTCTGCACAAAATTATTTAAAACGCATTCTGCATACAAAAAGGATCAAATGCGGAGCGAGTAAGGCAAATAAGTAAACTGCACAACGTCTAAGATGTCCAACAATTAGTGTCACCATTTCCATCGTCACGTTTCGTAAGTTAAATCACACACTGCGTGCATTCACATCAAGAGTGGCAGTTTACGCACGGTAGGGTGAAGCCTTCGGGGTAAATATTTTGTCAGCCAACCCGACTGGCGCATTCAGGACCAAACAGCATGACTCCTGTTTATGCACTTCCAAGGCTACAGGCGTGTGCTGATGGTCCACCACAGTGCTTCAAGACGCAACATTGCGCCATCAGTCCCCAACTCCGTTCTGGGCTCTCTGAATTTCCCACACTCTTACCCCCCTCCCAACCGAAACAATACCATACGCTGGGGTTGACTGCCAATTTGAGCTTGCACTGCAAAATACATCTCTTCCACCGTGTTCATGTTTATTTCAACGCTTTCGATGTCAATTAAAATAGCAGGTGCTGAGTACCCACCAGCATATGCTGGTTTTACCCACACATTTCTGTTGCCAGATTAAGCCCCTACTCCATCCATCTCGTCCTGGAGCTGGCACACAATTTGGCCATGGAGGACGTAGTTGAGGCGTGTATGCAGGGTTTTGCGAATGCTTTCGATGCTTGCATCGATGAGGGCGTAATCTGTGAATTTGGAGAAGAGGAGTTCTGTTCCCTCCTGACGAGGCCTGATCTGCGCATCAAGGGTGAGGCCTCCCTTCACCGCGGCATCGTCTGTTGGCTGGAACATCGCTCCACTGAGGACGACTTTCGGGCATCTGGGCGGAGCGCGTTCGAGTGTCTTGCGTCCTATCCGCACCTCTTCGGGACAATCTGTTCGCTCTTTCTGAGGGTGGACAAAGCCGTGCACTTTATGTGCTCGTCACATAAGTTACCTTTCAGGCAAGTCTCTTGTCCACATATTGGTAATATCTGCAGCATTGCAGTTAAGCAATGCTTAGGCCGCCTGCATTTTTTCACTTAATAAAATGCATACTTTTCGAACTGTGCTGGGATCACCTAGGTTCTTCTGCACTTTCACCCGTGCATGATGACCTTCACAGGGTACACTGAAGCCGGTGTTTTTTAGCCATACTTTCAGCTAGGAGAATTATATGAGCGAACAAATCGATGCTGACTAGCAGTAAGAAACGGTTGCTCGTATTTTTAAATCTTCTTGCATGTTTTCAAATGCTCCGTAGGTACAGCATAACTTACATACACCGCTGATTTACTTACATAGTGGCACTTATGAATGCTCCGTATTGCCTCCTTTGATTTCCGACCGGTATTTTTAAGGCTGTCACCCGAAAACATTGTGACGTATTTGCGGATTTCGGAGGAATTCGGATTCGTTGACGTAAATGACCTCATTGAGTGGACATTGTGTAAAAATTATGAGGAGTTTGTTACGACAACGGCCTTCACCAAACTATCGAGCAGTCAATTAAAACGCCTTCTGGCACGTGATGACCTCGTCGTTGCCAACGAGGCTACGGTCCTTCGTTCATTGGTCACTTGGCTCAATGCTCAGATGCTGGACAGAGCTAACCGTCAGTCGGTGTTTGAGGATCTGTTTGCCCTAATTCGTCTGCTCCAAACTCCCGCAAACATCCTGCAGGACATACTATCGGAGTACAGTGACTGTTCCACAAGTGTCATATGCCGGTATGTCTTCAGTTTTAAGCTGGGCGAGTTTCTATTTTCTCCCCATTGTCACCCTCCCTCAGTTTTCGCTCTTTGATATTCCGTTGTTTGCGATTGAGTCTTGTGAAGTAAACACTAACAGCGCTAAACACACCACGGTTGGTTCTGCCATAGCCTTCTTCAATGGAATGGCAGGGAACGTCTCGGTCAGATGGGCAGAGAATGTTTTCATTACCACTCACCCACTGCCGAGCGTGGCAGCCCCCAATGTCAAGTCAGTTGACTAATAAACTTCTGAAATCGGAACACCGTTGCAAAGAGCATGTTGATCTCATCCTCTCAAGACGTTTTAGGTTAAAATATTCCCACCAAGGAGTTTTTTTTTCAGCCGGATTACACACCACCGGAGCGGATAAAACGCCGACAGTTAGTTCAGGAGCTAAGGCTGCGACAAACGAATGGCGAACAAGGCCTGGTTATCTACAACAACTGCATAGTCGAGCGACCGTCCCGATTCATATGGACACGGCCCGTACGTATGTCGCCACAGCCGAGACAATTGGCAAAGGCGACTTACCAAAGGAAAAAAAGCTAAAATGCTTGTATTCCAATGCGCAAAGTCTGCTATCTAAATTAGATGAGCTTAAAATCTACGTTGACCAAACCTTACCCGATGTTATATCCATAACTGAAACGTGGCTGTCCGCGAGCATAGACGATCGCGAAGTCGCTTTATCTGGTTATCACTTGTTCAGAAAGGACAGGTTGGGACGTCAAGGTGGAGGTGTGCTCGTGTACGTCAAATATGGCCTTTTTGCGTCAGAAAAAGGGGGACAGCTCGCGCGCACAACTGAAACGATTTGGCTCACCGTCAAAACGCCGGGGTCACAACCTCTTGAGATCCTGACGGTCTACCGCCCACCGAGGAACGACCCGCAATCAGACAGTAGTCTACTAGAGGAATTAGAAGCGATTTCGCTCCGACCCAATGTCATGATTATGGGCGACTTTAACACTCCGAATATCGACTGGAATCTGACTTCTGCCCCGGGCTCAGAATTTAACTTTGATCGCCGCCTCCTAAAATCTGTGCAAAGATCGCATCTAACACAACACGTCTTATCCCCAACCAGACTACGTGAATGACAACTAGCTAACTGCCTAGACCTTGTATTGACAAAGGCACCGGAAAGCGTTGATGTCGTAAACTGTCTACCCCCTCTCTGAAAAAGCGACTATGTAGTCCTACAGTGGGAGTATTCTCTCTTCTCTGTACCCGATCAAAGCATCGTGATTAGACGCAACATATGGCGTGGTGACTTCAACCAAATGCGTCTCGACATGCGTCGTAGAGACTGGAAAGCAGCATTTACGGGGTGTGTCCTCAAGGACTGGCTAGAACTTAAGGCCATACTGAATGAACTTATCACCAGATACTGCCCTATGTCGAAAAAGAAAATCACCAGCAGGCCCCGATGGCTTAAAGGTTCACTAAAAATTGAAGTAAACCGTAAGCAAAAGCTGTGGAAAGCATATCTTAGGGACAAGACAACTGAATCAAGAAATAGGTATAAGGCTCAGCGGAATAGGGTAAAGTGCCTTGTTTACAAAGCCCGCCAAGACTTCGAGGGTAACCTTTTAAACTGTGCAGGAGAAAACCCAAAGCTTTTCTTCAACTACATAAGACAAAGTACTCGCAACAGGGATCCCATCCCTATGCTAAAAACTGATGATGGCGTTGAACTTTACAAGGACGACGAAAAGGCTGAGCATCTGTCCAGGTTCTTTCAGTCGGTCTTTACGAGAGAAGTCGCTGTACCCACTGATCACTGTAATGTGGACAATGTCCCGACAATTGACTCAGTGGTTCTCACAAAACCTATTGTTCAACAGGAATTACTGAAGCTAAAAGAAGGGACTTCGCCCGGTCCTGACGAAATACCGGCAAAGTTGTTGAAGGAATTAGCCACAGAATTGGCAGAACCTCTGAGCGTCCTCTTCCAAGCCTCTCTTGATGCAGGCAGACTGCCTCCTGAGTGGAAGACTGCGTGGATTTCACCGAGTCATAAAAATGGCAGTCGCGCTTCCGCAAACAACTACCGACCAGTAAGCCTCACCTCCATATGCTGCAAAGTTATGGAGCGAATAATCAAACGCGAACTGATGCGGTTTTTAGAGCAAAATCATCTTCTGTGCGATGCACAGCATGGTTTCCGCAGAGGGAGGTCCTGCTTAACCAATCTACTCTACTGTCTTGAACAGTGGACCCGAGCGATTGATGAAGGAAACGTTGTGCATGTGGCCTACATAGACTTCAAGAAGGCCTTTGACAGCGTGCCACACCAACGTCTCCTACACAAGCTCAGCCTCATAGGGGTAAGAGGCAAGCTTTTGAAGTGGATTGAAAACTTTTTGGTCGGTCGGTCCCAGACTGTTCGTCTTGGTGGCCAGCACTCGGCAGAGGTGACGGTTACGAGCGGAGTACCTCAGGGCTCCGTTCTTGGCCCTATCCTCTTCCTCATCTATATTGATGATTGTATCCATGGATTGGACTGCAAGATTGCCATGTTTGCTGACGATATAAAGCTTTGGACCGTCATCGGCAACGAGGACGATGAAGCAAATTTACAGGCAAACTTAGACCGACTCGAAAAATGATCAGGCCACTGGCTCCTCCCATTTAATGTGACCAAATGCAACATTCTGAGGATTGGCAGAACCAGCTCTGCGCACCGGCAGACGTACTATCTAAATCACACACCGTTGCCACTGGTAGAGGTTCAGAAAGACCTAGGGGTGTGGATAACATCTTCACTAAAGCCATCATTCCACTGCTTGAAAGCAGCGAAATCCGCAATGTCCAGCTTATATCTCATTAAGCGGGCATTTGCCAAGTCCGATGAAGAGTGCTTTCGCAAGGTCTTCGGGATGTTTGTGCGCCCACAGTTAGAATTTGCCATTCAGGCCTGGAGACCCTGGACTGTTAAGGATCGTACCACCCTCGAAAAAGTCCAACGACGGGCAACCAAGCTTGTCAGAGGTCATAAAAACCTACCTTACGATACCAGACTTTCAAATCTTAACCTCTTTCCCCTGGACTACAGACAACTCCGTGGCGACTTAATTCAAACGTTTAGAATGTTACGGGGTCAGGATTGCTGCCTCGCATCCGGCGACTTCTTTGAGCTGGCCACCACTGAGGACACCCTCTGAAACTACGTGTGACAGGAGCGAGACTGGACGCAAGGAGGTCCTTCTTCAGTCACAGAGTGGTAAAGGCATGGAACGCCCTACCTGTGGATGTCGTCATGTCCTCATCCGTGGACTCATTTAAGAGAAAGCTTGACCAGTACAGGGTTATGTACCTCCACAGCATCAGAAACTAACGCATTCCCCCCTGTGCCACCCGCCCCATCCAACGTTTTATGTTACAAAACATGCTACTCCCTATATTTTAGTAACATTACGTTTTACAATTTTCGCTATCTCCTGACCGCCACATATGCGCTTGCTTTGATATTACTTGGTCCATTCATTGCCGTACTGGATATTGTACAATTTTGACATAGAAGGCATTCACAGACAAATTCATACCAGTGACCAATGCTTGTTGTATGTAATTACTTACCTAATTTTTTTCACACTTGCCTTACACATTGTTTTTTTTATGACGTTATTGTAACCAAAAGGGAGTTCAAAGGCGCTCGCCTACTTTTCCCTTAATAAATCTGATCTGATCTGATCTAAACCTATTTAGCGTTCATTCAAAGACTGGCTTAAAAGTCGACCAGATCTCTGACCGCAAACCCTTGCCCTCTGTGGACGATGGTGTTTATTCTGTTTGTGGCACCACAGTCTTTCAATGAAATTGTAGAGGCGCGAGTGAAAGCAGCTGAAAAAACGGGCCGTAGCCGCAGCCAGGCAATTAAAATGCAGCCTTCTGAAGACCAATCTGTGCTTCTATGTTCCCATCCAGCTGATGGTTTTGGCTTACCGATTTTTCATGGCTATTTGCCGCTACCTTCTCGTAGTCAAATCATGGACCTGCGGGTGCGGTGTGGGACAGGCAGAAACAGCTTTGAGTTGTTTTCCCAAGGTCATTTTCTTATCAGACACATTGTATGATAGTCCAGCTCTCCTGGTAGCTGTCCTCGTAAGGCATCTTCTCTGCTTCACCTCTGTGCCCGTGAACTAGTTGATCAGGCTCAGCAGCTTGCCAATGTCTACCTGGACTTTAGTGCTTCGCCTAAAAAGGAACGTTGTCGGCCTTCTTCTCCGGAAAAGTGCCCGGTCAGATCTGTGATATTGGCATCATATAGGTTTTCCCTTGAGACCGATCATCACCTCCCGGACTTCTAGACGCACATCCAGCACCCTTAGGTGGCATTAACTCCTTAAGCCCTCTGCAAATTGGCTGCTGAATTTGACTTACTTGACTGTCATAACGATTTGCTACTGCCTTCTGTCAGGCAAGTTTTCGAAATACGCCTTAGTTGTGTTCCGCATGGAACGGATCGGGTCAGCTTTAAATTGTCTTCCAAAATCCTTTACTTACGTGGTACATTGCGTGATCATCCAACTCCAGTGAATTAAAAAAACTGTCTTAAAATTTGCACAACAAATACACACAATTTGTCTCCTTTGATAGGGAACTCACTCATCGGGTCCAGCAGCTTGTCAGCGATTGTTCGACATCAGTTCTTCAGCCAGAAGAAGCATTGACAGCTGCCTTCTCCCAGAAACCACGCGTCTACCGTGACTCTGGCAGACCTGTGCTATTTGTCCTGTGTAGTCTGACCACTGAGGGAGATCAAGACCCCCTGGTAACGTATGAATCGAAGCAAGACGCATGGAATGCTGTTGCTCGAATTGGTTGCAATTATGACGCCCCAGTAGTCGGCTTTGGGGGTACGTTCTGTCCCTTGTTCACTAGCTTCAACCAAAACAGCAGACTGGTTTTCTTCCCAGAGTCTTGGTAACTGTTTACTTCCACAATTTTATTCAGACTTGTGCAGGTGCATCCTTCGGCGTTGCGTTTTGCAGTCATTTGTACCTGCAAGAGTGCTAACGGTGTATATGTGCGTGTGCCCGTAGGGTGTAGCGATGTCCATGTGTGGGTCCATGCGATGGTCGTAGTAGGTCGCTCACTTGCTTGAAGGGGTAGATTACGCCTAGCGTCCATGAACTGGCACCCAACTCTCACGTTTGACTCCTCTAAGTTAGGCCACTCCTAACGACCGCGCCCCGCTAACCGCCTCGAGTGGCGGGTCAAGCCAGTTTGAGGGCATCCGGTGTTGTGTGTGTCTCTACACCCAGTAACGCTGCTTCCTCTTTCCCCTCTACTACTCCTCCGTTCCTCTCTACCCTTCCCTTACCCCTCCCGCTTTCTTATATCTACTGTCTACCCTGTTTACTCTCTATTCTCCTCCTTCCCCAAGTAAATCGTATCATTCCATCGTATCAACGCCTGCGACCCTTAGTGGAAAGCGGTATCCGTCTGGTGTGACTAGGCAGTCCCATGTACGGAGAGCACTCTATCCCACGATGGGTGGAGAGGCTATAAAAGGAGATCCAAACGGTCATATCGTAGACCTCAGACTGCACTACATGCGTTCGAAACCATCACACGAGAAACAGTAATCTCTTTTTTCCTCTCTCCGTCCATCTGCCCTCCGCCGCACTCTGGATTCTCCGTGTAAAAATCCCACCTGCTGAGTGTTTTTACTCATAGGTCAGCGGAATAACCTAGCCAAAACGTCGATCTTGGTTCACTTTTGATGGGTGCTCAGTGCGTTATGTTTTTTATAACTTGTATCATTTAAATAACGCAATAATTTAGTCTGAAACGTTCAAAAATGTCGACAGTTTTACAGGTAGAATGCTTTAGGATTGAAAATAATCCTGTTTCTATCGTTCGAACAGACTCCATTTACGCATTCGGAGAAGAAAGAGGAAGCAAGGACGTGGCGATTTTTACACCAGGCACCGGCGAGCGCAAACGAGGCTCTGCAGCACCAGGAGGCCAGTTATGCCATCGCGCCGTTGTTTTCGGCAAGAAGATCCTCGTTGCGAGTAAAGTCAACTGTTCCAGTCTCTACGATCCCCTTTCAGACACGTGAGTTTACGCTACCGTCAGCTAAAATATCGACAAGGGCGTTCACGGATGAGGTTACGGGACCGGCCCGTCCCATGGGTGAATTTAGGGTTCTAGAAGAAGATTGGGAAAAAGACGATGAGGCAGCTATGGGAACTGCGTTTTGATGTAGTGACTTACAGCATTTCCACCCAGCCACCTTGACAATACTCACTTCAGAAGAGCTTTTGACGTGCTTACGCGTGTTGTCGACAAATTCTTATCGGTTCTGTACATTTATATGGGAAGGAGGGCGTGTGGGTGATAAGTACAATCGATTACTCTTCGTCCTTTCATACAAACATACAATACTCATTTCGCTAACTAGGCTTCGATTCCCCGACAAAGAAAGGTGTCCGCTTGGGCGATTGTCCAGCCTCTACATCTACCGGTCCCCTCCACCTCTAGACATTTTGTCACAAATAAACATCCCTCAATTCATCTGAGCTGCTCCATTTCCCGTCGGATAAAATAAAACTGGTGAATGCTTGTTATTTAAATTCACATGAGATTAGTCCTCCACCTGTCCTCCACTCTGGGCTGCGTCTGCGTAGGCGGTGGTGTGGTGAAAAGAAATCCAGGATGAACTGCCACTTCTGGTTTACTTCACGATATCCGCACCTCGTTCCAAGTCTTGGGACACCGAACATGTTATGTTCCGTAACCGACATCGGCTAAGAACAACCCGTGGGACTTGCAATGTTTCCGATCGCAGATCTTAAAGCCATGGATTAAAGAATGGAGCGTCTGACGCAACTGCTCGATGGACCATCGATCAAAGCGCCAACTCCATGGATCTTAATTGGAAGATGATGGTCTTTTGACAGCAGATAAATCAACAGTGGACATTATAGCCTTTTCTACGTTTGACTGCATTCCATCCACATTGTTAGGTGTTTGGCTTATTTTGCAATTAACGCAGACTGCGTTGATGACTGATTGAGCCTTTCCGAGACATCAGCCACGCGACTGACCCGATATCAGGAATCGCCTCTTTATCCTCTTTATCGTTGGTGATCATCCGCAGTAAATGGTAATTGCATTTTTACATCTCAAGCAATGGTGTTTTAGGAGGAAGTGGACTTAGCCAGTTTATCCACCTTCCTTCTAGGTGGTCCGAGGGGCCGGGATGCGAGTTCGATCTGACTATTTCCTGTTTGATCTCCGTTCGTGAGCGCCATGTCCTGGCCCTGGGAACTTACGCGGAGGATGCAAAAGTGTTTTGCTGGTCTCCGTTTGTTGTGGAACCTGATGCCATAGGGAGCCAAGCACAAGCAAAGAAGTGGACAGAAATTCCTATCCCTGAGTGCCCACCCTGTGAGACCAGAGGCGTAGAAGTTAACGGACGGATTTTCGTTCTAGGGATGACGATGGAGGACCGAAGTAACTACTTAGCAATGTTCATTTCTGTGAACGATGCTCATCCCGATGCCTGGGTACCAGAGGGACAGTGGACTGTAATTTCTGAAATGCGCTTACGCGACTATCACTTCAGCATGGTCCTTGCGGCCGGTGATATCTACATCATGGGTGAGTTCCTTGCGTTTTCACCGTTCATTCTGTCTGATTTCCATTCGGCCCGAATCTTGTTGTCTTACACTTTAAAGTCTGATAGCTTTGAAGGTGCCTCCCTACATGGCAGGCATATTTGAAGCATGTAGGTAATGGAACGCCTAAAATAATGGCAACTGGGCAGTGCAGGAAGTTCACGTTTAACGAGCCGACATACATAAAAATGGACCACCACGCGTTTGAAGCTCTGAGCGAAAATTGAACTGTGATCCTTCCTCTGGCCCGAGGAATTAATTTCGATCATCGAACTGGCCTCATCAGTCCTGTGCACGTGACTCTCAGCATTATTTCACCAACGAGGACGCGTAGTTGTCATCGGGAAAGAACGAACTCGTCCAGAACTGTGAAATCGCACTTTTCGGGAACCTTGATTTTCCTCACGAATCCTTTTTTCAGAACTTGTCCAGCACTCTATGTACCTATTTCATCTCCCGTCCACACGCTGTATAAAGCGTCATTTTACTGCTGAGTGAAACTCTAGGCGACTAGACCTCTGATAAGTAAAGGCGGCGACAGATTCTCCATGCTAGTGGCGCCACACTCATTGGTGCCCACCCCTTTAATAAACTGATCCAATCAAATTTGCGCCAGTGGAAATCTGGTCAACTCCTGTGCCCCGTGATCCTATCAGGCGTGAACTCATGTAACGTTTACTTTTACGCGTATTGTGCATACAAGTCTATCAGGTGTGAAGCAGGGCGATGCCACCTCTCGACGGCCACTTCGAGCTACAGTACTACAAAGCAGGACGATTGTTTCTTTTTTGGGAGACTTTCAGTCGATGACAGGGTAGCGCAGCAGCGAGGGCCAATTCGACTCCAATACTTAGGGGACCTTGCACCTGTCAGATCTCATTCAGTCCGTTTTAAACATGCTTTGACCAACGGTCGTGGCGGTAAATATGCGTTTAGGAAGCAGCAGCAGCAGTTTCCTGATCAGTGGAATCTGATTGACTGTGGATCAGAGCCAACTGCCAATACGCACGCGGGTACAGCTTAGGAGGGTGACCAATGTTCCACGTGAAATAACCTCTATGTTATGGAAAGAAGAATTGCTTTGTTCGGGGGGTTCTACTGGCGTTTTCCGCATGTATCGTGCCCAAGTGGCCGAAACTTTCCACGGTTGCGCAAATTCTGAACATTGTATGGTCGCGACATTCCTTAATCAGCGGAAAATTGTGTCTTTACATTACTATTTACCTTTTCATCGATAAGAGGAATTGACGGGCGCTCTTTTCGACTTTTTTACCAGCTAAACAGAAATTCGATTCAGACGACACAGAGGATGCAGTGGTGTTTCTGCCAATGGTCGAAGATCGTAGGCCTTGGATGTCCCCACAACTTTCGTCGGTATGTTGTCAGCTGGACTTTATAGGAGACAGAAATGACAGCTGTGTTATTCTCAACTGTCTGACCCAAACTAGAGTTGCATAGGCCACATCATCTTTGGTGCCAAGTGTAAAGTAATCAGACAAATACACGGTTGCAAGAGAAAGCCGTAGACCCGATGCGATCAGATTGGTTGTTCTCCTATAAAATACCCTTCCTGAGGTTTAACGCAAGATCACACAAATTACTTGGGAACTTTCGTACTGCCATATTTTGTCTGGGAGGGGGGGGGGTTCGAGAGGATATAGGCAACTCCGACCCAAGCTTTCTATGCACCAGTGCGTAGACTTGTGAAATGCTAACATTTTCGCTTACGCAAGTACCAACGAATTCAGACACTTTCCTTAAAAATATCACGACGGATATGGTTGCCAGTGGCGTATGTTACTAGCCCTCGGACGAGAATGCCTTCACTGAAGTGAAAGTGCGAAATGTTTTGATCCTTGCTTTGTTAATCTCTTGGGTGTTGTGACCTGCCAGACAAAAGAAAAATCATCAGTCTCATCTGACAGAGATAAGATGTGACTTCTTCGTCAGAATCTAGGCCTCATTATACATAGGTTTTCCCATACTTCTGTCGAGTTATCATCTAGTCATTTAAACGTCCCTTTATCCTAAGAGATGAAGGCCTCTAATTATAATGGTGAGCATTCTGATGGTTAGATGGATCTATAAGCTGTGAAGTGTGTCACCTTCCAAAACTGGTCAAGTGCGCGTTCAGAAGCCGGCTGAGAGTTGATGAGTGTGATGGATCTAACTACTAATGACCGCCTCTGATGTGATGGACAGGCAGACGCTTTGATCGTGGAAGCCATATTCTGAGAAAGTCGTTTAACCTAGAAATGCAATTTTGTACATATGAATGTCACAAGAATCTATCTGTGCATCTGCGATTCCCCACCGTATAAACCACGGTTTTGTAGGAAAGCATTTAGCCCAACATTAGTTTGGCGAGTTTGAGCGTTCTAAAAGTAAAACATGCCTATAGCATTTGAGTCATCAAGAATTTCCATAAGTAATCGGGGGCACTTTCAGCTAAAAGTAGTCTTGTGCGTAAGATTTGTGCCACTAAATTTAAGACATTTTTGAACAAAACCTGCAATCATTATTACGTCTTCAGTGTAATAGACGGTCCTAAGACAAGTATACCTAAAAGCGGTTGCTTGGTTAATGGAAAATTAGAATTTCGGAGTTGGCATTTGTTCAGGTGTGATTACGTCCACTTTTGTCTATATATTTGGTAGGCCAGAGTGGTCCTAAAGCAGAACATTTGGTTGATGTACTGGACCAACAGGGGACTCAGTTTTAAGAAAAGGGCATTTAATTTGGATGGAACGATTTTGTCGAATTTACTGAATGCTCCTACTTCTCTTACGTCAGAAGACCGGTTTCCCGACACAAATCCGGCAGCCTCACAAGCTCATTTATTTACTAATGTTTTTTTCCTTTCCTTTAGAATGCCCCGATGTCATCATGGAGATGGTGGCCGTTGGATAAACTTGGGAGGACTAAGTTTTATGATCGTGCAGGAGTTTTCCTCCAGCCTACTCATAAAAATGCCCTTAACAATTCATAAGGCAGACTTTCTCTTCGTTATAGCAACTGTTTTTTTAATTTACACTTTAAATCTTAGTCTCATTCTTTAATAAATATAGTAAGCGCTTACTACCCAGCGTCTTCGTTCCAACCTCTCGGTGAATGCCCGATATATCAGGAAAAGCACAGTTCGTTCGCTGAGTGTATCTATCCGAAAACAATGCTAAATCTAACTCATTTAGGTTGCAGTGTTAATCAAGGCCTTTCAGGATTCTGTCTGTTGTAAAGGAAACTTCAAAGGAAATGATCGCAGAATCAAAATTGCGTATGAGGTCGAGGCTTATAGCCCGTACCCTAGTCTGTGGGCAGTGATTTTTGAGTTATTGAGTAAGGATCCTAGCCTATTCGAGTGACTATCATGCAGCGAATAACCCAACTAGTGAAACATGATGAGGAAAAATAAGACGATCAAGTTAATTTGCCAAAATGTCATACATTTTATTTATTCCTCTTTTCCGTTTTGGCGAATGTCATTTTTAGCGCAAAATAAGTCTGTAGAGAATTTTATCAGTCAAACGTCTTGCAAATATGAGCGGGAATTTACGCCAACTTGTATTTGGGCTGTTTTCTATGTTAATATCTAGCCTAGACCAAGGCTGCACACAGATGCCTGTTTTTCTATTAGAGGAGAGCAACCTTAACTCGAGAGTTTTACTAAACGGGACTTACCACGCGTGGAAATCGGTCCTTTTCCCCACGCAAATCGGATGGGAAAAGAAAATTATTTTTTAAAAACCAGGTATTTTATTGATTTTAAAAGATCGCATTTACATGTGCTTTCATGTCCTAAACGCAGAGTAGCGCCTACAGATAACTCTTTGAAAATTCCGACATTTTCTTGCTCTCCGCTAATACTCAACAACTTACCTCGAAAATGTCCTCCATTAAGTGACTATGTTAACTTCCGAGCATATGGTAAGATACTTTTCACATGGTCTAGTTTCCGCTTACTGCGTAATTTAAAAACGGAACAGGCAGATGATTAGCAATTTTAGCTATATATTAGCACTTATATTTAATCACCCTGCTGTGCATTTATAATTGTGGAACGCAGATCTAAGGGAAGCAAATAGAGCTACAGAGCTCCAATATTTGGAGGAAAGTGGGTTTTTTTATTTACAGCAGTAGAATTACCATTATTTTTCAGGGAAGTGAAAATGATGGTCAAATGTCCCATTTTTTACCTGGACTTTACCCTAGAAAAGGTTAAATGCGCGGTCATCCGTCTGCAAACTGTTTTATTGAAGTGCCTTTTGAACAGGCAGTTCATCAAAGATAGTTTATCCCTTGATCTAGAACATATTCGTTCTCGACTTTCGACTTACACGTTCATTCTTCTCAACAATGATATTCCATGTTTTCTTAAATCAAAAAATATGACCTAAACGATCATCTGTATAAGAAGGAATGTCCAAAAACTCGCAAGTTCGGCAAATGCTTTCATAAGAATATCTTATTTCGAGTGTTTTTCTTCAAAACATAGCACAGAATCTGCCCTTATTAGGAATCGACTGAAAAAGTTTAAAATTTTTAAATATTCACCGATTTTTCAAGGACTATCTGGAGCTTGGCGTAATCTAACAGAAGTAAAAACGGTAAGGGCATGGTTTTTAACCGGGGTAGGCCAGTAATATACAAGACTGACTACTGCATTTACTTAAGTAGATGTTGGTGGGTTACGTTTTTTCCCCTATACCACTCGGATTTGGTCTGCATGTTTCACCTTGCAAGCAACATCCCTGAGAACCAGGCGCTGCGGGAATGTCTATGTAGAGGTGCAGGGAAAGTCTTATTAATGCACACAAAACGTTGTATTCACGAGTGCACATGCCAAATCTACTGAAATTTATTAGTCAATAACCGACCTGTCAACATGTGACTTCATGAAACCTTTCATTCATTTGACGTCCCCATTGGCGAAATCAAGCGAATTCCTGTTTGCCATGGTTAATTTCATCTTAAACGCCTAGGAAACTTTGCGCAAATTTCTGACTACTGGCCAACCACCAACTGCGACCTTCAATGAGGGAGTGTTCTCGAATATTACTCTCCCTGTACCAATTTAGTTACTCAATTTTTGCATGGATGGGCTTTCTGTACGCCCTACAGTCAAGTTTACTCAGTCACAAGGATTTTTGACGATTCTGGAAGTTTTCAATTTTCTAAATTATTATTAATTCTAAACAGCGTAATACTGCTTTGACTATGTCTTTATTTTTCCATCTTCTTAATATTATTGATATTAATTCAGTGTTCTGTTCCATTCGGTTGCAACGGTTTGCTATTAATCAACCACTTTTCGCAAATTTCGGCAGATTTCATGAGTTAGAAGATTCACTCTATGCTGTTTAGCTTTCACAACCACCATCATTCTGGCAAAAACTGACTAATTACACATTCTGGCCTCGTCTGAATCCAGGCTTCTCTGCTGATTCAACACACGTGATCAGAAAGGCGCAAGACATTAATTGTTTTTGTGGACCGTGGCGTTATTTAGCCGCCAATGAGGCATCACTACGTGGAATTCTTCAATGGAGGCAGTGGAAAGTAGATTTTTGACAGTAACAATCTGGCAGTAAGTCCAGGGGATCAGTGGCCGGTTGTGGTATTTTTGTAGGTTAGTAGAGTAACCTCCTAGTTCACTCCTCCTTTAACGGCCTTTTACATGAAGTTAGCTGGTTGTATGTCTAAATCTGCTACGCCGGTAATTTACGCCAGGCTCCTGGCAACAGGGTTCAGTTCATATGCCAAGGGTATGATAACGAGATCGTGTGGCGGAAAACAGTCCTGGTTAACGCCAAACGACAACCAATATTACAACCTCACCCAAGTAATCCTTTTGATCGAAAACGTATTTCAGAATTTCGTCTAACATTTCATGACGTCGGTCACTGACGGTATTTCTATCCTCGAATCCAGATTATTCAGTCTGGTTGCCATAAGCCCATCCTAATTGCAAATGACGGGCATGCTCCAGCATTCCACGCTAGTTTTCCACCTCTTTTCCCCTCAAATCGAGGACTCGAGACCGCTCAGCAACGGCCTACATGGCATGTTGAGGACAATGTGCTTGGTTACCCTGCCGGAACTTAGACTAATGTTCAGCTTTTTGAGAAGGGTTTGGATCCCAGTCGACAGAAAACGATTTTCAACTGTGCCCTTTGACCTCAAGCTTTTCCCAATTCTGAATCCTTGGACATTCTTCGCAATAAAGTCATGCTTCTTCGGTACCTTGGTGTCACTGCTTCCCTTAGTATCCCATTATTCCTTCTTATCTAATTAATTTTCGATAAAATATTCAATTCTCTTCTCTACATACGACGTTTATTTTCTTATCACAGACACGGCCATTAATCAAGGGGCTGATCATATCTCCCTCGTAACTTCCACGCTTCTGTCGAAATATTGGCTTCAGTAAAACATGATATTTGCATGTCGAGATGTATTACTCACGTATAATCTTCTGATTTAACTGTCCCCTAGGTCTTTTATTCGAAAATAATTTTCTACGGTCGGACACCTCGCTAACTGTAGTCCTTAGATATAGCCCACTCCGTGAGTGCTATGAATTCACATCGTCCAAACTGGCTTCGCGTCCACTGCATCTCCCACTCTACAGAGAATGAACATGACGCGAGGTCTCTCAAGCACAGATGCGCATTCAGCAGGAGAGCATGTATGAGATCATTTTCGTACGCATAAAAGACCTCGTTCAGTACGCGCGCGTGCGCATGTCTTTGCCCGGCAATTGTGTGGCGCGCGCAGACGGGTTCTCTAGCTCTGCCAGTCACTGCGCACAATTCCGGCGTCAGACATCTGACCGGCCCTGGCTAATGGACTTGCGCATGAGCGTGGGAGGAAAGAGTGGAGTCGATGGTTTCATCGCATACTTCTTATTATAAACAGTCTGGCGCACCTGAATTTATCCCAATGAGCTAAATGCCCCTAAGTTGTACTTGATCGAAAGCTGGCAATCCATTCTCATCTGGCAAAACAGAAGGTGGAGCGAACCGATGGCAACGCACGCACCTTCACGGCGCTCCGTGGTCCCATTTTATTGTTATCGATGGAAAATGATCGCCCAGGTGGGGGAGGAAGAACAGAGTGCGTAAAAGTCTACCATCACCATAAGTCGTTATTCTGCACACTTCCAATCGGCGCTTTAGAATGATTTGAAGTTCGTCCTATCTTCTGGATGCCCAACAATTTATTCCATCTGCCTCTCACATTGTGATCGTCCGCCACAATTTCCTTATTTTCGAATAGACCACCGACTTAAAAGACCTGTTTTGCAATGAAGAGAAATGCATTTCTATTCCTCAAGTCACTTACAGCACGTTCAGTCAGCCACTGCAGTCGCGATTTACTTACTGCCCCCCCCCCTGTTTTGAGGCACATGTACTGCTGACATTATCATTTCAACCATCGAGAAAGGTGATCGTCACAGTGTGCTCCTCAGCACGTTGGGCACAAAGCAGGTACTGGGGGTGCCTAAAATGCAAGAATTTTTGTCCGTCGCCAAGTGGGTTGGGAGTGCTGCCCTCTCACATTAGGTCCGTTTACTTAACACTCTTCCTGCTCAGCTGGCCAATTAACACTCAGGCGGCGGGCAGTGTGATTGTTCTATCTAATCTCCTCCCAACGCTCTCGACGATTTTCCAACGACAAACAGTAAAGACCAACGCGCCAACACCAAATTCTGCTGGCTGTCCATGATGGTTTGTTTTAACGGTATCAACGGGGTCGTTCGCGTTGAATTTTCTCCTCATGGCACAACAGTGAACCAACATCACTATCTGCAAGAGCTGAAACGATCGCGCGAGACAGTAAGAAAAATACGACCTGAATTGTGGTTATCGGGGACTGGCCACTTCATCATGATAACGCGCCCGCCACATAACGTTCAAAATCAACCAGTGTCTGGCGCCGCAGGACATGAAAACGGGTGTGTGACGGTTAGATCGCAGTTGGTAGCCAGGAATGGGGAGGCGGACAGCCAGGTCCCTATCGTACGGGAATGGTGGGTAAGGGCGTTATATGGGTGGGATAAATGAAAGGGCTGTCAGATGAAAGTTACCGGGTTGACTCCCCCCCCCCCCTTACTCCCGCAAACTGGCCCCTTTCGACATCTAATTTACAGGGATGAAGAAACATCTAAAATAAAGCGTTTTCAGTGAGCAGAAGTGGTTAGGAAAAAACCCTCGAAGGCGCTTAACGGTGGTAGTTCAAATGAACATAAAAAATAGTTCGAACAGCAAACAACCCGTTGGGACAAGTGCATAGAAGTTAATGGACATTATTTCGCAAAAGGTGTAATCTTACATAATATAGACAATTCTTGTTTTTTTTCGGATATCCCTCATTCTTGCGAGTGACGTATTTAGTAGGGATTGCGGACTTGCATAACCTCTGCCGTAGTCACCCCTTCCCCACCCACCTGGGACCGGTGGCAGGACAGAGTCATGAAGGCTGGAAGGCCGAAATGTGTTCTTAATTTCAAAAGATTACTTTAGTAGGTTTGTAATATTAGTTGCCATATCGCATAATATTAAGGTATTTTTGTCACGTCAGCATGCCACCTTTCGAATGAGGTTCTTATCGACTGCTTGCACGGACTAAATTTCGTAAAAAAGACTTCTTAAATAGCACGAATTCTTCGCGTTCATTTTCTATACACTTATGAATCCAAATATATTTTATAGAAAGGATACACAAAAACATTCTCTCCTAGGCTCACTTGGTAGAAGATCACATCTCCAAATTCTAAACTCGAAGATGGGACATCCTATGGTTACAAAAACTTTATTAATTCCCGAATAATTTTGAACGCGACCTGCTGTTACACTTGCATTCAGGATTTCCGAACTACAAGCTGTATACCTTTCGAGCAAGGAAAAGCATGCATTTCTAAAGGCGATAATGTAGAGAACGCATAGGACTCATAAAATTTTGTAATGCCTGTGGACCACGTTATCCACTTTACAGGCAGCACTAATAAATGCGCTGATGCGATGCCGTACGATTGGGTGCTCCATAGTCTTAAAAATTCTCATAATTAGAAACTTTTTTAAACCGAAAGATACTCTTTCCTCAAGTATAAAATTTGAAGAGGTCGTAATTTTCTACTTAATGGGCAGAAAGAATAGGTGTATGCGTATTTTCCATCCAAAGTCATTGGGAAGAATCCACGCAACTTAAGTAGTCATTTTTTTACGAAATATAGTTTACGATTAAGAGCTCTTTCGAAAGCTGGCATCTTGACGTGACTCGATCATCTTGATAGTATGCCACATGATAATTAATATTACAACCATACTGAATCATTTTTTCGAATTGGAAATGCATTTCAGAATTTCCGTTAGCATTTCCTGGGTTCGCACATCTACTGTACAGATATCAGTTTTTCAGCACAAGAGAACGTTATCGAAAATCAATAAGGGGCGAAGGGAAGAATACATAAGTATAAGACGCCAAACCAAAGGTTATGTAGCACAAGGCGGAGTTGATGGTTGTGGTGAACCTGGAAAAGATTAGATGGTAGACAGCACCAATATACTGGAAGGGACCATTTAATTTGCAAAGATTTCAAGACGTAAAACCGTGAAAAATGACGCCGCTTAAAACCGCGCGCATGATAAGTAGTCTGGGGGACTATTTCGGAGGGAGGAGGGTAGCTATAAGTCAGTCCAAATCCGATAACCTTGTTGCATTGGGGAAAACACCAAATACTCAGTCGCATGGTCCAGTTAAAGTGGACTCCCTTGTGATTCGCCTTGAATCATGGCGTCTAAGCGGCCTTTACATTCTTCTGACGATACGTAGAACGCACTCATTCCACAGGGTTGTTATTATTGGACGACTGCCACCTCTTGTTATGGGGATATATCCTGGTTAATCAAGCTGTTCAACGCTTTGATTTACCTGCCTTTACTTCTCAATCTATTTTCATATGAATTCGAGAGAGGAGTTGTACCTCGGAGCGAACAAAACACCAACCACTTAGCACTGCGGCGATCCTAGTTAGTCATCCTGTACGCGATGTACCCACGCGACCCTGACCTCGGACACACGTGCACCTTAAGAGTATTTTGGGCAATTCGGACATCTAAATCTCTGGTCAATGCTCTCACTAATTGACTGACTGGGGGGTCCACTTTTGACTAAGCACATACAGGGACCATCAGATTAATTTTCTGGCCATTTTAAAAATAGACTAGGTTCCATTGTCATAGATATGTGTCTAACAACCGACGTGAGTAGTTAAAGATTTTCGGCTTCACAGTCGTGGGAAACATCATGGTCGTACCCCTGATCTCGTCATTAACTACTGCTGGACTACGTACTCCTTAAGACGTATAATTGTCGTGACGTACCCGTGATGAAGATGGAGTTAGCGGCTGGATGTTGGACCGGCCATAATCTTATGCCTCGGAAATGGGACTGCAAATTCAACAACAGAACACCAGTTAGGCTGAACAGAGCCATGCAGGAGGGAGTCCTCAAACAAAATAAACACCAGTTTCGGCAACGTACAAACACTGGAAGATGAGGGAGGGGGGCTAAGTGAATGCGGTAGAGATTGCCGAAAACCACCCACACCACTGCCACTGAAGTCATCCAACCTGCACTCCACAAACACCAGAACTAGAGGGTGTTGGCTCGACGAAGTCCAGGACGGTTTTTATGAGATTCACGGGGCATCCGTTTGATTGGAATGAACGGCTATAAGTGTGTCGGTCGTGCACGGGTATGGGAACCCCCGTGCTACAGGTGGCCTCGCGCCAAATACCTATTCTTGTGCCATAATTTTAAACCTAACTCCAACTCCCATAACCCTAACTCTTACACCGACCTTACTCCCTCCCCCGGTGCAATCTAGCACAAGTCCGCCTGTAAAACAGAGGATCCATGTTCCTGTAGCCATCTAATGTGTCAGCTGTCCCCCCCCCCCTGTAACACATCAGCTCCCCTCTAGTACTGAAAGGCACAATAAGGGGGTTCTAACGCAGCTCCTTTGTCAGTCTTCCTATTTGCTAATGATTGCAGCACTAGACTTTCCTGTAGACACTTATTCTGACATTTCTGCCACTCAGTTCTTCCATGTCTACTTTTGAAAAACGGGAAATTGTAGCTTGACCGCTCGTAAAAAGTTCTTTGGCATGGCTGGTGACACGTCATGCAGTCCCTCATCCACTTCGCTGCTCGTTAGAGTAACTGAGGCGTCGTCAACGTAGCGTAGCCGTGATTCCGCTTTATGACTTCGAACGACGTCTTCTAGTCGTCTTAAGAGCGCTTCAGTGAAGAGCCCAGGTGTTCTAGTAACCTACTGTTTGTGTTGACGGTCGAACTTACAGTAGTGCTCAGGGCAGAAACTGAACGTTTCTAGAATATAATTCATTACAATTTCAAAGGGACCTTCGTGTAAGCGTCGAGTTTTACTTTTAAACGAAGCAGGAAATCAACGTCAAAAGGGAACATTCATTTCATAAGACCTACTTTAAGACCTTGTGTCCTACAGATAAATGCCAGAGAATTTCTGCTACCTTAATGAGTACCCATCAGTCAGACATGTTTTGCGTCGACACAACCACTAAGCGTAATTGTAGGCGGTTGACCCGATCAGTGGCGTTGATGCGTAGTAGAGCGCATGACCTCTGGGAGGCTACTCGTTAATCACCAAGTCATGAGCCGAGGTTAGTTGTTACCTAAGGGTTTTGGTCGAGCGAGTTCATACTTTGTGACAACTGCGGGCAACATTTTCGTTGAGCCTACGATGAGTAGATTGTGCCCCTGTCTGTCAGGCCGTGATGATGATGATGACGATGGTGGTGAGGATGAGGATGATGACGAGGAGGGGGAGGAGGAGGAAAAGGATGGTGATGACGACGAGGATGCTGATGATGATGACGATGGTGGT
>CACRXP010000227.1:325955-352752 GCA_902702965.1 Spirometra erinaceieuropaei
GGCTGCAATGGCTCCTTTTTAATGTGGCCTTTATGGCACTTAGCGTAATTGTAGGCGATTGACCCGATCAGTGGCGTTGATGCGTAGTAGAGCGCATGACCTCTGGGAGGCTACCCGTGAGGTTGGTTGTTACCAACCGGTTTTGGTCGACCGAGTTCATCCTTTGTGACAAATGCGGGCAACATTTTCATTGAGCCTACGATGAGTAGAGTGTACCCCTGTCCGTCAGACCGCGAAGTTGATGATGATGGTTAAAATAGCTGCCGACAATTTTCTTCTACATGCAGTCGCAACATCCGAAGAAGACGACGGGGAATCAAATGCCATCTCAGACGCAGTTGTTTCTTTTACAGGTCTCGTGATGTAACAGAGAGTAAGCACGAATTATCTTGTAATTCTGAACGAGCGGCAAGCAATTTAACCCGAGCCCCTCATCTTAACACAAGTCCTAATTTAAAAGTCACTTCTAAACCTCACACTAACCTTAACCCTAAAACTAGCCCAAACACGTAACGGAAACATCAGGTTGCCGTTTTCCGTTTTAGCGTCGCCTACTATCCCACCAGCGGATTCGGCACCCTCCTTCGGCTTACTTTAATTTCAATGTCCACATTGCGCATACATTTGGAACCCGCACAGCGTAACCGATGCTTGTCCACACATTACCACCATAGTTACCTCCTCCATGGAATAAAGTGCAGATTAGCAATATCGACAAAGACAAAGTGGAGATACGAATGGGCATACATGGCATATTAGCCGTCATCAGACAGCCCTACCCCTCTACGGGTTTTGCTACCACTGAGACTAATGAGATAGAAATGGCCATTCCAGTCTCCCTTGTCTTTGTCGGTAATTTTATTATGTCTATACTACTAGCCGCGGTGGACTACCGGCACGTCCAGAGATTGAGCGGGACGCGTGTGTACCATGGCGCGATAGGTGAGCGTCCCTCTACTATTGTATATTCCCAGTCGCAACCGACAGGACAGCGAGCCCCTGGCTCAGTGGTTAGAGGCGTTGGACGTCTAACCAACAGGTCGCCAGACCGAGCTCCAGGCGTTCCACACTTTGGGGATGAGTGCGACTGGCTGACGGCGCCTAATAAACTAGAAATGGCCATTGTCGACTGCAACGGTTTGGTCCTCGAATCACTTCAACTCTGTTAACATCACTCACACTTGACCTTGAACATGCCCGGTCGTGAGCAGTATTTCGATCTAGAGAGATTGAGCCCCAAGGTACAAAGCGGGACGATTGTGTGCCATGGCGCGATCGGTGAGCGTCGCTCTACCAGTGCAATAAAAGGCATTTATATAACCCCTATAAAATACGGTTGTCTGGTTGAGGAACACTATTACTCCTGAACTTTTTAGTTGTTCTGGAGTATGGGAAGGCAGCCTGCATGACGACTACTGTCGACCATGCATTTGACGGATGTACTGAACCCCGAATGTAGTCAGTTAAAGGGCCCATGCGTCCGGTTTTTGTTTTTTGATCTTTGCTTTTTATATCCCACGTCCGATTTTGAGGAAAAGAAATTCTGTTTCGTTGAATCACTTTTACGGAGCCCACTGAATGTTCCCGACCAGTATTTTTTTCTAACCCAAACGCCTGTCAGGACTCGCAGGGAATCCCGTCAATATAGACAACAGTTCCGTGTGGGGGCACTTAACTTACCGTTACATTGGCGCGTTTGAGCGCCCCGAAAGTAAAACATGCCCTAAGGGGTCGAGTCATCAAGCATTTCTACGAAAAGTGTGAGCATTTTCGGCCAAAAATGATTTTATATATCGGATTCATTTCGCTTGGTTTGGGTATTTTTCATCAAAACCACTGTTTGCTTCTTCTATGGAATAAAAGTTATCTAAATGAGTCTGCAGAAAATTTGTTCTGATCGTTGACGTTGCTTCAACAGGACGACTGAAATTCAGCCAATATTAGGATTCTAGATTGCTTTCAGCAGCATCGTAATGTCTAATGCCTAGTATCTCAGAGAGTAGAAACGGAAAAATTAGAGTAACCAAGACTGCTTCCAGTTTGTCAATCTAGCTCTCGAGTTGTTGGAGAACGGGATGACACACTTATCACTGCCAACTGACGAGATAATTCAGTATTCTGCGGGATGGTAATTGGTAGCCCTGCCAGTTAGCGATCCTTTCCTGCACTTCCAGTTTAAGGCACTACGATTTCAGTAGCTGTGATTACGTTCTCAATATGTCTGGGAGTGCACGCGCAGAAGCCCTGTCAGGGTGACTTTCTTGTTCACTTTAACCGCCCTAAGAACGAGGCGCTGCAAAAATGCCTATACAGATTCATCGTATTTCACCCCCCACACGTAAAGCTTTAGTAAAAGGCGAAAGGTTTATCCTAGGCGGATTATGATTCATCATGCTTCTCATTACCATCCTAGGCGGATTGGCGCGGGTCTCCGTTTTGTCGGTTTTCCTGCGTTCTTGGGTCTTTTTACTCCAGACCACCTGTAGAGTCCGGCGTGATTGTGTACGAAAAGGACAACCGTCGCGCAGATAGGGTGTCTACCGATACTCCACCCACGTATAGCACACAACTACTGCCATAGTTTTAATTCTAAATGTGGCCACAGTGGCAATAAACTATTATTTGCGGATTTTCTCTTCCGCCCAAACATATTCTTGGCATTAAAGTCTTACCCCGCTTGCGTTATGCCGTCCTGCGTGCCGCTGCTTGATTCCCGTGTTCTCATGTCCGTTCTGTCGGTTTGAGTACGATCGCACATACTGCGGAATGACCTTAAGACACACTGCATTCTTCCCATTGGTTGTTCACCTTCAGTTGCTATTCTTTCCAATCTGGTGTAAGGCCGCATTTATTCCGCATACCGTTCTGATTAACCATGCTCATTTCCATACCCTTCTTGCATTTTTCACCTTATTTAAATTAGGCTTTCGCTTAAGCAGGAGCGTCAATTCCAGGCATACACTACCAGCGCAATTTACGCCTTCACTCATTTGCCCCACCCGTATAGCTCCCATTACCACCGGTCCCGTAAGACAGGTAGCTGGGAGTTTTCGGCACCGGGAGGGCTACCAACTACCATCTAACCCAGTTTTCTCCTCAGAACCGAGAGTCAGGCTGCGATGACTCCTTCTTACCATGACCCTCATGACACCCCACTCAGTGCGGATCCCAGCCGCCAACTTCCTCTTCATTTCTTGTTGTGTGAAATTCAGGTGCATTATGCATGGAGCAGAAGGTGTGGTGGCACACCTAGGCGCGGATTCACGCCGTCCCAGTCACTTGTGCCCGATGTCGCCTCCGGTCTTCCTGACTCTGTCTTGACAGTCGGTCCAGGTGGATGAGGGGAGTGGAGAATGCGATAGATGGAGTGCAAGTCGACTATCACTATAAGTTGCATCCCGAGTAAGTCACTGTATCTGCGCCCACCCTACTGTGGGGGTCACGGTGAACATTTTCGGAAACGACGGTCAAACTGTCACTTGTCTGCAGAAATTCTGACGATCCTCTGGTACTACTACCACATCTTAGAAGTCAAAATTCCCGTCTCCATCTGCCCTTGAAGTCCCTGTTAATCATTTTTTTCTCTTCCGATGCATCTTTTGTTACGATGCTCCCTTGGACGGTAAAAAAACACCACTATCCTTAAGGCCAGTCTAAGTCTTGGTGCGAAAAACGCTAATCGATTTCGCAAGTTAGATCTTGTTTTGAAATTATTTTTGGCTGCGAATTTTGCTTATTTCTTATATCTGGCCTTCACCTGGGTTGAGATTGAGCACTCCAAGTACTATGCACTTGTAAAATTTTTAGAGAATCAAATCAACAATGAAGCATTTATTTTTTAATATCAACAATTCTTGTAGAAAAGTGAAAGCAGACCTTCTTAATTGTTGGTTACATTTTTACTAGTGCACTGGACCAATACACCTCCATATTCATAGTCAATCTTGTGCGAAAATTTTGCCAGCGGTTGCCACTTCCATAATGGCATCGGAGCACTCTGCAAATAAGAAAAGATAGCAGAAGAACATGTAGGACCACCTGGTTTGAGTTTCGAAACCAGTCCTCTGCTCCCCAAAATTCCAGAACACTCGGTGAGCTCTGCAAAGATGCTTCACCTAAGCTGAATCTCATTTCTTGCATTCGTGAATGTAAGTTAACATGAAAAAATTGACCAAGTAAAAAGCGTGGTAAATTAGAGTAAAGGTTGCATGAAAACATGGATCCTTCAACAGACTAAATTTTTGGCTTACTAGACCTGTAAAATACAGTTACATTCGCGTACCCCTAAATCACAACGAGCCTCAAAAATCCCAATTTCTTATCAACCAGACAACTACATTTAAATGACACATTTAACAAACTTTTATTCCATAGAAGAAGCAAACAGGGGTTTTGCTGAAGACTATCCCAAACCAAGTGGCATGAATCCGATTTATAAAGTTACTTTTGGTCGAAAGTGCTCACGCGTTTCGTAGAAATGCTCGATGACTCAACCCTTCAGGGTAACGGTAAAATTAAGTGCTCCCCCATGGAACTGTGGTCTATATTGTGGGGATTCCCTGCGAGCCCTGACGGGCGTGTGGGTTACAAAAAATACTGGTCGGGAACATTCAGTGAGCTGCATAAAACTGATTCAACGAAACAGAATGTCTTTTCCTCAAAATCGGACGTGGGATATAAAGCGCAAAAATCAACAAAACAAAAACCAGACGCATGGGCCCTTAAAATGACTACATTCGGGGTTCAGCACATCTGTTAAATACACGGTCGACAGTAGGCGTCATGCAAGCTGCCCTCCAATACCCCAGAACAACTAAAAAGTTCAGGAGTAATAATTTTCGTCAAGCAGGCAACCGTACTTTGGGGGGATCATATAAATGCCTTTTATTCCACTGGTAGAGGAACGCTCACCGATCGCGCCATGGCACACACGCGTCCCGCTTTATACCTTGAGGCTCAATCTCTCTAGGTCGAAATACTGCTCACGAGCGGGCATGTTCAGGGTCAAATGAGAGTGATGTTAACAGAGTTGAACTGATTCGAGGAGCAAACAGTTGTAGTTGACAATGGCCATTTCTAGTTTTTTAGGCGTCGTCAGCCAGTCACACCCAAACCCGAAGCGTCGAACACCTGGGGCTCGATCCGGCGACCTGTTAGTTAGACGTCCAACACCTCTAACCACTGAGCCAGGGGTTCGCTGTCCTGTCGGTTGCGATTGGGATTATACAATGGTGGAGGGACGCTCACCGATCGCGCCATGGTACACACGCGTCCCGCTTTGTACCTTGGAGCTCAATCTCTGGCCGTGCCGGCAGCCCCACAGCGACAAAATAACATTACCAACAAAGACAGAGGAGACTGCAATGGCCAGTTCTAGCTCAAAACCCATAGTAGCAAAACCCATAGACGGGTATGACTGGCTGATGACGGCTAATATGCCATGTATGGTCATTCCTATCTCCACTTTGTTTTTGTCGATATTGCTATTCTACCTTTTATTCCATGGAGGAGGTAACTATGGTTGTAATATGAGGACAAGGATCGGTTAAGCTGTCTGGGTTCCAAATGTAAGCGCAATGTGGATATCGAAATTAAAGTAAGCCGAAGGCTGATGCCGAAATCGTTAGTGGAAAAGTGGGCGAAGCTAAGACGAAAAAGGGCAACCTGAAATTTCGATTTAGTTTTGGGACTAGTTTTAGGGTTAGGGTTAGTGTCAGGCTTAGAAGTGACTTTTAAGTTAGGGCTTGTGTTAAGTTAGGGGGTTCGGGTTAGATTTATGGTTAGGATTAGATTTACAGTGGCGGTTAGGGTTTAGATTACGCTTCGGGTTTACGCTCAGTGTTAAGGTTGGTGCTGGGGTTGGTGTTGGGATTCCGCTTATGGTTAAGGTTGAGATTAGGGTTTGGGTCAGGGCTAAGGTTATGCTTAGGAGTAGGGTTTGTGTTATGTTTAGGGTTAGGTTTAGTGTTGCGTTTAAGGTTTGCGTTAGGTTTATAATTACGTTAAGGTTTAAGTTTATTTCTGAAGTTACTGTTAGGATTAGCGCTAGATTTGGGGTATTGCCGCTTCGCGCGTACTGTCAGTTAGATTCTTTTGATGGGAATCTAGGCTTCCTTCATTCTCGCGGCAGAATTGCAATACATCAGGTTGCCCTTTTTCGTGTTAGCTGCGGTTGCTTTCCAAATAAACAAATTCAGCATCCTCCTTCAGCTTACTTTTCCTTCAATTCCCCCATTGCGCTTACACTTGGGACCCGAACAGCGTAACCGATCGTTATCAATATTGGTTCAAGGAAGCCCCGAATCGATTGACATGGGTCCGATGCGTAAAGCCGTTTTGCCGAAAGTGTCCAAAATGCCAGTGGAAATTGTTAATATCTCAACTATTGTGAGTATGTTTCACCTGCAGAACGTCGAAACCCAGCAAAGTAGAATATTCGCCTACAGAAGTGCGGTTTGTACTGTCGGAATTCGCTGCGAGCCCACGAAAACGTCAAAAGGCCAACCTTGCAATGGTTCATGCTTCGATTCTCGCGACATTCGTAGGCAGACACTTTAAGATTTTTTGGATACCTTTTCCAGACAGATTAGAACACGCAGCCAATGATCGATCCGCCCCCGTAATGTGCAATTCAGTAACGGCTGGAGGCTCAGTAGTAGTTAGAACTATTTTACTCAACGGCGCTTCCTTTAGACTCCGTATGCGCACTTGACCAGCTTCGTGAGATTGCATATTTAGCGCCTTATGGAGTCTTTTTAACGACCTGCACGTTCTCCACTAAATTCCAACATATCATGCCTTATGATTTAATGACGATTTAGCTTCTTAGTAGGACCTCGACCTGGAGGCTTATTTATTATGCACCACTTTCTCTCTCGACCATGTTGGACTGTTTTTTCACCAAACGATATGGAAATAAAGTCTCAGAAGATTTCGCTGCGCCTCCGCGAGTACAGCTTGGTATATGGTAATAGAAGATCCCATAAACTGTGGTATAGTCCGTGATATCTCGAAGGGAACCTCTGAATTCATCGGCGGTTGTATC
The DNA here is from genome assembly GCA_902702965.1 of Spirometra erinaceieuropaei. Lineage (NCBI taxonomy): Eukaryota > Metazoa > Platyhelminthes > Cestoda > Diphyllobothriidea > Diphyllobothriidae > Spirometra > Spirometra erinaceieuropaei. Next base: position 333,001 of record CACRXP010000227.1, read on the forward strand.
AAGAAAACACCAATAATTTGCATATCTACATAGAGATGCATAAGAGGGAGAAAAAACGTGTCATGTTCTTAAGCTCACTGGGGGATTCAAGGTCTCTTCGACGGTGACGCGTCTCTTCGCACGTAGACTCTCGAGGATTTTATTTTCTCTTATCCTATGCGGCTAGCAGCTTATCAGGAGCATGTTTTTCTCATCAAACGGAGCTTGCAAACTTATAAAAATCATCCTGCACTAGACGCTGGACAGAACTGGCTTTCCCACTTTGCCCGTGAACAAAAACATAATTGTCATTGCAGCAGCTGGGGATATCCTGCCAAGTAGTATCCGAAAATATTTGGAGCAATTTTTTACTAGTACAATCGATTTGTTCGAATCTTCAGTCTTCTCTTAGAAATGTTTACCTGTCCGGTTACTCTATATCTTGCAATAACTGGCCTTCTTTTTACAAGGGCTATATCCCTTTTGAAAATTTAGTTCTGACCAGTCAGTTAAGGATGAATTAGTTGTCCTTTTTTCATTTCGTAACATTCACTAGAAAACATTGACATACCGAAGAACTTTGTAAGGGTCTTCCCGACCTACGGTCCTCGATCGCAGGCATGAACACTGCTGCATTCTCTCGATCATTTGGACCCAATTGGCTATCACCTAAAAAGAAGGTTGATATGAACTCCCACTAAACCTCGCCGTGGATGAGAAGTCAAAGATTATATAAATACAAAATTCCCCAGTGATGTTTGTATACTGCGTAGCTGTAGAAGATTTCAACTATTCTGAAACAAGCATGGTTTAAAAGGCCAACAGTTGAAGATTATATGCGCTGCCTCGTCACAGGCTACAAAAGGGTGCATTCGACCTCCGTAACTACAGTAGGTGGCCTAACTCATGAAATGACATGGTCGAAATCTGAGCGAGAAATATATTATGCATTTTGTGTTCTTATTTGAGTTTATTAAAGTGAGTTGGGACAAAGAAAGCTATTTAATGGAGAAAGGTTCTTTTCGAGTCCGTTCTATTGAAGGAAAAGAGGCCAGATTTAGGCTAAATCTGACCTTTCTTGATATCCAGAAAATTTCCTGCGTTGTGGACACTTGCTGATCAAAACTTTATGTGTACCTGCATTGTGCTGTAAACAAATATTAATATAAAATGGAAAAGTACGAGATAGATCCCGCATGGAAACGGAAAATTCGATTTTTCTCCGAACAAAATCAGATGAGGGCGCGCTTGCGTACTTCCATTGTTTTGAACAAAAAAGGGCCAAAATCGACTTATAAAATTCTTTCTTGTAAATTTTCGGTGTTCCATGTCATACAATTTAGTAATAATTGTGTTCCACAGTAGTTTGTTTTACTACACCGGGAACCAATATGCGTAAATAGATATATATTGAGTACGCGCAACATGCTGTCATTTTTCTGTGTCACGCCGTGCGATAAGCATGTCAAGACAATTCTTTCAGCAGTCGACTATTAAAGGATACGGAAATTAGCCGTGGAAGGGTTGTCGCGTGAGTCTTTAACAAGTATTTTTAAGAGTAGTAAGGTTACTCTGTGGCGAATACTTAATGCTAGAACCGTACCCAGAAATAAGCAGGGTGGACCAAAACGGTCCACAAGTAAGCAAAACGACGATTTTATCCGTCACACACTAAAAAAGTATCATTATATGCCCATTAAGACCATTCACAGGGAAAATCTGCCTGTTCTCTCCGAACAGAATTAGGAAAAGGATGCGGGAACTTGAACTTCATCAACAAAAAGCCATAATCAAGCCGTATTTAAGTAGAAAACGTATCAGGAAACGCTTTTACTTGCTAGTAAATATATTGATTACCGGCCCTCATTCTGTGGTGAGGTCTTATTTTTAGACAAGCCAATGAAGTCGAGTCGATGGTCATATGCGGAAAAAAACTTTCCAAAAGAGCACACTGTGCCGACGGCAAAATTCAAGAATTGTCGACGGTTAATGGTTTGGACGGCGATTAAATTCGGAGAGCGGCCAGTCTGGCCGCCGACTACGGACACCATCAACAGCAAGGTGTTCGACAACATTGTGAGAGATGTTTTCAATTACAACGACAGCCACCGACGCCGACTGGATACCATAATTTTACACGACGATGCACCCGTCCATCGTTCTAAAGAGGTATTTAACCGTAATTTGACTTTTCAGACAACAGCCAGCCTCTCCGAATGTGGACTCCAGTCGATTTTCCTCCTTGCCAAGGGTCCAGCTCTCAATCCCATCGAAAATATTTTCGCACTTATCAAAAGAGATTGGCATAAGGCGAATAAGAAACTGTCCATGCATGAAAACTTGATTTTATTCTGCACAATCACATTGAACTAAAGATAACCTGACCGTCTCCATGCCTGAAAACCTTACAGCCGTGATTGTTGCAAATGAACAGTCAAGAAAGTACTGATCGTTTGCATTTGTCATTATTTTACTTTATTTTCACCATTTCATGCGTCCCCCTTCATTTTGCACTCTTAAAGCTAGCTCTGTTTAAGCGACTTGTAATATGGCCATTTTCTGAAATTTTAGTTTTTTAGTGAAAATTATTTTTTTACGTTAGTAAATATTATCTTATAACCCCAACTACGTCTTCTATTTAAGAACAGTCGTTTTTTACTGCCGTAGGACTTTGGGGAACGCGGATTGGGCGGATTGAGCTTTATAGGGATTTTCATGTGTTAACTCATGGCATTTCATGAGTTAGCCCACCTACTGTACTATTAACCATTTGATAGTTATGTAACGCGGGAAGATTTTCACCCTGCAATGCTGTACTCGTGCACGTGTTAGCAATCGGCTCACATCCACAGTCGAGCTAATTTCACTGGTTAGGGGACTGCTGCCTTGTATGCACACATTTAACGCCATGGCCGTTAGTCAAATCAGGATTACGGGGAATTAAGTGAGATCTGACAGAAGCAAGGTTGGTCAGAAGAAGAAGCGATCGCTGGAACAATGGCTTTATTCGCCTGAGGTTTCGGATTCTCCCTTGAATCCATCATCAGAGACAGTTGCAGAAAAGGGTGGCTAGTGTACAGGAAGTCGCAGTATTTATGGGATGCGGTCGCCATGCTACCGCATACCTACATCAATTAACCGTGCTCCCTTCATCAAGGATTGTTGCCCGCTGGTGCGCTAATTGCTTGATGGTCGGTATTCAAGTTGTTAATTGCTGACATCTCATCACCCGTGTTGGATGCTGGCGTGATGATTGCTCGGCCATCTGGCTCACGTGCTTGCGCGCTCCTCGAGTGGTCAATTGCTTTGGCCAGTCTATGCCTCAGGACAGAATATGGAGTGGGGATGTCGTTGCACTTGTTGATAGACTGAGGTCCCGTGAACCATGACTCAAGCAACTCGCGACTCACGCGATTATCCCCTCTCGCGAGAATTTCGGCCTCATCGAACTTGAATGTGTGGCCGGGTCTCGTCGAGAGTTGGCGTCATTTCTCCGTACAGCTGCCACGTGTTCGGCGATTCGCGTCCGGAGCAGTCTTCCAGTTTCTCCGACGTAGTTGCTTTGTCCGCAAATGCACCAGATCGCATCTTCGCTTGTATCGGCAGAAGCAAGGTTCCGGCCGCGTTAAGGGTCAGGATGGAGTTGGTCCTCGCTGCTGCCTTACCCTGTGGGCAATGGAAAGTCGCCCAAATAGGGTCATGCACGTCTCTGAGAGATTATCTAGCTGACATACCCTGTTTTGTAGTATTCTGGCTTAAAGTAACCGACGACATGTGTCATCGTCCTGCTCCACATCTGGCAGACTCGCATGAACAGTGCGCGCAAACTGGGACATTCACACGAGAGCCCAAATCCGATAGGATGGAAGGCGTGATGAGCACGTTATCTGCCCAGAGAGACCAGGAACATTAGGGTCCGTTGTTCTGCCGTCATCCGGTTTCTAGTGACACAACCATAGTAGGGTCAGTTTTTCGAAGGCCTATTTATGACGGCGGACCTTCAAAATTGGAGTATCTGGCGACAGTATGTCGTGTAACCCAACCTCGCAACCGGTAGCCTCAGGGCCGTGTAATACAGAAACAGTGGTAAGAGGAACTTTACGCGTGGGGCATCACCGCGGTGGGGAAATGAAATGAATGAAATAAAGCATGAAAAACAAACAGATTTTCGTTTAAATCCTTCTCCTTCGTTTAAATGTGGCAACGGAATTGAGCGCATCGATTGAAAAATAAATTAAATACAACTCTCAACAAATAAAAGGTATTTGAATAAGCCGTCATGTGCAAATTTGAGGCAATTCAGGAACCAATAGAACGAACAACAAATAGGAAAGAAGAACAATAAGCGCCCAATATTGCAACTGGAAAAATTTACTGCGAGGTAAGGTGATGCCCATAAACGTTAGAGGAGCTACGGATATACACGTTAATGTCAAATAAACCAACTATGACTCATGTTTGTTTCTGCATAATAAGGCCATTTGGAAATTTAATACAGAAATTCGGGGAAAATAAATATGTAGAGGTTATGCTAAATAATGAAATGCATTAATGAACAGAGTAGGTAGTACTGCTGATTTCTTCCTCTCAAAATACGGACCAACGTCTCCAGGTCGCAGAAAGATCAGAAAATCACAGTTTGATTTTTTGACGCAGGAGGAAGAAATTACCGAATTTATGAAATCGAAGAAGGTGTTGGAATACTGTCAAGCAAGGGGCTGCAACCTGGTAAGGAAAAATGCCCATGTGGACGACAAATGCGGCAGCATTGATTAGTTTACACTCAATCATACCAAACATTCCAAGGCTTCGACCACAAAAAAGCACACCTATACGACTGAGGTCTATTGGAGCCGACTGAAACGGAAGCTCCACGTAGGAGGACCGGTGGCGGGTGGTGCAAAATGGGCCCACGTAAACGAAGTTCAATATCGTCAATGTTTTGACCTAGACAGCGTTGGTCAAAGGTGAAGGTGAGAATTATTTCTGGCGCATATTGCGGAAGCATATCCGATGCAACAGCTCACCGACCAGGGGACCTGAAGGATTCCCGCCTGAAGGCGATTTAACGACCATTTGTATGCAAATTTTCGTACATAAACTCCACTAAATTTAACCGTCCTATTATTGATTATGCGAGGGACTATACATATGTACACCTAAAAAGTAGATAAGTCATGGCTTATACGTTCGACAATAGAATCTGCTTGAAGATATCGAGGAAGCCCAAAGTTTTTGCTCAAGCCGAAGCGAAGAAAATCGAGATGAAGTCGGCTATCCTTACAGCACGCATTATATGGTGAGTATCAACATGGCACAAAAAGATTTAACTACTTTTTAGAAAAAATAAGTAAGTCACGGCGCAGGGAATGAACAACGAGAGGCAATGCATGTACATCGGGAAAATTAAAAAACCAAGGTAAGACATGACGGATCACAGAGAGGGGAGAGCGAAAACAGAAGGCCACCTCACTCCCAATTAGTTGATCACCAAAAAGGTCATAGTGATGCAACTCGATGCACGCGGTTAAACCAATGTGCTAGATAACACACAAATGGAGAATTAGTAAACTAAACAAAAACAAGCATGGTGGATAGTTATACATGTTAAATCCAGTGGGGTTACACAACCTATCCTTACCGAGTATTAAATGACTTCACTGACCGCTGAGTCAACCGAGGTTTTGTCGTCTTGAGTACGGAAGACGAAATAACAGAAGAATACTTGAAAATACTTTAGGAGCTGACCTTAAAGTGGGTTGGCGTGGAAAAGCAAGTTGCTGGAATCCTGCTAAATTAGACAAAAATCACATTCCCAGTTGTGGATAAGTCCATCGTTTCAGGAGGACGGCTGTGGGTCCTCGTTAATGAAATAACACACAGAACAAACTACACAGGGCAGATGACGGCAGTTCGACAAATGCAAAGCATCCATCTTGATAGCGAAAGGACCTCAGTTTACCTTTCGAGAAGAGCTTCACAGTGGTGGGGATACATATTTTTTTATGTCAGTGTGTCAAACGTGGCTGATCTGCATCCCTGCGTTTTCGTGATTTTAAGCGTTCACTTCCCTACACTTTTTCGGTCATATCTGCTGCCCTGAGGGACCCCTGCAAAAGAACCAGACTTTAAAGTGTAAGGCGACAAAAATTAGACCGAGTAACTAACCAGACAGAATGAACGGTGGAAACGCAAGGAACTCACACATCAAGTAAATATCACCATTCGCGAGAACCATGTTTAGGTGTAGACCGTAGAAACTCAGCTCAGAAATAGCAGTCCATTGTCCCTCCGGCACCCAGGCATCGGGATGAGCATCGTTCACGGAAGTAAACATTGCAACCTGCCTGCTTTGACCCTGGAACGCCAGCCCGACAACGAAAATCCGACCGTTGACTTCTACGCCGCGGACATCACAGGGTTGGCACCTGGGAGGCGGCATTTCTGCCCACTTCTTTTCCAGCATTTTCTTTCCACTGGCGTCAGCTTCAACGAGAAACGGAGACCAGTGGAACACTTTTGGATTCTTCATGCGAGTGCACAAGGCCAAGACATGGCGCTCGCGAACGGAGATCAAGCAGGAAATCAGTAGATTCAGCTTGCATCCCGGCCCCTCGGACAACCTAGAAGGAAGGCGGATAAAGTGGCTAATTTCACTGCCTCCTAAAGCACCAGGGTTCGGGACGCAATATAGCAATTACCGTCCACACCCAAGGACTGCCGACTAAAAAGAAGAGAATTGGCTACTAGACAAGTCTGTTGGGGTGTGATATACGAGAACGGCTCAACCAGTTACGAAAGGCCTTGCCACTATTAGCCTCTGAAGGCGTTTCACAGTTCTTATAGTACACTGGGTCTTGCCAGTTTTCCTAGCGGGGACGAAATGCTGGCCGAGCACACATCCGGACGTGTGAAAAACCAATTCTTTTCAAGTACGCGCATGAGGCCGTTTCTGCTTCGGCCACATAATACGGTTCGACGCAGAGGAGACTCCCGCTTTCCGGCCAGTTTGGAGAAAGGATGCACGAGACAGAGCTCAATCACTATTAACCTCTGTAAAGCCTCTGGCGCCTTGCATAACATAGCGACTGCAGAAAACCTTCTTGTCTGGCAGCAGTTTTGGTCTCTTAAACACCAGGACGATCGGAAAACGAAATATTTTTTTCAAATGTATGCACTTAGTTAATTCTGAGTCGGTTGCCTGACATTGCATGTAATTAGCAGGAGAATACCGGCAATGGCAGGGTTAAGACTAGGATGGCCGTTTCTGACTTACTGGTAGTCATTAGGTTCGCGGGACCTGAGCATCGAACCCGGGTTTTTTGGTCATCGAGAGTTATTATTTAGTCCAACGCCCTACCATTGAGCCACTGCCAGTTATTCAGTCCGTATACCGTTGGTTCTCCACCACCTACTTTATGTGATATGTGATTTGATATATATGGATACTTCATGCGGCAGGTATGCATGACCGCGACAGCCTAGTTACCAGAACAACCGGCCCGAAATTGGAAGATTGATGGTGAGCATGCACTCCTGACTGGCTGAGTTCCCTTATCCTGCCCTGTTCCAACTTATTATATATGTTGGGAAGTCCGCATGTGTGAGCTGGAATGATCACATCCAGGAGAACGACGTTCACCGCACCGAAATCGGTGGAGAAAGCCAAATAGCACCGAAAGGGGTAGGAAAGACGAGAATGGTCTTCAAGTGTCCACCATCTCCCAGATGCAGGACGAAAATACTTGAAATTCGAGTTTGGATTGGCTGGCCATGGGGCAGTTGTGTCGGACGCTTCACCACGACCTGTTTTGGTCGTGGTGCCTGCAATCGGAGAAATCAAAAGTCGGATGGAAGTGGGAGCGAGATTTCGTCGACGTGAAAAGTTTCGATGATGCAGGGCTTGGGGTGACAGAGGGGTGACGTCAAATAAGCCAGAAATAACAGCCCATTATTTCATAGATTTTTTGGCAGATTTTAAATAATTCATATTGTCCCAGCTGTGAAAACCTCGGCGCCTCGGTGGGATTCGAACCCACGCAGTAAGAGGAAGGCTTTAGAGCAGCCAACGCTCTAACCACTCGAGCTACGAGGCCCCGCCGGACTACGCGAGTTTAATCACATTTGGGTTAAGTTACCCACCCAAGTGTTTAGATCGTTGACCGTACTAAAGCCTTCCCCTTACTGCGTAGGTTCGAATCCCACCGAGGCGCTGAGTTTTTCACAGTTGGGTCAATATGAGTCCATTATTTATTTTTTGTCGCCACGCCAGCGTCTGCGGGTGTACAACCCGGGCTTCCAAGCCATAAGGAAACGCGCATGTCGGCAGCTGTAACAAGATAGGTGGATGATCATTCGCACGTGAGTCAAGATAGCCAGTAGTTGGGGCGGGGAAATTAAGCAGTCCAGACGTGTTAGGGTTTGGTTTTTTGTGACGAAATGGTTTGGAAAATAAAGGGGTACAAGAGAACCTCGAAGGAACGTCCTTCTCTGTCAGAAGACGGCAACTGGTCTGGATTGAAACTCTGTAAAGTACTGCACCCAATCACAATTTTTACAACACCGTCATCGCCTCTATCCTTCATAATCTCAAATAACCACAGGCTTACCGATTTTCGCTCCCTCGTTACTTCGCCCTCGCAATTTTCGCTTCCAGCACTTTCTCCCCCTCATCAGTGCTATTTCCCCTTGAAGGATAACTTGCGTTTCTGTTAAGGTCCGAGTATATCATAGACGGGCTAGTGGGTGCTCGGAAACATCCCGCCGCCAATTTGAAGAAATTTCTCAGGACATTCGATTTTGCGCAGCGTGACAGGAAGTCAAGTATCAGATTCAAAACTACATAAAAATGCATCACGATGAGCAGGCCTGTGAGGCTCCCATGCATTTTCCAACACCAACACCACCACCGTCGACACCAATGGGGAGGACGCGGTCTATACCTGTTCTTCTTGTGACCGCACCTTCACCCCAAACATCGGCCCAGTCAGTCACTTGAGAATCTATCGCACAGAGGCTGACGACCCAGTGTCTGGAGCACCAACCTACACCTGCCGCATTCGCCACCACTTCCACATAACATTCACACACGTATTCATCGCATGGGCTTATTCGACCACTTGCGTATCCACAAGAGCGGAATTGACCGCAATCTCGACACATCTAGCACATCCAGCACACCCACCATTCCGAGGCCCGCCCTCATTCCGTCGCCCTGCGCGTCCACCGCCACCAGTCCGATCACAATCACCACCACCACCACCACCCCACCACCACGACCACCCCCCCACCACCACCACCACCGTAACTGACACTGACACCGCCGACTACTCATGTCCACACTCTCCCCGCACATTTACCTCACGCATCGGCCTGGTCGGTCACCTGCGAATCCATCGCACAGAGACTGGCGAACCGATGCCTGGAAAACCAACCTCTCTCTCATATGAGATTTACACCGCTCAAACCCAGTTGTGTGAAATCCTGGTGCTTGTGTTTGGGGGGGGGTGCCAAGTCGTGCATGTGGCGCGCGCAGACAAGGTCACTAGACTATGTCAGCCACCGCGCCCATCCCCCGCTCCAACAAACTGACCGCTTCGAGCAGTGGCTGGGGAGTGGGAATAGGAAGAGAGAGATATAGGTCGACGACTCAATGCATTTTCCTCACTAAAAACAATCTGATGCGCAAGAAGATATCACGGTGTGCTAAGAGTCGTCGCTTAGAAGGTTGCTAACTGACGAGATAACTTGGAACTGGCAGTACGCCTAGTGTTGTGTGCTTGTGTGGAGTGACCGGCTGACGGTCTGAGAGTCAGGCTGCAATGGTTCCTTATTAATGTAGCCTTTATGGCACAGCCATTGTGTGGGATCCAAATCGGGTGTGGCCGCACGCCTAGGTGCGGCTTCGGCCGGGCCAGCCTTCATTCTCAAGTCGTTGCTGGTTAAAATCCTAATCAGGTGTGTGTTGTGGATCAGGGGGTGCGGAGTGGAAAGTCCGGCCGTGCCATCCACCTGCGTCCTCCCACCGCCTGCGGTCATCTTGACTTTGTCTTGACACCTGTCCCAGGTAGGAAGTGAGAGCGCGGTAGGTGCTGCGCAAGTCCACTATCCCTTTAGGCTAATTCATCTTCAAATCGCCGTGCCTGCTGCAGCATGCTGTGGGGCACACCCCACGAACTGTATAGAGTCGTTAGAGTGAAGTGACACTTCGCGAGCGAACCTAGGATTGTGATGGTGTAACGGCACGTCAGTGAAAATGGCCAGTGTCCTTTCCTCTCTCTACCACCTATCCGCTCCCCGCAACTCCAAGTGGCGCCCACGTCTCCCTCTGTCTCGCTCTCCCTCCCTCTCTGTCTATGTCGGCACCTCCCTCGGCCCTCCCCTGCAGTTGCCCAAACCGCTTCGTTCAACCAGCATGTCGGTGTCGCCACACCATCCAGACAGGTAACTCTCTTGCTGTAACTCATACCATTTGTACGATTAACCACCATATTATGCATCAACAGCTTTTATCTCTTCTTGTTATATCTTTATGCCTACCTAACCTTTCTTATCTTCTTTCGCGTGAATGAGTATTGTGATGAGTAAAGGACTCTATTCCGGTCGGTCTTAGCCAGAATTTAATCCCCGTGTTTCACTACCTTGGTGTGTCATCCCCCACATCCTCGACCGCTACAGCTAGACATCACAATGATAGCTGCCGCCTACACAGAGTGCTTTTCATTGAGTTTTCTTGGCCAGCTTTCCACCTTGTAAAGAAAGTTCGCCATACACCATCTTCCCTTACGAAGGTCTTATTCTGCATTGAACAGGATATTATGTGTTTCCCAATAACTCATCAATGCTTTTTGTCTTTGCAGAAGATTGATGCCAAGCCAAAGGATCAGTGGTTGGTCGCAAATGCACGACTACTACTTTCGTGAATCAGTGTAAGTTTGGGTATTTTCCAGTTCATGGAAAAATTCCAGTGTTCAACAATTTCTGGCACATGACGAATAATGTCGTAGCCAGTTCTCGGGAAATTTTAAAGGGCGGTTTTTACGATATCTCGGATTACACTGATTCTCGGAGGATATATATTGGAATTATGTGTAAAGATAAGCCTTTTAAACGTCCCTGTGTTTAGGTCCCTTCGTTTACTCGGTTATTTCCATGAACAGGATTTCCAAACTTCTAAAATTGAGTTAACTCATTTGATGCGAATTTTCGCGACTTTGGCATTTCTGCTTTTCATGAGATAATGTTTATTTTTGACTAATAATATATAGTTATCAGTGATTCTTTTATGACTTATTTGTCTGAGCGTGACTCATCATCAATTTTGTGTTTTGATGAGTGCAATTGGACGGGTTTCCGATTAATTAAAGATTTTTCGTTGATTTAGGCCTAGTCCATGGGTTGGGTCACCTACTGTAAACACAGTAGGTGAGCTAACTCATGAAATGTCAACCGGAATTCCGAAATGAGTTTTCGTTTCGGACGGATTAATTAAGTAGTGTTGTAAAACTAGTCATCACGCAACATAATTCTGTAATAATTCAGTTATTTCAGGATGCCAGCTTTCGAACGAACGTCTTTCCGGCTGCATGCAAAAACTATACTCTGTGAAAAAATGTCTACTTATGTAGCATGTATTCTTCTCGCTTATTTTCGATGCCCTTAAATATTCAATAATATCTCATAAAAATCACGCTAAAAACTATTCATTGTTTTGCTCATTCGGTAGAAAAGGACGTCTTCTTCCAATTTTGTACTCGAAGGAAGAACATAATTTGGTTTTAAAAATGTTTCTGATTGTGAGATTTTCAATACCGTGAAATGACCGTTCATAAAACGTCATGTCTCTGCATTTACCAATGTGGCTTATAAAGTTAATTATATGGCTCAAATCCGCTGCCACATTTTACGAACCCCATGCGGTCTACTCTTAATATCGTAGATAACTGCATGGTTTTCCGTACGCGCACAATATACGGCCTGTAGTTTATAAACTTAGAACACGTATGTAACGGCAGATCGAGCTAAAATTATTTGGAAATTGGAAACGTTTTTGAAAACGGACTTATATTGCTCCTTCGAGTATGGACTTGGAAGAAAACGTAATTTTCTACCGAATGAACAAACGAATGAGTAGTTTTATGCGTGTTTTCCATGAAATGTAATTGAATTCTTTAGGGCATCAAAACTCGATTTGAAAACGGCATGCTACATAAGTAGTCATCTTTTACAGAGTATCGTTTTTGCATGCAGACGGAAAGACGTTTGTTCGAAAGCCGGCGTCCTGTGGTAACTGAATTATTATAGAATAATGCTGCACAAGGATAACTTTAACGACCCTACTTAATTCACCTTTTCGCAACGGAAACTCATTTCGCGATTTCGCTCAAAATTTCATGAGTTAGCCCACATACTGTAATTGGGTTACTTAATAATTCGCGAATTTTAAACTTAGCTGTACATTGCTAGTTAAGCTCCAATTGGAACGGGTTCCTTCTGATGGTCAGGTTTAAAGAACTGTAAAGATAGACAATCTACACTTAAATCCACCAAGAATCCCTCTAATGCATGCTTGCTCACATGCTCTGTCTCAGATAATTCTCATGTACACACCAGAAATATGCTAAATTCAATCTTGTTGTTAAGAACGGTGTTGCGTAGTGTTGAGCACATAGGATTTAAGTAACTCACCGCGTTGAAATGTATTCAGCACACCGTGCCTTCAAACGGTCTATTCGCAGTTTCTTAGCCACCTCCACTAGTTCATCCAAGTTGACTTCCCTAATCTCAATCCTTCCATTGTACGCAAAACTAATGATCATTTCTAGCATCCTACGAACCACGTCAAGCAAAATTCGTGTGGCACCCTTACTCGGGCGAAAGCCCCTCCAAATCCTCGAATTCAGCACATTCGCTTCCATGAAGGAAGGCCTCTCTAAAAAAGGGGATCGCGGCTGCGTGAACAACCTTGTGCACCACAATGCACCCACCATTATCCTTTGAATACGTCAGAATTATCAAATAGTGGGACCTACAAAGAGCGTGAAGTCACATAATCTGCCCTGTTTCCGATCTCTTTCTAAGAGGTTGAAGGGTCTGTATTCCTGTGACTGGAAGGTATTCATCGTGCTCACAGGCAAGGTAGATGCCGAGTAAACAAATGCGCCAGCCTGTTCATTCTTTCGCCGCCGCTTACCTGTTCGTATTCCAATTGGCTGTTGGACGGGAAGCGTATTTTGATTGGTGCAAGACAGCTAACTACATAATCGATGGGAAACCGAATGAGACATGTTGTAATGACCACAGGTAGGTCTTGGCAGTAAAAACAACTGAAGCGATCGTGTGACGGACGGTGGACATTTAGTTTTGGCTTCCTTGTCGGTCGTGGTACCATCATTAGTAGTCTTGGCCGGATATAATTAGTAAGTTATCATGCTTCGTGTCAAGTGCTAGAGCACGCGTCATCTAACACTAACAAACAGTGCCTGCCGCCCATCACCGTCGCCTACAGGTTCCCTTGGGACCTGAACTTCCCTCCTTAGAGTTTAAAATTGGAAGAAGACGTCAGTTTCTACCGAATGAGCAATAAAAAATGGATATCTTTAAACATATTTTCCACGAAATATAATTAAATGTTTGAGGGCATCGAAAATCAACGGGAAAAATGCATGCTTCATAAGTAGTCATATTTTACAGAGTATCGTTTTTGAATGCAGCCGTAAAGATGTTCGTTCAAAAGCTGACCTCCTGAGGTAGTTGAATTATTATAGAATTATGCTGCACTAAGTTTACTTTTACGACTCCACTTAATTCGTCTTTTCGCAACGAAAACTCATTTCGGAATTTCGGTTGACTTTTCATGATTTAGCCCACGTACTGTTTATGCATGCACTGGAAGATGATGATCCGAAAAATCTAATTCAAAGGAAATGAATCCTTTGGGAAATTAATTGAACTTTGTTTCGTATATTTCCGATTCTGGTTCTCCAAGTAGTCGCTATGTTCACAAATCTTAGAGAAAGGTGGAAAAGGTGATAGCCAGTGAAAACGTGTTAGCGGCCCACAGTATCGACCCCTTCGCAACACTGACAAAGCAATACAAATTTTTCGACATGTTTAAACTTTCTCTGTTCTTCACGCCTTCTGCATCTCTGACGACGACCTGGGAGAATAGCGTCGAAAATTTACAAATCAAATTTTTCTCAATTTCCCCAAGGACTCATTTTTCTTCAAAATATTTACATATCTATCATGATAAAGTGATTTCTCTCAACATCAGTACGGGGCATGAAAAGTCTCTGCATCCCTTTCGAAAATTATAAGTGGATTACAATAAATCTCCTAAATAAATGTCAAAATTACACCCTAATGGAGTCACTTTGGCCTAAATTTAGCTGCTGGGTTAAATGGAATATTTTTTAATCCAAAGCGTGCGCTCTAAAATACCTGAACTAACATGAGACAGTATTCTATGATAATGAATACTGCAAATGTATTTAGGAATCCGCAGGTTGAAAAAAATTGAAACATAATCAAAGTAATTTTACGCTGTTTAGAATTAACAATAATCTAGATATGTAAATCTGATCTTTTAAAATCGACAGTGTCTGGTTTTCAAAAAATTAATGTTCCTGTCCCATCCGATTTGCGTGGTGAAAAGGATCAATTTCCGAGCGCGGCAAGTCCCGTTTAGTAAAATTCTTTAGTTAGGGTTGCTCTCCTCTAATAGAAAACAGGCATTTCTGTGCAACCTTGGTCTAGGCTAGCTACTAACATAGAAAACAGCCCAAATACAGACTGACATGAATTTCCGCTCATGTTTACAAGACGTGTCACTGATAAAATTCTCTGTGGACATATTCTGCGCTAAAAAGGACATTCGCCAAAACGGACTAGACGAATAAATAAAATGTTTGACATTTTAGCAACCAAAATTGATCGTCCTATTTTTCCTTATCATGTTCCATGAGTTAGGTTATACGCTGCATTACAGCCACTCGAATTGGCTAGGATTCTTACTCAAACATAACCCAGAACCACTGTCCACAGGCTAGGGCACGAACGATAAGCGTCGGGTTCATACGCAATTTGGATTCTGCGATCCTTTTATTTGAAGTTTCCTTTATAACAGACAGAATCCTGAAAGGTATTGATTAACACTGCAACCTAAATGAGATAGATTTAGCATTGTTTTCGGATAGATACACTCAGCGAAAGAACAGTGCTTTTCCTGATATATCGGACATTCACCGTGGGCTGGGGATGAAGACCTCGGGGTAGTAAGCGCTCACTATTTTTATTAAAAAATAAAACAAGCAGTGAAAGTATATATTTAAAAAGCAATTGCTGTAACATAGAGAACGTCGGGCTTATGAATTGTTAATGACATTTTAATGAGTAGGCTGGAGGAAAACACCTGCACGATTATAGAAAACAGACCTCTTAAGGTTTACCAACGGCCACCACCTCCATGATGACATTGGGGCATTCTAACGGAAAGGAAGAAAGATAATTTTCAAACTTGTAAGAACTACTCCACAAGACAGGGCTTTGTGATACATCAGTTGGACGAGTAATCCAAAATTGGCATTCCAATTATTCTCATGAACGGAAACTTAACTTTTGTTGCAGCAGCTAGGGGTATTCTGTCAAGTGGTAACCAGAACATGCGTAGAAATATTTTCTAGGAGAACGACCAATCTGATCGGATCGGATCTACATCTTTCTGCTGCAGACGTTTATTCGTCTGGTTACTTTACACTTGGCACCAAAGATGATGTGGCCTCTGAAGCTCTAGTTTTGGTCAGGCAGTTGAGAAAAACATGGCCGTCATTTCTGTTTCTGACAAGGTCCCGCTGATAAACATACCGACGAACGTTGTGGGGGCTTCCCAGGCCTACGATCTTCGACCATTGGCAGAAACACCATTGCATTTGCTGTGTCGTCTGAATCCAATTTATGTTTACCTGGTAAAAAAAATCGAAAAGAGCTGCCGTTAATTGCCCTTGTGGATGAGAAAGAAATTAGTAATGTAAAGACACAATTTTCCACTGAATAAGGAACATCGTGGCCATACACTGCTCAGAATTTGCGCAAGCGTGGAAAATTTCAACCACTTGGACTCGATACATGCGGAAAACGCTAGTAGAACACCCGGAACAAAGCAGTTCTTCTTTCCATTACTTTGAGGTTATTCCACGTGGAACGTTGGGCACCCTCGTAAGCTGTACTCGTGTGCGGAATCGAAGTTGGCTCCGATCCACAGTCAATCAGATTCCACTGATCAGGGAACTGCTGCTTCTGCTGCTGCTGCTGCTGCTTCCTAAACTCACATTTACCGCCACGAGCGTTGGTCAAATCAGGTTTACAACGGACTAAATGAGATCTGCCAAGTGCAAGGTCGAATTGGCCCTCGCTGCTGCGCTATCCTGTGGGCGACTGAAAGTCACCCAAAGAAGAAACAATCGTCCTGTTTTGTAGTACTGTAGCTCGAAGTGGCCGTCGAGAAGTGACATTGCTCTTCTTCACACCTGACAGACTTGTATGCACAGTGCGAGTAAAAGTAAACTTTGCATGAGTTCACGCCTGATAGGATTACGGGGGGCAGGAGTTGACCAGATTTCCACTGACACTCATTTGATTGGATCGGTTTATTCAGGGGTGGGCATTAATGAGGGTGGCGCCGCTAACATGGGGAATCTGTCACCTTTTATTATCAGAGGTCAGGCGGTCTACAGTTTCACTCAGCAGTAAAAAGGCGCTTTATACAGCGTGTGGACGGAAGATGAAATAGCTACATAGAGTGCTGGGCAAGTTCTCAAAAAGGATTAGTGAGGAAAATCAAGGTCCCCGAAAAATGCGAAATTAGCCAGAGGTCGACTTAACAGTTCTGGACGAATTTGTTCTTTCCGGAAGACGACTACGTGTCCTCGTTGGTGAAATAATACAGAGAGCCACGTGCACAGGACAGATGAGGCCAGTTTGATGATCGCAATCAATTCATCGAGAGAGCGGAAGGATGTCAGTTCAATTTTTGATCAGAGCTTCAAACGCGTGGTGCTCCAATTTTGCGCATGTCGGCATGCTAAACGTGAACTTCCTACACTGCCGAGTTGTCATTATTTAGGCGTTTCATTAACTACATCCCTTGCTTATGCCTACTGCGCCGGGAGGCACCTTCAAAGCTATCAAATTTTAAATTGTAAGACGACAAGATTCGGACCGAGTAGAAACCAGACAGAATGACCGGTGAAATCGCAAGGAACTCACCCATGATGTAGATATCACCGGCCGCAAGGACCATGTTACAGTCGGTGCCGTGGAGGGACATTTCAGAAATTACAGTCCACTGTCCCTCTGGTACCCAGGCATCGGGATGAGCATCGTTCACGGAAATGAACATTGCTAATTGGTTACTTTGGCCCTTGAATGCCATCTCAACAACGAAAATCCGCCCGTTAACTTCTACACCGCTGACATTACTGGGCTGGCAGTCAGGAAACGGCATTTCTGTCCAATTCTTTGCTTGTGCTTGGCTCCCAATGGTGCCATGTTCGACGACAAACGGAGACCAGCAGAACGCTTTTGGATCCTCCGTGTCAGTGCACAGGGCCAGGACATGACGCTCACGCACGGAGATCAAGCAGGAAATAGTCAGATCGAACTCGCATCCCGGCCCCTCGGACCACCTAGTAGGAAGGTGGATAAACTGGCTAAGTCCACTGCCTCCTAAATCACCATTGTTTGAAATGTAAAAGTAAAATTACCATTTACTGCTGATGATTATCAACGATAAAGAAGATGAAGAGGCGAATCCTGTTATCGGATTTGTCTTCGTGGCTGATGTCTGAGATAGGATCAATCAGTCACCAACCCAGTCTGTGTAAATTGCCAAAATAAGCTAAACGCCTAACAATGCAATTGGAATGCAGTCAAAGGTGGGGAAGGCTATAATGTTCACTGTTGATTTATCTGCTGTCAAGAGACCACCATCTTCCAATTAAGATCCATGGAGTTGGCGCTTTGATCGATGGTCCATCGAGCAGTTGCGTCAGACGCTCCATTCTTTAATCCATGGCTTTAAGATCTGCGATCGGAAACATTGCAAGTCCCACGGGTTGTTCTTAGCCGATGGTGGTTTCAGAACATAACACGTTCGGTGTCCCAAGACTTGGAAGGAGGTCCAAATGCCGTCAAATAAACCAGAAATGGCAGATCATCCTGGATTTCTTTTCGCCATGCCACCGCCTACGGAGACGCAGTCTAGGGTTTCGAGCCAGTATCGGGCCTGCAAACAGACAGGTGAAGGACTAACCTCATGTGAATTTAAATAACAAGCATTCACCAGTTTTATTTTATCCGACGGGAAATGGAGCAGCTCAGATGAATTGAGGGCTGCTTATTTGTGACAAAAATGTCTAGAGGTGGAGGAGACCGATAGTTGGAGAGGCTGGACAATGGTCCAAACAGACACCTTTCTTTGTCGGGGAATCGCAGCCTAGTTAGCGAAGCGAGTATTGTATGTTTGTATGAAAGGACGAAGCGTAATCTATTGCACTTATCACCCACACGCCCTCCTTCCCATATAAATGTACAGGTCCCAGAAGAATTTGTCGAAAGCACGCGTAAGCTCGTTAAAAGCTCTTCTGAAGTGAGTATTGTCTAGGTCGCTGGGTGGAAATGCTGTAAGGCACTACATCCAAATGCAGTTCCCATAACTGCCTCGTCGTCTTTTTCCCCAGTCTTCTTCTTGTAGAACCTCAAATTAACCTATGGGACGGGCCTGTCGCGTAATCTGATCCGTGAACGCCCTTGCCGATATTTAAGTTGACGGTAGCGTAAACTCACGTGTCTGAAAGGGACTCGTAGAGACTCGAACCGTTGACTGTGCTTGCGACCAGGATCTTCTTATCGTAAACAAGGGCATGGTCGCATGGCTCGTCTTCTGGTGCTGCAGAGCCTCGTCGGAACTCGCCGATGCCTGGTGTAAAAATCACCACATTGTTGTTGCTTCTTGCATCTCCGAATGCGTAAATGGAGTCTGCTCGAACGATAGAAAAAGAATTATTCTTAATCCTAAAGTTTGCTACCTGTAAAACTGTCCACATTGTTAGACATTTCCGACTAAATAATTGCGTTATTTAAGATACAGGTTATAAAAAACATAACGCACTGAGTACCCATCAAAAGTGAACCAATATCGAAGTTTTGGCTAGGTTATCACGTTATTCAGCTGAAATAAAACTAATTAACAGATTGGATTTTCGCAAAAAATTTCCCTAAATAACACAGACTCGGTCTAACAGCCTGTGCGGAGGACAGAAAGGCGGGGAGGAGGAGAGCGATTATCGTTTCTCGTGTGATGTTTTCGAACGCAAGTATTGCAGTCTGCGGTCTACGGTCTGCGCGCAGATGTTGTGAAGCCAGCATCCGTTTAGGACACATTTTATAGCTTCCCCACTCATCGTGGGGGTAGAGCGCTCTCGTTAAAAGGGAATGCCTAGTCACACCAGACGGATACCGCTCTCCACTAAGGGTCGCAGGGAATAATCAGCTAACCATACGATTTACTTGGGAAAAGAGAAAAACAGAGTACAGGTTAGCTAAAATAAGAGATCCGAGTTGATAATCTGAGGAAAATGAACTGCTCACCGGATCGAGGGACTTGCAGGGCTGACGTTTCGAAGAGCTGGGGCGACTCTCCATTATCAAAGCGTCTAGTGAAAAAATCGATCCGGATTTTGAATTATTTGGCCTTGGGGTGAACGATATCTTTCG
>CACRXP010000227.1:355775-370597 GCA_902702965.1 Spirometra erinaceieuropaei
CGAAAGATATCGTTCACCCCAAGGCCAAATAATTCAAAATCCGGATCGATTTTTTCACTAGACGCTTTGATAATGGAGAGTCGCCCCAGCTCTTCGAAACGTCAGCCCTGCAAGTCCCTCGATCCGGTGAGCAGTTCATTTCCCTCAGTAAACAGAGTAGATAGTAGATAGAAGAAAGCGGGAGGGGTAAAGGAAGAGTGGAGAGGAACGGCCAAGGAGTAGTGTAGGGGGAATTGGAAGCAATGTTACGGGGTGTAGAGACACACAGATTACCGGATACCCTTAAACTGGCTTAGCCCGCCTGTCTAGGCGATTACCGGCGCGTGGTCGTTATGCGTGCCCTAGCTTCGGGGAGCCACACGTAAGAGTTGGGTGTTAGTTAATGAAAGCTAGGTGTAGTCTACGCCTTCAAGCAAGTGGGCGACCTACTACGACCATCACATGTACCCACATACAGTAGATGTGCTAATTCATGAAATGTCAACCAAAATTTCGAAATGCGTTCTCCTTTCGAAAAGATAAATTAAGTAGTGTTGTAAAACTAATCATGATGCAGCATAAATCTATAACGATCCAGTTACCTTAGGGTGTCAGCTTTCGAAAAAACTTATTTTCGGCTGCATGCAGGATCTAAACTCTGCAAAAAATGACCACTTAAGTAGTATGCAATTTTCTCATTGATCTTCGATGCCCATGAAAATTCAATTATACTTCATGGGAAACATGCATAAAAATATTCATTCTCCTACTTATTCGGTGGAAAATCACGTCTTCTTCCAATTTCATACTCAAAAGAAGAGTATAATTCGGTTTTAAAAAAGTTTCTAATTGTGAGATTTTTTAAAACCGTTAAATGGCCGTTCATGAAACGTCATGTATATGCATTTACGAATGTGGCTTGAAAAGTTAACAATATTGCTCAAATCCACTGGTTATTTTTATGAATCTCATATGGTCTCCTCTTAGCACCGTAGAGAAATGCATGGTTTTCCGTACACGGAAAATATGCAGCTTGTAGTTTTGAAACCCTGAATGCAAGTTTAACATCAGGTCAGGTTCAAAATTATTCGGGAATTAGAAAAGTTTTTTAAAACCGAATCATACTCTTCTTTTGAGTATGAAATTGGAAGAAGACGTGATTTTCTACCAAAGAAGTAAGAGAATGAATATTTTTATGCATGTTTCCCATGAAATATAATTGAATTTTCAAGGGCATCGAAAATCAATGAGAAAATTGCATACTACTTAAGTAGTCATTGTTTGCAGAGTAAAGATCTTGCATGCAGCCGAAAACAAGCTCTTTCGAAAGCCGACACCCTGACGTAACTGGATCATTAAAGATTTATGCTGCATCCTGATTAGTTTTACAACACTACTTAATTTATCTTTTCGGAACGAGAACGCATTTCGAAATTTTGGTTGACATTTCATGAGTTAGCACATCTACTGTAGGGACACCCCACACACGCACACACACACACAAACACCGTTAGCAATCTTGTAGGTACAAATGTGTGCAAAACGCAACGCCGAGGATGTGCCTGCACAATTCGGAATAAAGTTTGTGAATCTAAGCAGTTACGGAGACTCTGGGAAGAAAAACAGTCCGCAGTTTTGGCTGAAGCTAGTAAACAGGGGACAGAACGTACCCCCAAAGCCGACTACGGGGGCGTCATCACTGCAACCAATTCGAGCAGTAATATTCCATGCGTTTCGCTTCGACTCATACGTTACCAAGAGGCTTTGATCTTCCTCAGAGAGCAGATCACACAGGACAAATAACACAGGTCTGCCAGAATCACGGTAGACGCGTGGTTTTTTGGAGAAGGTAGCCGTCAGTGCTTCTTCTGGCTGAAGAGCTGATGTCGAACAGGCGCTGGCAAGCTGCTCGGCCCGCTGAATGAGTTCCCTATCAGAGGAGAGAAGTTGTGTGTACTTGTTAGGCAATTTTTAAGACAGTTTCATTTGATGCACCAGAAAGTTACCCTGTGGCGATAGCTGTCAGGGGAATTGGATGATCACGCAATGTACTACGTAAGTAAGGGATTTTGGAAGACAATTTAAAGTTGACCCGATAGGTTCGACGAGGAGCACAACGAAGGCGCATTTCGAAAATTGGGCTGACAAAAGGCAGTAGCAAATGTTTATGGCAGTCAGGTAAGTCAAAATCATCAGCTAAGTTACAGAGGGTTTAAGGAGTTAATGCCACCTGAAGGTAATGGATGTTCGTCTAAAAGTCCAGGAGGTGTTGATCTATCTCAAGGGAAATCCAATATGGTGCTAATAGCACAGATGTGATCAACTTACGACACACGGGCACGTTTTTCGGAGAAGACGGCCGACAACGTTCATTTTGGGCGAAGTCCTAAAGTCCAGGCAAGCATTGGAAATCTGCTGGGCCTGATCAAATAGTTCACCTTCAAAGAAGTGAAGCCGGAAAGTTGCCTTACGAGGACATCTGCCAGGAGAGCTGGATGTGTGTCTGTGTCTGATAAGAATTACCTTGAGAAAAAACTCAAAACTGTTTCTACCTGTCCCACACCGCACCCGGAGGTTCATAATTTGACTACGAGAAGGTAGGCATGACAACTCGGTAAGCCAAAACCATCAACTGGAAGGGAGCATAGAAGTACAGATTTGTCTTCAGAAGACTACAGCTGCAGCCCGTTCTTTCTACTGCTTGCACTCGCGTTTCTACGATTTCATTGACGGAGTGCAGCGCGGAAAGACCGTGGTGCCACAAGTGGAAGATATTTCATCGTCAATAAATGGCGAAAGTTTGCGGTCAAGGATTTGGTCAACGTTTAGACCAAATTTAGGAAGAATGTTAGACAGTACTAATATTCAGAAGAGACAGTGGCGAGCGAACGTTCCTTTCGGTACCTTCTCATCAGGCCAATACATTTACATGGGATGGGGTACAGTGAGTGAAAAAAATCCATAAAACTTGGTTTTTAAATTCCAGGCTGGGCAAGCGCGGAAGGACGCAGAAAGTTGTATGTGGTTAGTCAACCTTTGACCACGGTAAGCGCGGAGCCTGAACAAGGTTCTTTTGGGCGCATAGGATCGGTTTTCGTAACCTGTTGGCGGCCGCTTCTGCTGTTGCTAACAGGCGCTGGCCCAGTAGCTTCGGGTAGCTCAAGGGGACTTTGTAAATCACACGAAATCCTTCAGCGGGGTCAATACGATGCCCTGAATCCATTGCATGCGCAAGGATGGCGCTGTCTATTCTCCTAGTTTCACCCTTTGCCAGCCGTGCGGGAAGGTGCACTCGTATTCTTTTGGAAAGGCGCTGACTCGTGCGACCAATATAACCTGCTCCACCGAAGCAAGTGAATGAGTAGATGCACATTGAGGCGGTCTGAGGTGGCAGCCTATCCTTGCCTTCTCCGCGTAAAATAGGGTTAGTAGAGAATGATATGCGAACCCTTCCTGCTGGGAAGGTTCCCGAGACAGCTTGGTCAAGGCGTCTTCTTAGGAGTTCACTTGCAGCGTCTCCTTGGAAGGGGGCTTTGAGGAACAACGTTTTCTTTTCGGCGATTAGTGTGGTGGGTTTTGCGGATCGTTCGGCAAGGTTCTTTGCAATGAACCTGTCAGGGTACCCATTTTCGCGAAGCAAGTCCTGGATCTTTCTAAGTTCCTCCTCGATACTATCTGTTGAACAGATTTCTCTAGTCCTTTGTGCCAAACACCTGATTAGATTCCGTTTTTGTTGGAGAGGTACGAAACTAGCGAAGATCGTGAAGTGTCCAGACAAAGTTTTCTTCCGATAGACGCTCCTTCGGATGCTACCGTCAGATCTCCTGTTTGGAAGGACATCTAAGAAAGGAAGCGAACCAGCCGATTCCATCTCCAACGTGAATTTGATCGACGGATGTGCCTGATTTGCAGCACTTTGGAGGGCAGCGACGTTGGTTTCTGTGGTTGCAATCGCAAAGATATCATCAACGTAGCAACCATAATGTTTAAGCTTTTTGATCTGATCGCTTAGTTGAAATCTCTCCAGCTTGCCCATAAAGACGTCGGCTAAGAGAGGTCCAAGAGGCTGTAGAAGTTTATTAGTCGACTGATTTGACACTGGAAGCTGCCTCGGTCAGCAGTGAACGCATGGTGATGCGAACTTCATCGGCCCATCTAACCGAGGCGTTCTCTGCCATTCCATCGACGAAGACAATGACAGTACCAACCGTGGTGTGTTTAGCTCTGCCAGCGTTTACTTCACAAGACTAATTTGTACCTGATGACATGCAAGTGGGGTATCGACGAGAAAAAACTGAGGGAGGGTGACGATGAGGGGAAAAAGAAAACTTGCTAAGTTCACACCTGAAGACTTACCGACATTTGACACTTGTGGAACAGTCACTGTACTCCGATAGTATGTCGTGCAGGATGTTTGCGGGAATTTGGAGCAGACGAATTAGGGCAAACAGATCCTCAAACACCGACTGACGTGTAACTCTGTCCAGCATCTGAGCATTCATCCAAGTGACCAATGAACGAAGGACCGTAGCCTCATTGGCAACGACGAGATCATCACGTGTCAGAAGGCGTTTTAATTGGCAACTCGACAGTTTGGTGAATGCCGTTGTCGCAGAAAACTCCTCAAAATTTTTGCACAATGTCCACTCAATGAGGGTAGTTACATCGAGGAATCCGAATTCCTCCGAAATCCGCAAATACGCCACAATGTTTTCGGTTGACAGCCTTAAAAACACCGGTCCGAAATCAAAGGGGGTAATACGGAGTATTCATAAGTGCCACTATGCAAGTAAATCAGCTGTGTATGTGTGTGATGCTGTACATATGGAGCATTTACATTTTAAAATATGCAAGTAGATTTAAAAATACGAGCATGCGTTTCGTACCGCTAATCAGCACTGATTTCTTCGCTCATATATTTCTCGTAGCTGAAAGAATGTCCAAAAATTACCGGCTTCAGTGTACTTTGTGAAGGTCATCATGCACAGGTTAAAGTGCAGAAAAAGCCAGGTGATCCCAGCACAGTTCGAAAAGTATGCATTTTATTAAGTGAAAAAATGCCGGCGGCCTAACAATTGCTTAACTGCAATACCTCAGATATTACCGATATGCCGGACAAGAGACTTGCCTGAAAGATAACTTATGTGACGAGCACATAAAGTGCACGGCTTTGTCCGACCTCAGAAAGAGCGAACAGATTGTCCCGAAAAGGTGCGGATAGGAGGCAAGACACTCGAACGCACTCCGTTCAGATGCTCGAAAGTCTCCCTCAATGGAGCGATGTTCCAGCCAGCAGACGATGCTGCGGTGAAGGGAGGCCTCACCCTTAATGCGCAGATCAGGCCTCGTCAGGAGGGAACAGAAGTCCTCTTCTCCAAGTTCACAGATTGCTTTCGCATCGATGCAAGCATCGAAAGCATTTGCAAAACCCTGCATACACGCCTCAACTATGTCCACCATGGCCAACCTGTTTGCTAGCTCCAGGACGAGATGGATGGAGTTGAGGCTAAATCTGGCGACAGAAATGTGTAGGTAAAACCAGCATATGCTGGTGCGTACTTAGGACCTGTTATTTTAATTGGCATTGAAAGCGTTGAAATAAACATAAACACGTCGGAAGAGATATATTTTGCAGTGCAAGCTCAAATTGGCAGTCAACCCCAATGCCTGGTAATATTTCGGTGGGGAAGGGAGAGGGCGTGCGAAATTCAGAGAGCCCAGAACGGAGTTGGGGACTGATGGCGCAATGCTGCGTCTTGAAGCACTGTGGTGGACCATCAGCACACGTCTGTAGCCTTGGAAGCGCATAAACAGGAGTCATGCTGTTTTGTTCTGCCTACGGCAGCCGGGTCGGCTGACAGAATATTTACCGCGAAGTTTGCACCCTAATATGCGTAAACTAGCACTCTCCATGTGAATGCACACAGTGTGTGCTCTAGCTCATAAAACCTGATGAAGCAAATTGAGATAGTCATTTTGGGACATTCTAAATGTTGTGCAGTTTACTTATTCGCCTTACTCGTTCCGCAAAAGCACTCTTTTGTATGGAGAATGTGTTTATAAGTAATTTTATGTATGAACCTTTCACAACTTTTATCTCTATCAAGGTTACCTCATATTCGTGCACTCTCCTAAAATACTAAATGTATTGGTGCATTGGTGCGCACCTATCTGCATGAGAAAAGTAATCTAAACTGGGAACTTTTACCGAACCAAGCGTCGCCCATCTGGAAACCGACTTTTGTTTCGCGTAATTCAGATGAAGCCGGACGTGAACAAGCAGAGTACTTTGAACACAACAGACACTTTTTAAAATTTGAACAATTCGGATTTGTAAATCATTATGATTTTGTGCCATATAAGCCATAACAACGCTTACGGGCAATCCTTTGTTTTGACGCATCCATATTTTCTTGCTATTTGCAGATAGTCTATAAGAAACGGTGCAAATGGCTACCTCCAGGCGGTCATTTTAATTTTCGAGCACACGTTAAGATACTTTTTGTGTCGTCTGTTTTCTGCCTATGCATAATTTAAAAACACAACGAACACTGCTTTAATAGCTTGACTTTATGTTCACTTTATGACGCGAACGACCATCTGTATGAGAAGGAACGCCCAAGGGCTCACTAGTTTGGTAGATGTCCTTAAAATATATCTTATTTTGGAGGCTTTAATAGACATATTGCAGAACCTATCACTTTTGGACTGTTGATTAAGAAAACTGAAAACTGCAAAGTATTCACTGATATTGAAAAGACACCCTCTAATCTAGCCGACTCCACCGTCGCCAAAAACTACACAGTAATCTCATTGGGAGAAAGTTTGTAGCGGGCAGCCAGCATGACCGGCCTGGCGTCGTTGTTCAAGACCTCTTTGCCTCAAGGCCATTCACTCTTTGCAGCGAGCCGTTCCAGACGCGCTAGCCTGAAGCCACTCGACCGACTTCAGCTCGAACACAATTGTGTCCTCACAGTGTCGCGGCTACCCATGCGCCACTTGAACGCGCCAACCCCTGCAACCGGCAAAACAGGCCACTGGGACACCAGCCCCTTGGCAAATGCAAAACACACTGACTGGACACCCCTGCGCCTGGCCCACGAGCCTACAAAAGCGGCTGCCAACACTATCACAGGGACTCTCAGGCATGACTGGACGCAGTCAACACCAACCCTGGCTCCCCCAGTGGCCACTGCCGCCTGAGAGGACAACTTCGGTTTCTGTGCACAACAAACCCCTTACCCTGGTGCTTTCCGTCTTCTTCGTTCAAACATGGGATTTAGCCTGACGATATTGGCGCTCTGAGTACAGACATACACATTCACACCGCATGGTCACAACAAGTTCATTTTATACACAGGAAAGGATGTGTTTACGATTAAATCCCCTAATTATACTTTAATTTCTTAGTCGCTGGCCGGCCTCTCGACATGTGACCTTATTGAAACTGATTTTCCTGTGACGGCTCTACCAGCAAAATCGAGCGAAATTCTCTCCACTCTAATTGGCTGCATCTTGAACAATACAAAAACGGATAAAATTACGTAATACTATCGCAACAAGCTTTAGAGCAACACGATCAAACGGTACGCTCTTAACTATGTGAAGTCCAGTTCAGTCCGTTTAGGGAAAATACGCTTACGCCGTTGACCTCCCATCTATCACATACAATCCATAAGAATTAACAAAAATGTAGGGAAATTACAGTGTTCAGTGGAAGCAGACTTAGTTTCACATAATCACGTTTGTTTATGTCGGCGATGAGGATCCATCTTTGGTGAGTACAAAATGTGATGCGAATGGCCATCTGTATGAAAAGGAACGCCCAAGAGCTCACTGGTTTGGTAGATGTCCTTATTTTGGAGGCCTTCATAGACAGATTGCATTTGGACAGTCGATTAAGAAAAATGAAAACTGCAAAGCATTGATTGATATTGAAAAGACACCCTGTAACCTAGCTGACTCAAACGTCGCCAAAAACGACACTGTAATCTCATTGAGAGAAAAGTTTATTTTATGCACAGGAAACGATGTCTTTACGATTACATCCGCTAATTCTACTTTACTTTCATAGTCACTGGCCGAAGACTCGAAACGAAACGGATTTTCTTGTGACGGCTCTACCAGCGAAATCAAACAAGATTCTCTCCGCTTTAATTAGCCGAATCTTGACCAATACGCAAACGGAAGAAATTACATAAAATTCTCACACCATGCTTTTAAGCAACACGACCAAACAGTGCGCTCTTAACTATGTGCAGTTCAGTTCAGTGCATTTGGGGAAAATACGCTTAAGTCTTTGACCTCCCATTTATCACATAAAAGCCGTAAGAATTAACAAAAATGTAGGGAAATCACAGTGTTCGGTGGAAACAGACTTAGTTTCACATAATCACGTTTACTTTGGAGGTTAAATAATGCCGTAGTCCGCTTAGTGTTGCAGCAATATTTCAACGTCTCCACAGACTGAGACATTGTAATCGCCTCAGGCAACTTATTCCATGGTTTCACTGCACGATTTGTGAGAAAATACTTTTTTACATCAAATCTACCTTGAGACACAATCAGAGGATGGAGATATGGGTTACTTAGACGAATTTCGTATAACAGTGCCCCTTGACCTATTACTAATTTTGTGCCCCGGCCCTGCGCTCTCTCGAGTGGGCTATAACCCTGATGCGTTCAGGGACTCCAGGTTTGGGTCGCATGTTTAAGATGCAGAATACCAGGATTTTGGAGAAGTGGTCTTCGTCGAAGACCGTGAATGTCCGCTTGATAGCGCAGGGCGTTGCAGTTGTGCCCTCAGTCGCTTTACAACAGTGTGCAAAAGGCTTTAGAGTGTTAGCCACCAAAACGCGGAGATCTTACTGTGTTTCGGCTTCTCGGAGTGGTATTCCGTTTAGATGGTAGGTGCACCTATCAGAGACCTGGCCTAGATTCCCGAGACGATGCATGGTGCATTTGTTTCAGTCGAATGACAGGAGTCATCTGCGGGATCACTCATGTAACCGACAAAGATTTTCTTGGAAGTCCGTTTCGTCGGCAGCACTGTGGATGACTTTCAGGATTTTCATATCATCCGCAAACCTGACACATACGATCCAGCTCTCGTGCACGCCCATTAGTAAACAGAAGAAAAGTGGGTTGTTCCCAGTACTGAGACTTGTGTGCGCCTTGATTGCTGTCACTTTTTCACAGACAACTTGAGAACGATCGGCGAGAAAATTCTCGGTCCACTCAAGAAGTTTGCTATTAATACCCATTTATCTCAACTTGCACAGGAGATGGGGGACTAAACACTATTGAAGCCCTTGTACTCGGTGTAAAAAGAGCGCTGCAATCATCAGGACGAATCTCGAGTTGAGGGAAAAGCCAGGAGTCACAAGAATGAGGGGCTTATTGTATACAGAAGCCCGAGTTGTCCTCCTAGGCAGCCGTGGCCGCTGGCGGAGACAGGGTATGTGCTGACGGCGTTAGGTCGTGCCTGAGAGAGAGCGGGAGCGAAATAAGTGCCGGCAGCTGTTTTTGTAGGTTTGTAAGAGAACCGGTTCAAGTTCTGTCCAGTTGGTGTGTTGTATTAAGCGCGAGGTGGTGTGCTCAAGTGGCACATGGCCAGCTGCGACTGTGTGGACTCACGTGTGTCCGAGTTGAAGTCAGTCGAGTGTCCGCGTAGAACAGCAGCAATCAAGGCGCAGATTCATAGAGAGTGGAGTCCCACAAGGCTCGGCGCTGGGACCAACCCTCTTTCTCTTGTTCATCAATGATTGTGTAGGTGGGTTGGACTGTGATAGTGCCATGTTTGCGGATGACATAAAAATCTGGAAAGTCATCCAGAATGCTGCCGATGAAACCAAATTCCTAGAACATCTTTGTCGATTGGACGAGTGGTCCCGCAGATGGCTCTTGTCCTTCAATTTGAACAAATGTGCTATACTGCGCCTCAGAAATCAGATCCCTAGTACGCGGCAATACCATCTGAACGGAATGCCACTCCGAGAAGCAGAAACGCAGCAAGATCTTGGAGTCTGGGTTGCAGACAGCCTAAGGCCTTCTACACAAAGTTGTAAGGCGGCTAAGGCCGCAACTTCAATGTTATACGCCATCAAGCGGGCATTCGCAGTTTTCGATGAAGACTGCTTCTTCAAAGTCTTCGGCACGTTTTTAAGGCCGCATCTCGAATATGCAATTCAGGCCTGGAGACCGTGGACGCAACAGGATAACAGTCTGCTCGAGCAACAAAATTAATTAGGTCAAGGTGCACTGTCATACAAAATCCGCCTAACTAACTTTAATCTCTATCCTCTGAGTTAGAGGCAGTTGCACGGAGACTTGATACAAGCTTTCTGTATCGTGCGTGGCTTGGACAGCACCCTTCGGTGTGATGACTTTTTCCAACTCGCCACTACAACTAACCTCCGGGGACATCCCTTCAAGCTACGTGTGTCCCAGGGTAGATTGAATGTGAGAAAATATTTCTTCTCCAACCGTGTCGTGGAACCGTGGAATAACCTGCCCGAGACGATTTTCATGTCTCAATCTGTGGAGACATTTAAATGTCGGCTTGACAGAGACATGCTGCAGCAACAAGCGGACTATGTGACTTTTTAACCATGAGACCGGTGACCTGTGTGAATCAATGTCTGCATTCACTTAATGCTGTATCTTCTTCATATTTTTGCTTATTTTATCCATTTTTATGTACAAATAGGGAGTCCAAAGGCGTAAGCCTATTTCCCTCAAATACACTGACTGATTGCGGGTCAACGCGTGTCCGGAACCGGTCGCTGTGACAGTGGATGACCTTGAGGTAACAGGGCGCTGAACTGGAACACTAGACATCACTATAATGGCAGTCGGCAGCACCCTTCATACAATCAACGCAGGCCAGCACAGTCCGTTTTTAATCGAGAGCAAATGACCAATTTTCCACTGTGTAAAGCAAGTTTCCTACACATGATCTTCTCACACGAAAGTTGTATTGTGCATTGGTCAAGGTGTCGCGGGTTTATCAGAAATTCAACAATGTCTGGGAGTACAAAGAGGGCTGCAATCATCAGGCCAAATCTCAAGTTGAGGGAAAAACCAGGAGTCACCAGAATGAGGGACTTATTGTATACAGAACCCTGTGCCGCCCTCTCCGGCAGCAATGACCGCTGGCAAGGCCAAGGCATGTGTTGACCTTGTTAGGAGACAAGCGGTGAAGACTACTTAACTGGGTTTGTGGAGCCAGCTCAAGTGTTGTCCAATTGGCGCGTATTGCATTCGCCGAGGGGTGGTGTGCTCAAGCGGCGCAAGAGCAGCTGCGATTGTGTGGACCCACTTGTGTCCGAGTTGAAGCCAGTCGGGTGATTGCGGGTCAACGGGCGCCCGAAACCGCTTGCTGCAACAGTGGATGACCTTGAGGCAGCAGGGTGTTGAACAGGAACGCTTGACATCCCAATGATGGCAGTCGGCAGCAGCCTTCAATGCAGGCCTGCACAGTCTGTTTTTAATCGAGTGAAAATGACCAGCTTGCCAATGTGAAAAGCAAGTTCCCTACACATGATGTTCTCTTACGAAAGTGGTATTGCACATTGGACAAGATATTGCGGGTTTGCCAATAAACTCACCAAGGCCTTTTCGATGGTCTTCATGACTTTGCAGCAGATTGATGTCAAGCCGACGGGTCTGCGGCCGGTCGCAAGTGCACAATTACCACTTTGGTGAATCGATATATGGTGGGGTGTTTTCCAGCCCATGGAAGAATCCCAGTGTCGAACGATCTCTGGCACAACACGGACAATGGCTTAGCCAGTTTTTGGGCAATTTCGGTGGGAAGTTTTCGCAGAGCCCACAGTACACTTATTCTTGGATTATGTATACTGCAATAGTATGTAAAAAACAATTTCACAGGCGTTCCTGTGTTCAGACCGCTTTATTTACTTAGCAATTTGCAAAGACAGGCTTCATTTACTTTTAAAAATTAGTTTACTTTTTCGACGTGAATTTTCGCGTCTTCGGTATATGTGCTTTTCATGAGAAATTTTTTTATTTCTGACTAATAAAATAGTACTTTCAAAATATCTTTTGGGTTTTCACTTAACAGAGGGTTATTCCTTATAAGTTAGGTGTCTCGGTGAATACACATGGAGGGGTTTCCGATTGATTAGCGATTTTTCATTGATCCGGGCTTATTTCATTTGTTATGTCAAATGCTGTAATTTAACTTTCTAAGAATTTAAGCCCTAGATGAACATTGTTATTTGAACTCAAAATTGAATAAGTTCCTTCTAATTTTTAGGTTAGAAGAAATTTCAAGATGAACAGCATAATTCGACCAAAGATCCCTATAATGGAGACAAGCCCACATCCCCCCGTTTTAGGTAACCATAGAGTACTAACTAGAAATGATTTACTTATATTACTTAGCCAATTGATTCCTTCTCGCAAGTCATTTGCAACTGCCGTCAAATCTAATAAATGACAAATCCTGTAAAAATGTGCCAACTCCAATCCTGTTCACAACGCTATTATTTAAAGTGCTCAACTCAAAGGATTCAGGTAACTTACCGCGTTGAAATGTATTCAGCACAGCGTGCCTTCAAACGATCCATTCGCAGTTTTTTAGCCACCTCCAACAGCTCACGCAAGTTGGCTTCCGTAATCTCAATCCTTCCATTGTACGCAAAACTAATGATCATTTCTATCATCCTATGAACCACGTCAGGCGAAATTCATGTGGCACACTTACTCAGGCGAAAGCCGCTTTAGCTCCTCGAATTCGGCACATCCCCCTCCATGAAGGAAGACCTCTCTAAAGAAGGGGATCGTGGCTGCGAGAACAACCTTGTGAGCCACAATGCACACACCATTCGCCTTTGAATACGTCAGAATTATCAAATAGTAGGACCTACAAAGAATGTGAAGTCACATAATCTGCCCTGTTTCCGGTCGCTTTCCAAGAGGTTGAAGGGTCTGTGTTCCTGTGACTGGAAGGTAGTCATCGTGCTCCCAGGCAAAGTAGATGCCGAGTAAGCAAATGCACCAGCGTGTTCATTCTGGTGCCGCCGCTTGCCTGTTCGTGTTTTAATTGGGTATTGGATTTAAAGCGTAGTTTGATTGGTGTTAGACAGGCAACTTGTTAGCCAATGAGAAACCGAACGAGACAAGTCGTTACGACAAGAGGTAGTGAAGGCATGTAGTCAGTTTTTTTTTCTGATTTTCACTTAGTCACGCTTGACTCCTAGCGCATTGCCGGTTATCCACCGGCAAAACGGCGCCGGTCTAACCGCCTTTCAACTTCAATCCCATCGGCCATTGCAGGACTCATTTTCCCGCAGTATTAGGTCTCGATCACCTTGTGTCGCCGCTTACCTGCTCGTGTTCCAATTGGGTGTGAGATGTAAAGCGTATTTTCATCAGTGTTGGTCTTAACGGTGTCGAGTTCCAATTGGGTGTGTAACGCACTGTATTCTGATTAGAAATCGGCGACCTCCTATACCACGAATTGGGGACCAAATTAGACGCGATATGACAGCAAATGGGGTGGGCTAAGAAAAATGAAGTTCTCATCGGATTAAGTGAATTGCATTACTGCCGTTTCGGAGAGCTTAGTCGGCTCTCCATCATCAAAGCGTTTAATGCAAAAATTGAACAGAATTTTGAATACACAGCAGAATTATTTGGCCTTGGGCTGATCGATTTTTTCCTTCTTTCGTTGCCTTAGCCCTCTGACCGTCGTTTGTGAATGCTGATGGCCTCCTGTGTTGTATGTCGTCACCTCAATTGGGGTCAGTTGCGGTTGTGTCGCCCTTTTGGGTGAACTAGTCGACGGGCTGTGTTTTCTCGGTGTTCTTAAGCTCCGTGTGACCGTCTTGTCCTGGCCATAGCGTATGTAGTGAACGTAGGACTTTTTGGGCCGCAGGATGGTCTAGATACCTGTTGATGGAGTTGGCATCTGAGTACCAAGCCTCAAGTGTAAGATGTTCTGTCCTTGAGGTGACTCGGTTTAAGACGGTTGCTCCTTGAAAGTCAAAACTGTGGCCAGTTTCCTCGATGTGAGTCGCAAGCTGTTAGCTAGGGTGTAATCGCCTAGTTGCCAATTTGTGCTCGTGTTGGGGGATCTGCAGATTCCGTCCTGTTTCCCCAACGTTGTTGTAGTCTCCATCGGTACAACGGATTTGACAGACAACCGTTGAGGTTTCAGTGGGTGGCAGTATGCCTTTGGGTTGCGTGAAACGGCGAAGAATTATTGCCTGGGGTAGAAGGATAAGGCCTAATCTGGCGGGTTGCCCCGGTTGTGAAGCCGCCTCGGCAACTCCTTTAGTGTAAGGAATAGCCCTTCAGACTGCGGGTTATGCTTCTAGTGGTCGTTTTCTGTTCACTCGGTGTTTGATTTGCTTGCTAAAAGAACTTGGATATCCATTGGCCCGAAAGATGTCACGAAGGTATTGCCGTTCAACTATTTCGTCGGTTGGTGTGCTGCAGCGGAAACAGTTGCGTTTGTGAGAGAGGGAATAATTGCTGTTGAAGTGTGGTATTTGCCTCATCTCAACTGGGCAGTTGGGAGAGGATGAATGCCAATGGAGTGGACCAGGTGCCCGAGAAACTCAACGGAAGAAACACAAAAGAAACACTTGGACGGGTTGAGAATAACACCCAATCATTGGATGCTGTCAGACACCAATACAAGATGTTCTGATAGAAGCGAACAGGCGAGTCACAGGTAGCAGTTCAGAAGATGAAGATGCGATCACTGGGACAAGAAGTTTATTTGCCTGACGTTTCGGATTCTCACTCGAATCCATCATCAGAGACATTCGCAGATAGAGGTGAATGTGGCACCAGGAGTGCAGTATTTATAG
>CACRXP010000227.1:378032-399999 GCA_902702965.1 Spirometra erinaceieuropaei
TTGAGTTCAATAGTTCTTCATAGTAGCTAATTTTATCCTGATCGATGATTACGAAGGTATCATCAACGTAGCGCGCCCAAAACTTGGGTTTGTATTCCCCGAACAGTCGTTTCTCGAGTTTTTGCAGAACGGCCTCGGCAACCGCCACTTCAATTTACCTCCCCCTTATCTGGTTTTACGGACATTCTTGACGGGGGACAGTCACGGCGCGGGACAATCGGGGCCGCCAATTATCACCGCGGCCGACGAAGATGGGCGGAATTCAGGTCACGGTGACATGCGGGTCGGATGCAGCCACGCAGGCGGCATTGATGGGCCAGGCTTTGAACAAAGTGCGCCATAAAAGGATAGCTGTGTGCACGACTGCTCAGTCTCTGAAGATGGGTAGAAGAAACGACTACCCGAAACGTCAGACCTCAACTACACCTCTCCCGGTGAACGCCTCCTCTTCTTTTGATATGCCACCCGGGAATCGCATTTTCACCTCTATTGATGGAAAGAGAATGTCTTTTCCTCAAAATATATAGAACGCAAAGATCAACAAAACAGCAGAGCTGAATTGATTCGAGGGCCAGACAGTCGCAGTCGACAATGGCCATTTCTAGTTTATTAGGCGTCGTCAGCCAGTCACACCCAAACCCGAAGTGTGGAACACCTGGGGCTGGATCCGACGACCTGTTAGTTGGAAGTCCAACGTCATTAACCACTGAGCCAGGGGCTCGCTGTCCTGTCGACTGCGATTGAGAATATACAATGGTAGAGGGACGCTCACCGATCGCGCCATGGTACACACGCGTCCCGCTCAATCTCTGGTCGTGCCGGTGGCCCCACAGCAGCTAGTAGTATAGACAAAATAACATTACCGACACAGACAAAGGAGACTGGGATGGCCATTTCTAGTTCATTAGTCTTAGGGTATGGCGGGTAGACGGGCGTGGCTGGCTGATGACGGCTGCTATGCCATGTATGGCCATTCCTATCTCCCCGCTGTCTTTGTTGATATTGCTATTCTACCTTTTATTCCATGAAGGAGGTAACTATGATGGTAATATTTGGACAAGCATCGGTTACGCTGTCCGGGTTCCAAATGTAAGCGCAATGTGGACATTGAAATTAAAGTAAGCCGAAGGCGGATGCCGAAACTGTTAGTGGAAAAGTGGGCGAAGCTAAAACGGAAAAGGGCAACCTGATATTTCCGTTTAGTGTTTGGGCTAGTTTTAGGGTTAGGGTTAGTGTCAGGCTTAGAAGTGACTTTTGAGTTAGGGCTTGTGTTAAGTTAGGGGGTTCGGGTTAGATTTAGGGTTAGGATTAGGTTTACGGTGGCGGTTAGAGTTTAGATTACGCTTCGGGTTTACGCTCAGTGTTAAGGTTGGGGCTGGGGTTGGTGTTAGGATTCCGCTTATGGTTAAGGTTGAGATTAGGGTTTGGGTCAGGACTAAGGTTATGCTTAGGGGTAGGGTTTGTGTTATGTTTAGGGTTAGGTTTAGTGTTGCGTTTAAGGTTAGCGTTAGGTTTACAATTACGTTAACGTTTAAGTTTATTTCTGAAGCTACTGTTAGGATTAGCGCTAGATTTGGGGTATTGCCGCTTCGCGTGTACTGTCAGTCAGATTCTTTTGATGGGAATCTAGGCTTCCTTCATTCTCGCGGCAGAATCGCCATATATCAGGTTGCCCTTTTTCGTGTTAGCTCCGGTTGCTTTCCAAATAAACAAATTCAGCATCCTCCTTCAGCTTACTTTTCCTTCAATTCCCCCTTTGCGCTTACACTTGGGACCCGAACAGCGTAACCGATCGTTATCAATATTGGTTCAAGGAAGCCCCGAATCGATTGGCATGGGTCCGATGCGTAAAGCCGATTTGCCGAAAGTGTCCCAAAATGCCAGTGGAAATTCTTAATGGCTCAACTCTTGTGAGTATGTTCCACCTGCAGAACTTCGAAACCCAGCAACGTAACATTAAGCAAAGTATTCGTCTACGGAAGTGCGGTTTGTACTGTCGGAATGCGCTGCGAGCCCTCGAAAACATCGAAAGGCCAACCTAACAATGGTTCATGATTCGATCCTCGCGACATTCGTGCGCAGACACTATAAGATTTTTTTAGATACCTTTTCCAGACAGATCAGAACGCGAAGTCAATGATCGATCCGTCCCCTTTATGTGCAATTCAGTAACGGCTGGGAGCTCAGTAGTAGTCAGAACTATTTTACTCACCAGCACTCCCTTTAGACTCTGTATGCGCACTTGACCAGCTTCGTGAGATTGTATACTTAGCGCCTTATGGAGTCTTTTTAAGGACCTACACGTTCTCCACAAAATTCCAACCTATCATGCCTTATGACTTAATGACGACTTAGCTTCTCTGTAAGACCTCGACCTAGAAGCTTATTTATCATGCACCACATTCTCTTTCGACCAGGTTAGACCGTTTTTTGCCAAACGATATGGAAATAAAGTCTCAGAAGATTTCGCTGCGCCTCCGAGAGTGCAGCTTGGTATATGGTAATAGAAGATCCCATAAACTGTGGTATGGTCCGTGATATCTCGAAGGGAACCTCTGAATTCATCGGCGATTGTACCAAGAAAACACCAATAATTTGCATATCTACATACAGATGCATAAGGCGGATAAAAAACGTGTCATGTTCTTAAGCTCACTGGGGGATTCAAGGTCTCTTCGACGGTGACGCGTCTCTTTGCACGTAGACTCTTAAGGATTTTATTTTCTCTTATCCTATGCGGCTAGCAGCTTATCAGGAGCATGTTTTTCTCATCAAACGGAGCTTGCAAACTTATAAAAATCATCCTGCACTAGACGCTGGACAGAACTGGCTTTCCCACTTTGTCCGTGAACGAAAACGTAATTGTTATTGCAGCAGCTAGGGATATCCTGCCAAGTAGTATCCGAAAATATTTGGAACAATTTTCTAATAGTACAATCGATTTGTTCGAATCTTCAGTCTTCTCTTAGAAATGTTTACCTGTCCGGTTACTCTATATTTTGCAATAACTGGCCTTCTTTTTACAAGGCCTATATCCCTTTTGAAAATTTAGTTCTGACCAGGCAGTTAAGGATGAATTAGTTGTCCTTTTTTCACTTCGTAACATTCACTAGAAAACATTGACATACCGAAGAACTTTGTAAGGGTCTTCCCGACCTACGGTCCTCGATCGCAGGCATGAACACTACTGCATTCTCTCGATCATTTGGACCCAATTGACTATCACCTAAAAAGAAGGTTGATATGAACTCCCACTAAACCTCGCCGTGGATGAGAAGTCATAGATTATATAAATACAAAATTCCCCAGTGATGTTTTTATACTGCGTAGCTGTAGAAGATTTCAACTATTCTGAAACAAGCATGGTTTAAAAGGCCAACAGTTGACGATTCTATGCGCTGCCTCGTCAAATGCTACAAAAGGGTGCATTCGACCTCCGTAACTACAGTAGGTGGCCTTACTCATGAAATGTCATGGTCGAAATCTGAGCGAGAAATATATTATGCATATTGTGTTCTTATTTGATTTTGTTAAAGTGAGTTGGGGCACAGAAAGCTATTTAATGGAGAAAGGTTCTTTTCGAGTCCGTTCTACTGAAGGAAAAGAGGCCAGATTTAGGCTAAATCTGACCTTTCTTGATATCCAGACAATTTCCTGCGTTGTGGAAATTTGCTGATCAAAACTTTATGTGTACCTGCATTGTGCTGTAAACAAAGATTAATATAAATTGGAAAAGTACGAGATAGATTCCGTCTGGGAACGGAAAATTCGATTTTGCTCCGAAGAAAATCAGATGAGGGCGAGCTTGAGAACTTCCATTGTTTTCAAGAAAAAAGGCCAAAATCGACTTATAAAATTCTTTTTTGCAAATTTTTGGTGTTCCGTGCCATACAATTTAGTAATCATTTTGCTCCACATTCGTCTGTTTTACCACACCGAGAACTAATATGCGTTGAGTACGCGCAACCTGCTGCCACTTTTCTGTGTCACGCCGTGCGATAAACATGTCAAGACAATTCTTTCAGTAGTCGACTATTAAAGGATACGGAAATTAGCCGTGGAAGGGTTGTCGCGTGAGTCTTTAACAAGTATTTTTAAGAGTAGCAAGGTTACTCTGTGGCGAATACTTACTGATAGAACCGTACCCAGAAATAAGCAGGGTGGACCAAAACTGTCCACAAGTAAGCAAAACGACGATTTTATCCGTCACACACTAAAAAAGTATCATTATATGCCCATTAAGACCATTCACAGGGAAAATCTGCCTGTTCTCTCCTAACAGAATTAGGAAAAGGATGCGGGAACTTGAACTTCATCAACAAAAAGCCATAATCAAGCCGTATTTAAGTAGAAAACGTATTAGAGAACGTTTTTATTTGCTAATAAATATATTGATTACCGGCCCTCATTCTGTGGTGAGGTCTTATTTTTAGACAAGCCAATGAAGTCGACTCGACGGTCATATGCGGAAAAAAAACTTTCCAAAAGAGCACACCGCCGACGGCAACATTCAAGAATTGTCGACGGTTAATGGTTTGGATGGCGATTAAATTCGGAGAGCGGCCAGTCTGGCCGCCGACTACGGACACCATCAACAGCAAGGTGTTCGTCAACGTTGTGAGAGATGTTTTCGATTACAGCGACATCCACTGATGCCGACTGGATACCATAATTTTACACGACGATGCACCCGCCCATCGTTCTAAAGAGGTATTTTACCGTAATTTGACTTTTCAGACAACAGCCAGCCTCTCCGCATGTGGACTCCAGTCGATTTTCCTCCTTGCCAAGAGTCCAGATCTCAATCCCATCGAAAATCTTTTCGTACTTATCAAAAGACATTGGCATAAGGCGAATAAGAAATTGTCCATGCATGAAAACTTGATTTTATTCTGCACAATCACATTGAACTAAAGATAACCTGACCGTCTCCATGGCTGAAAACCTTACAGCCGTGATTGTTGCAAATTAACAGTCAAGAAAGTACTGATCGTTTGCATTTGTCATTATTTTACTTTATTTTCACCATTTCATGCGTCCCCCTTCACTTTGCACTCTTAAAGCTAGCTCTATTTAAGCGACTTGTAATATGGCCATTTTCTGAAATTTTAGTTTTTCAGTGAAAATTAATTATTTTACGTTAGTAAATATTAACTTTTAACCCCAACTACGTCTTCTTTTTAAGAACAGTCGTT
This sequence comes from Spirometra erinaceieuropaei, assembly GCA_902702965.1. NCBI lineage: Eukaryota > Metazoa > Platyhelminthes > Cestoda > Diphyllobothriidea > Diphyllobothriidae > Spirometra > Spirometra erinaceieuropaei. The sequence goes on from CACRXP010000227.1 coordinate 383,228, forward strand.
TTGTACTGCCGTAGGACTTTGGGGAACGCGGATTGGGCGGATTGAGCGTTATAGGGATTTTCATGTGTTAACTCATGGCATTTCATGAGTTAGCCCACCTACTGTACTTTTAACCATTTGATAGTTATGCAACGCGGGAAGATTTTCACCCTGCAACGCTGTACTCGTGCACGTGTTAGCAATCGGCTCACATCCACAGTCGAGCTAATTTCACTGGTTAGGGGACTGCTGCCTTGTATGCACGGCCGTTAGTCAAATCAGGATTACGGGGAATTAAGTGAGATCTGACAGAAGCAAGGTTGGTCAGAAGAAGAAGAAGCGATCGCTGGAACAATGGCTTTATTCGCCTGACGTTTCGGATTCTCCCTTGAATCCATCATCAGAGACAGTTGCAGAAAAGGGTGGCTAGTGTACAGGAAGTCGCAGTATTTATAGGATGCGGTCGCCATGCTACCGCATGCCTACAGCAATTAACCGTGCTCCCTTCATCAAGGATTGTTGCCCGCTGGTGCGCTAATTGCTTGATGGTCGGCATGCAAGTTGTTAATTGCTGACATCTCATCACCCGTGTTGGATGCTGGCGTGATGATTGCTCGGCCATCTGGCTCACCGGCTTGCGCGCTCCTCGAGTGGTCAATTGCTTTGGCCAGTCTATGCCTCAGGACAGAATATGGAGTGGGGATGTCGTTGCACTTGTTGATAGACTGAGGTCCCTTGAATCATGACTCAAGCAACTCGCGACTCACGCGATTATCCCCTCTCGCGAGAATTTCGGCCTCATCGAACTTGAATGTGTGGCCGGGTCTCGTCGAGAGTTGGCGTCATTTCTCCGTACAGCTGCCACGTGTTCGGCGATTCGCGTCCGGAGCAGTCTTCCAGTTTCTCCGACGTAGTTGCTTTGTCCGCAAATGCACCAGATCGCATCTTCGCTTGTATCGGCAGAAGCAAGGTTCCAGTCGCGTTAAGGGTCAGGATGGAGTTGGTCCTCGCTGCTGCCATGCTCTGTGGGCGATGGAAAGTCCCCCAAATAGGGTCATGCACGTCTCTGAGAGATTATATAGCTGACATACCCTGTTTTGTAGTATTCTGGCTTAAAGTAACCGACGACAAGTGTCATCGCTCTGCTTCACATCTGGCAGACTCGCATGAACAGTGCACGCAAACTGGGAAATTCACACGAGAGCCCACATCCGATAGGATCGAAGGCGTGCTGAGCACGGTATCTGCCCAGAAAGACCAGGAACATTCGGGTCCGTTGTTCTGCCGTCATCCGGTTTCTAGTGACACAACTATAGTTGGGTCTGTTTTTCGAAGGCCTATACTGACGGCGGGCCTTCAAACTTGGAGTATCTGGCGACAGTATGTTGTGTAACCCAACCTCGCAACCGGTAGCCTCAGGGCCGTGTAATACAGAAATAGTGGTAAGAGGAACTTTACGGGTGGGGCATCACCGCGGTGGGGAAATGAAATGAATGAAATAAAGCATGAAAAACAGATTTTCGTTTAAATTCTTCTCCTTCGTTTAGATGTGGCAACGGAATTGAGCGCGTCGATTGAAAAATAAATTAAATACAACTCTCAACAAATAAAAGGTATTTGAATAAACCGTCATGTGCAAATTTGAGGCAATTCAGGAACCAGTAGAACGAACGACAAATAGGAAAGAAGAACAATAAGCGCCCAATAGTGCAAACGGGAAAATTTACTGCGAGGTAACGTGATGCCCATAAATGTTAGAGGAGCTACGGATATACACGTTAATGTCGAATAAACCAAGTATGACTCATGTTTGTATCTGCATAATAAGGCCATTTGGAAATTTAATACAGAAATTTGGGGAAAATAAAAATATAAATGTAGAGATTATGCTAAATAATGAAATGCGTCAATGAGCATAGTAGGTAGTACTGCTTATTCCTTCCTCTCAAAATACAGACCAAAGTCTCCAGGTTGCAGAAAAGTCAGACAATCACAGCTTGATTTTCTGACCAACGAAGAAAAATGACCGAATTTATAAACTCGAAGAAGGTGGTGGAATGCTGTCAAGCCAGGGCGGCTGCAACCTGGTGTGAAAAAATGACAATGTGGACGACAAGTGCGTCAGCATTGAACATTTTACACTAAATCATACTAAACATTCCAAGGATTCGACCACACCAATACGACTGAGGCCTATTGGAGCCGACTGAAACGGAAGCTCCACGAAGGAGGACCGGTATCGGGTCGTGCGATATGGGTTCAAATAGGCGAAGTTCAATATCGTCCAAGACAGCGTTGGTCAAAGGCAAGGGTGCGAATTATTCCTGGTGCATACTGCGGAAGCATATTGGATGCAACAGCTCCCTGAACAGGTGACCTGAAGGAGTCCCGCCTGAAGGCGATTTAACGACCATTTGTAGGCAAATTTTCGTACATAAACTCCCCTAAATTTAACTGCCTTATTATTGATTATGCGAGGGACTATACAGTGGGTGACTGATCTCATGAAATGTTGGCCGAAATTCTGAAATGCGCTTTCGATTTGGCAGGATTACTTAGGTTGGATTGTCATATTGATTATCTTACGGAATAATCTAGTGATATTTAAGACTCGGTAGAATGTCAGCTCTTGAATGCACAGTCCATTCGGTAAACAATGACTACTTACGTAGCATGCATTTTTCGCATTGATTTTCGATGGTCACTTAAATTGAAATATATTTTACAGAAAAAAATACAAACAAATATGCTTTATTCTACTCATCTGGTGACAAATCAACTCGACTTTACATTTTATGCTTGAAAACAGGGTATATTTAGGTTTTGGAAAAGTTTTCCAATCCCCGAATAACTTTCAGCTAGATCAGCCGGTACATTAGCGTTTGGCGATTTCAGTCTACAAGGCGCATGCCTTCCGCGTAAGGGCAATCATTTATTGCTCTATGCCTTTAAGAAGATACCATTCAGAGTTCATGGAATTTTACAATGGGTGCGGACTATGTTGTAAATTTCACGAGCAGCATTGGTAAACAGATAGGTACAATGCTGTATGAATGGACATTGCACGGTCTTAAAAATCGTATAATTAACAACTGTTTAGAACCTAAATATACCATGTTTTCAAGCATAAAATGTAAAGTCGAGTTGATTTGCCACCAGATGAGTAGAATAAAGCATATTATTTGAATGTTTTCTATATGATATATTTGAATTTAAGTGACCACCGAAAATCAATGCGAAAAATGCATGCTACGTAATTAGTCATTTTTTACCGAGTGAGCTTTCTTCAGGAGATTGAAAAAAGTGCATATGAAAACCGACATCCTAGCGAGTTCGAAATATTGTTAGATTATGACGCACAATAATCAATATGACAACGTCACCTAAGTAATCCTTCCAAATCGAAAACGCATTTCAGCATTTCGGCCAACATTTAATGAGATCGCTCACTCACTGTGTATATGTACGCCTAAAAAAGTAGGTAAGTAATGGCGTATGCGTTCGACAATAGAATCCGTTTGAAGATGTCGAGGAAGCTGAACGTTTGTGTCCTAACCGAAGCGAAGAAAATTAACATGAAGTCAGCTATCCTTACAACACGCGTTGTATGGTGAGCATCGACGTGGCACAAAAAGGTTTAACTACTTTTTGGAAAAAAATAAGCAAGTCACGGCGTACGGGATGAACAACGAAAGGCCATGCATGTACATCGAGAAACTTAAAAAATCAAGGTAAGACACGACGAATCACAGAGAAGGGAGAGTGAAAACAGAAGGCCGACTCACTCCCAATTAGTAGGTCACTAAGAAAGTCATGCTGATTCAACTCGGTGTACGCGGTTAAATCAATGTGCCAGATAACACACAAATGGAAAATCAGTAAACTAGGCAAAAACAAGTATAATAGTTAGTTGTGCATATTAAATCCAGTGGGGTTACACAAACTATCCTTGCCCAGGATTTACTGACTTCACTGACCGCTGAGTCAACCGAGGTTTTGCAGTCTTGAGTATGGAAGACGAAATAACTATGCAGAATACTTGAAGATACTTTAGGGGCTGACCTTAAAGTGGGTTGGCGTGAAAAAGTAAGTTCCTGGAATCCTGCGAAATTAGCCAAAATCACGTTCTCAGTTGTGGATGAGTCCATTGTTTCAGGAGGACGGCTGTGATTCCTCGTTAGTGAAATAACACACAGAACAAACTACACAGGGCAGATGACGGCAGTTCGGCGAATGCAAAGCATTCATCTTGATGACGAAAGGACCTCAGTCTCGATAGCGAAAGAACGTCAGTCTACTTTTCAAACAGAGCTTCAAACTGGTGGGGAAAAGTATCTGTTTATGTCAGTGTGTCAAACGTGGCTGATCTGCATCCCTGCGTTTTCGTGATTTTAAGCGTTCACTTCCCTACACTTTTTCGGTCATATCTGCTGCTCTGAGGGGCCCATGCAAAGGAACCAGACTTTAAAGTGTAAGGCGACAAAAGTTAGACCGAGTAACAAATCAGACGGAATGAACGGTGGCAACGCAAGGAACTCACACATCAAGTAAATATCACCATTCGCGAGAACCAGGTTTAGATGTAGACCGTGGAAACTCAGCTCAGAAATCGCAGTCCATTGTCCCTCCGGCACCCAGGCATCGGGATGAGCATCGTTCAGGGAAATGAACATTGCAACCTGCTTGCTTTGACCCTGGAACGCCAGCCCGACAACGAAAATCCGACCGTTGACTTCTACACCGCGGACATCACAGGGCTGGCACCTGGGAGGCGGCATTTCTGCCCACTTCTTTTCCAGCGTTTTCTTTCCACTGGCGTCAGCTTCAACGAGAAACGGAGACCAGTGAAACACTTTTGGACTCTTCGTGCGAGTGCACAAGGCCAAGACATGGCGCTCGCGAACGGAGATCAAACAGGAAATCAGTAGATTCAACTTGCATCCCGGCCCCTCGGACCACCTAGAAGGAAGACGGATAAAGTGGCTAATTTCAGTGCCTCCTAAAGCACCAGGGTTCGGGACGGAGAGCCTGTCTTCGTCTTTAAATTGCAATTGCCGTTCACCCCCAAGAATTACCGACGACAATGATGATAAATGGTTACTAGACCAGTCTGTTGGGATGTGATACACGAGAACGGCTCAACCAGTTACGAAAGCCCTTACCACTATTAGCCTATGGAAGGCGTTTCGCAGTACTGGGTCCTGCCAGTTTTCCTAGCGGGGACGAAATACTGGCCGAGTACACATCCGAACGTGTGAAAAACGAGTTCTTTTCAAGTACACGCATGACGCCGTTTCTGCTTCGGCCACTTAATACGGTTCGACGCAGAGGAGACTCCCACTTTCCGGCCAGTTTGGAGAAACGATGCACGAGATAGAGCTCCATCATTATTAACCTCTGTAAAGCCTCTGGCGCCCTGCATAGCATAGGTACTGCAGAAAACCTTCTTGTCTGGCAGCAGTTTTGGTCTCTTAAACACCAATACGATCGGAAAATGAAATATTTTTTTTCAAATGTATGCATTTAGTTAATTCTGAGTCGGTTGCCTGACACTGTATGTAATCAGCAGGAGAATACCGCCAATGGCAGGGTTAAGACTAGGATGGCCGTTTCTGACTTACTGGTAGTCATTAGGTTTGCGGAACCTGAGCCTCGAACCCGAGTTTTTTGGTCATCGAGAGTTATTATTAAGTTCAAGGCTCTACCATTGAGCCACTACCAGTTATTCAGTCCGTATACCGTTGGTTCTCCACCGCCTGCCTTATGTGATATGTGATATGATATATATGGATACTTCATGCGGCAGGTATGCATGACCGCGACAGTCTAGTTATCAGAACAACCGGCCCGAAATTGCAGGACTGACGGTGAGCATGCACTCCTGACTGGCTGAGTTCCCTTATCCTGCCCTATTCCAACTTATTGTGTTGGGAAGTCCGCATGTATGAGCTGGAATGATCACATCCAGAAGAACGACGTTCACCGCACCGAAATCAGTGGAAAAGTCCAAATAGCACCGACAAGGATAGGAGAGAAGAGAAGGGTCTTCAAATGTCCACCATCTCCCAGATGCAGAACGAAAATACCTGAAATTCGAATTTGGATTGGCTGGCCATGGGGCAGTTGAGTCGGACGCTTCACCACGACCTGCTTTGGTCGTGGTGCCTGCAATCGGAGAAATCAAAGGTCGGATGGAAGTGGGAGTAAGAATTTGTCGATCTGGTTACAGACGTGAAAAGTTTCGATGATACAGGGCCTGGGGTGACAGACGGGTGACGCCAAATAGGCCAGAAATAACAGTCCATTATTTTGAAGAAAGAGACATGATCGCTGGGACAAGAGCTTTATTAGCCAACGAGAATGGCCGAACACGCTGCAGCGGTGCGGAGAAATGACGCCAACTCTCAAGTTGCGGCGCATTCGACGAGATCCGGCAAAACATTCATATTTGACGAGGCCAAAATTCTCGCCAGAGGTGACAACCGCGTGAGCCGGGAGCTACTTGAATCATGGTTTACTGGTCCCCAGTCAATTAACAAGTGCAATGAACTTCCCCTTCCATACTGGCTGCTATGACTTCGCCCAGGCAGAGTAATTAGACACGCGGGGAGCGCACATGTGGACACTTGTCCCAACACCAGGGTCGGTGCGTCAGATGGTCGAGCAATCATCACACCAACATCCAACGTACGTGATGAAATTGCAGCAATTAACGACGCGAATGTCGGCCATGAAACGGCCATCACACCACGTGCAACGACCCCTGATGAAGGGGGGAGCCATGAATGTTCATAGGTATGCGGTAGCATGGCGACTGCATTCTATAAATACTGCAGCCCCTTGTGCGTGAATCACCCGTATCTGCTGCTGTCTCTGATGATGGATTCGAGCAGGAATCCGAAACGCCAGGCTAATAAAGCTCTTGTCCCAGCGATCGTGTCTCCTTCTTCAAGACTACTTCCTGGGACTCGTCTCTTCGCTTTTATTGGCAGTCCATTATTTGTTTTTTGTCGCCACGCCATCGTCTGCGAGTGTACAACCAGGGGTTTCAAACCATAAGGAAACGGGCATGTCAGCCGCTACAACAAGATAGGTGGATGATCATTCGCATGTGAGTCAAGATAGCCAGTAGTTGGGGATGGTGAAATTAAGCCGCCCATGCGTGTTAGGGCTTCGCTGTTTGTGAAGAAAAGGCTTGGAAAAGAAAGGGGAACACGAAGACCTGGAGGGACTAAACGAGGGCCTCGAAGCAACGTCCTTCTCTGTCAGAAGACGGTAACTGGTCTGGATTTAAACTCTGTAAAGTACTGCACCCAATCACAACAACACCGTCATCGTTCCTGTCCTTCATAATCTCAAATAGCCACAGGCTTACCGATTTTTAAATCCCAAATTACTTGCCCTCGCAATTTTCGCTTCTCACATTTTCTCTCCCCCCTCCCCAATGCTACTTCACCTTGTAGGATAACCTGAGTGTCTTTTAAGGTCCGAGTATATCATATACGGACTAGTGGGTGCTTTGAAACATCCCGCCGCCAATTTTAAGAAATTTTCCAGCGCATTCGATTTTGCGCAGCATGAAACAAGTCAAGTATTAGATTCAAAACTTGACAAAAGTGCATCACGATGAGCAGTGCTGAGAGGCTCCCACACATTTTCCTCAAAAACTGGATTAAATTAACAATGGGTGTGGTCGGCTGACGACGTCTAACAAACCGGAAACTGGTATCCCAGTGTCCCCTGCCGTTGTCGGTACTCCTTCCTGTTTCATCACTGGTCGCTTTCCGACCGCTCGCAAGAGCTCTAGATTAGGCCCTAAAGCGAAACGATGTGAGCAGATCGCGTAATCTGATCGGTGCGCGCCCTTTCAGCGATTGTTTACTTCATTTGACCCACCTAATCTCCGCCGAGGACCACTAAGGGATCAAACATATATGGAGGCTAGGACTCCATTATATAATGTTGGATGATTAGTGACTCCAACTGCTGAAAACCGCCTTGACCACGGGTCCACAATTCGCCAAACTTGTTGGAACACAATTCACATGCTCGTACATTGTTCTGTCGGAAGTTAGACCGAACACGTTCCGTTCTTTCAACGATGGTGACCATTCTCGATCGCAACCGACAAGTCAACGGGTCCGTGGCCCAATCGTAGAGCTCAACGATCAGTGACTGTGGGTTGGACTCCCAGGTCATTCAAACCCTGAGTCGGCTATGGTCGACTAACGGCAGCTTCCAAACCAAAAAGTGTTATCCCATTATCCCCTGCCTTTGTCGGTATTCCTTCCTGTCTCATCAATGGTCGCTTTCCGACCGCTCGCAAGAGCTCTAGATTAAGTCCTAAGGCGCAAAGGTGTGAGCACATCGCGTAATCCGATCGGTGAGCGCCCTTTCAGTGATTGTTTAATTCATTTGACCCAGTTGTAGAAAACATAGCAGCTTCGTTTGGATTCAAACCTACGAAAGCGAGGGCAAGGTCTGCGTACAACCAACGCTCTAACCACCTGAGCTACGAGTCCCCACCGGGAAAAATGAGTTTAATCACATTTTGGTCAAGTTACGCGCCCAGCCTACGGTAACGCACATATAGAATCCACAAAATCGAATGCGGTAAGGTGACTACCCAAGTGAGATTTCCCAAGCAGCCAATTTATAATCCATCAGGTTGGCTATCGGGCTCATTTAATTAATATGGTAACCTGAGGCGAGTACCTTGGCCCAAATGCGTTTAACCTCACGGCTTCTGGCAGGACGCCATAGCTCGGGCGGTTAGGGCGTTGGTTTGACTTAAATATTGCCCTTGCCTCCGAATTCCATTGAGACCGCCCAGTTTTTCACAATTTAGTCAAACGAGCTATTCAAATCTGCCAAAACATGGAATTCATATTGACCCAACTGTGCAAAACTCGGCGTCTCGGTGGGATTCGAACCCACAAAGTAAGGGGAAGGCTTTAGTACAGCCAACGCTCTAACCACTTGAGCTACGAGGCCCTGCCGGGTTCTAGGTGAATTGCTTAGGAAATCCTGCTTGGGAAATCAACTTACTGTATCAGATTTGGTGGATTCCAGACGTTGCAGTAGGTTGGGCGGGTAACTTGACCCAAATGTGATTAAACTCGCGTCGTCCGGTGGGGCCTCGTAGCTCAAGGGGTTAGAGCGTTGACTGTACGAAAGCCTTCCCCTTACTGCGTGGGTTCGAATCCCACCAAGGCGCCGAGTTTTTCACAGCTGGGTCAATATGAATTATTCAAAATCTGCCAAAATATCTATGAAAAATGGAATTTTAAATTGTCAATGCCATAGCTGTCTATAGGGTAAACTCACGTGTCTGAAAGGGGATCGTAGAGGCTGGAACACTTGGCTGTACTCGCCACAAGGATTTCTTTGTCGAAAACAATGGCGTGACGACACGGCTCGCCCTCCGGCGTTGCTGAGCCTAGTCTGCGCTCGCCTGTGATTGGTGTAAAAATCTGCACGCTCCGGTCCCTGTTCGCCCTTGCCTCTCCGAATGCGTAGATGGAGTCTGTTCAAACAATCGAAACACGAATACTCTTAATCTTAAAGCTCCCTGCCACTAAACTTATGAGCACTGTCAGACCTTCGGACTAGATTATAACGTTATTTAGGTAATACAGGTTCTAAAAAAATATTAGGCATTGAGTACCCACCAGAAGTGAACTAATATGAACTTGTCGCAACAGTTTAAGCCATAGTGATACCCTAGCCGACACGGCCTTCAGGCTCGGTCCCGAAAATATGACTGACGCCAGTCTGGGCCTGCGAAAATTCTTCTTCTCCAACAGAACGTTCGAGGCTTGATAAGCTCTGCCTGCAGTTATCGTCATGTCTACATCCGTCGAGCCTTTTAAGCGCAAGTTCGATCAGTATACCACCAAACATCAAATGCCACATGACTAATATCGTCTTAGCGTTTTCTTCTAACGCTTAATTATTATTCTACTATTGCTGCCTGGAATTCACTAGCGCTTGTTTTTGTTCCATTATTGTCCTAAGTCATTGAATGTGAATGTTGGCATTCAATTCGTCCCCGTCAGATCTCATCAACATTCTACGGCACAATTATGCTTAAACTGACTGCTGTACAGCACATTTAGTAATGTAACTGTTATAAACATTTGGAACAATTCGTTTATCTGACCGGTTTCGAAAAAACTCTGTAGCCGTTTAATGCTTCCATTTTTAAATCTGTGATATAATTCACTCCCTTGTAACAAACAGGGAGTCCAGTCCCCCCTCTCAACCTCTTGTCAGTTCCGATCCAAGAACTGTTGATAACGCGAAGCAAGGGAATGGCAAACAATAAAAAACTCTTCTTAGTATGTTAGTATGTGAGTGCATTCTTGTTCAATGACTCCTCTCAAATAAGTGACCGCTGTCCGTTTTGTTGTTTAAAAACCTGATTTAAAGAACATCCCCATAAAAAAGTCTGGAAGTGCGAAGTCAGGTGCCATTCACTTGTTTGTCAGGATCCTACCTCGGTGCCAAGGTAGGAGCTTGCATCAAGATGCTGTTGCGTGGTACGCTCCTCATAATTAAAGTTTAGTCTAGCTGTCCAATGGACAAATTCAAAAAATAAAGGAGCATCAGCTGTCCCATCAGCTATTAATGTGTGTAGAGACCTTTTCGGACACGCCGTATTTATAAGACTGCCTAGTATTAGACAGCGGTATGGCTACAATTCAGTCATTTTCCAATTGAGTTTTAATAGTAGTTATTTACTTGATTCGCAAAACGTATGGGCAGTCCGATTTAGACGAAGGAGACGAGGAAAAATAGCAACAGCAGCAGCAGCAGCAACAGAAGCAGAAGCAGCAGTAGTAGTAGTAGTAGTAATAGTAGTAGAAGTAGTAGTAGTAGTAGTAGTAGTAGTAGTAGTAGTAGTAGTAGTAGTAGTAGTAGTAGTAGTAGTAGTAGTAGTAGTAGTAGTGGAAGGGGAAGGAACAGGGGGACATGAAGGGGAATATGGAGAGGACGAGGATGCTGATGCCCCTGATGAAGGCGCTTCCGCCACAACTGGTGATGGTGATGGTGGTGGTGATGAGGATGATGATGATGGTGGTGGTAGTGGTGGTGGTGGTGGTAGTGGTGGTGGTGGTAGTGGTGGTGGTGGTGGTGGTGCTAGTGGTGGTGCTAGTGGTGGTGGTGGTGGTGGTGGTGGTGATGATGATGATGATGATGATGATGATGATGATGATGATGATGATGATGATGATGATGATGATGATGATGATGATGATGATGATGATGATGATGATGATGATGATGATGATGATGATGATGATGATGATGATGATGATGATGATGATGATGGCGATGGCGATGAGGAGGAGGAGGAGGAGGAGGAGACGTATGCCCGACTAATTTTGTGTACCTAGCGCCCAGTTCCTGAAACAAGCGTTCTTAGGCGATTTGGTCGCCTTGGATCAGCTAGGCGCAGTAGATGACGCAAGCGGTACTAGAAGGAAGATTAAACTGCATTTTACTCTCTGTCAGAGGCTGAGCTGTTCAATTTTTTGCTGCTATGTCCAAAGCTACGGGGCAGATAGGTTATAGGGTTTCTATAACATGGACATTTTGTGCCCTTCCTGAGGCGATGTTGAAGGATAGCCCTTGTCCTAATTCCTGAAATTACGTAAAGCGCAAATTGCAATCCCACACGGCAGACGAGTTGTGAGCCACAGCGAGGTTCTGAAGGTTGACTGAAACCGGGACAATAAATCAAAGTGGACACGGGCTGGGTATTGAGAAAACGTCGCCAGAGTTGGTATTTAGACATAAATTTCAAGCTGTGGAAGACGGAGAATCCGGGTGAAGGGAATGCCGGAAGGATATTACAGACAGGCCATCACAGATCACTAAGCGTATTCGACATATGCTGTCAGTAATCATGCAGTTACAAAACGCCACAGTTATAACGCAATTCGAAACGTAACGTCGAATTATGTGCTTGCACAATTATGAATACAATTTGTGGAAGCAAGCAGTTGCGAGAACTCTGAGAGGAAAAACGGGCTGCAGTTTTGGATGGATCTAGCAAGCAAGGGACAAAACTTACCCCCAAAGCCGACTACCGAGGCATTACAAATGCTGCCAATTTGAGCAACAGCATTCCAGGCGTTTTGCTTCATTTCATATGTTACCAGGAGGTGCTTCTCGCTTTCGAAAGGCAGCTCACTCAGGACGAATAACACAGATCTGCCAGAATCACGGTAGACGCGTGGTTTCTTGGAGAAGGTAGCCGTCGATGCTTCTTCTGGTCGAAGGGCGGATGTCGAACAGGCACTGGTAAGCTGCTGGGCCCGCTGAATGAGTTTCCTGTCAAAGGAGACATGTTGTGTGCATTTGTTGCGCAATTTCCAAGTCAGTTTCACTTGATGCACCAGAAGGTTACCCTGTGGCGACAGCTGTCAAAACAGCTGGTGATCGCACAATGTGTTAAGTAAGTGAAGGATTTTGGTGAAACAATTTAAGCCTCTCTAGAGCCATTCCATGCGGAGTCCAACAAAGGCGAATTCCTAAAATTAAACTTACAAAAGGCAGTAGCAAATAGGTATGGCAGCCAGATGGGTCGAAATCGCAAGCGAAAACCTAAATGCCTACTTCCTTCCAAAAGTACTGGAAATTGTGGTAAAAGGACAGGTTGCTCCTCATCGGAATGCATTTTAATAGGCTGATTACTGCAGGAAAGTTAGATCATTCTTGTTGATATGCGCCGCTTTTGACTGTGTCCTTCAGTTTATAATGACGCCCTCCAGTGGGTTAAGACCGTGGTGCCACAATCTAAAGTAAACAATGTCTGCTGCAAATGGATAGAGTTCGCAATGCTATTCTCCGGTTTGCTTCTTACGGTTTGATTGACTTTTGAACCAACTCACCAGATGAATGGCCGAAAGTACTAGGAGATTATGTGCAGTGCTATAGCTTCCTCTGTCTATATGTCAGTGGAATGGAACTTGCGAAACGTGGCGATTAGCGGCGAACAAGTAGTAATACTAACTTGCTCCAGCGATCTCATTTCCCGCCCTATTAATAACTTAAGGCTGAGATTAAGCCAAATACAATTTGATTAGGCAATCAGGGTTTGTTTTCAAATGCTTCCTATGCCCAAACTTTTGCCAACGGGGTGTGTAATGGGCAAAAACAAACCCCCCGGGGGGATCGGTGGCGATGGCAATAAAGCTGCTCAGCTCAAAACTGAAGACATAAGGACATTTGACACTTATGGAACAACGACTTTCCCTTTGGCTCAAGCACTGAAGTCCAGACAGGCATTGGCCAGATGAATGAGCTCCCCATCAAAGAAGTGACGTTGGGAAGCTGTCTTAGGAGGACAGTTACCAGGAGAGCCGGATGATCATGCAATGCGCCGCACAATAAAATGAACTTGGGGAAATAATTCAGGGCTGTTTCAATTTGTTCCACACCGAACCCCGTCCAACTCGGAGTGTAAGAATTTGACTACCAGAAGGCAGTATCAAATACCTATTTTAGCCGGGTATGTCAAAGTCATCAGTTAGTAGGGAGTATGGAAGTCCAAACTGGTCTTCACACTGCTGCATTTTAATTGGATGGCTGCGGCGTGAAAGTCGCAGACCATTCTTCTTACTGCCTTTACTTGTGCCCTTACGATTTCATTGACGGGCTCCGGTGCAGAATGAATGTGGTGCCACAAGCAGAAGAGATTCCATCGCCCACAGCTGGCAAGAGTATGCGGTCCAGGATTTGATCCACCTTTAAGCCAACTTTCGGATGAACACTAGAAATTATTCATAAGTTATCTGTGGTTTTATAGCCGCAGAACTTTGTCAGTCGATTAACTTGCCCCCGAGAGCTGTTCGTTCAGTAGTGGGCGAGTGACAATTCGGACTTGCTCTTCCCATCCCACCGAGACGTTCTGCGACACTCCATCGACGCAAGGCTGTGGCAGGACCGACCGTAGTGTGTTTAGTGCAATGCAAAGTTATGTCAACGAAGTATGCAATGAGCAAAAACAGAGGGAGGGTAACGATGAGGATAAAAAAAAGTCAGCGCAGCTCAGAATTGAAGACTTACCGGCATTTAACACTTGTGGAACAGTCACTGTACTCCGATAGTACATCATGCAGGCGGTTTGGAGGAATTTGGAGCAGACGAATTAGTGCAAACAGATCCTCAAACATCGACTGACGGGAAGCTCTGTCCAGCGTCTGAGCATTGAGCCAAGTGACCAATGAACGAAGGACCGCAACCTCATTGGCAACGACAAGGTCATCACGTGCAAGAAGGCGTTTTAATTGGCTGTTGGATAGTTTGGTGAATTCCATGGTCGTAGAAAACTCCTCGAAATTTTTGCATAATGCCCACTCAAGAAGGGCAGTGACGTCAGCGAACTCGAATTCTTCGGAAATCCGTAAATATGGCACGATGTTTTCGGGTGACAGCCTTAAAAAGGAGACAATGCGAACCATTCCTAAGTGCCAATATGGAAGTAAACCATGAGTATATATACGTGATGCTGTGCCTACTGAGCATTTACGTGTGAAAACATGCAAGTAGACCCAAGAATAAAGCATACATTTCGCACAGCTGTTCATATGAGATCAGCCGAACGCTTTATATCTGTCTTCAAACGTGAGGGAATACATTTGTGAGCTTGTGATAAAGTGACGAATGTCCCAACGGTTGCACAATGCTTTCCAGCGAAAGACTTAAAACTCCAGGCCGTAAATCAAAACAAATAATGTACGTCTAATCCTATACGTACGGGATTTTTACGTTTGAATATACGCAAATTAACCTATAGCACATAGCAAATCAAAAAAAAACAAGGAACTGCATGTCAGTGACAGCTGTTTCAGTGCTAAAAGAAACATACAATATGACAGATACTCGACATGCCATGACTGTACATTTGAAAATACGAATATGAACCTATAAATGCAAAGATGCATCGTACGCTGCAAATTATACAATGTTAACTGGAATTTTTACATATTTGCAAGAATGAATACATCAGTGAGCATGCCAGCAACAGCTGTTCTAACGGTTGCTCGTTTCGCTACAAGACAGTATATGTGGCACTGTATACGGCGAATTTTGAACATCAGAAAAAGCGTAAATAATTCCATAAATTTGAACACGCACTTTGCGCCACACCTCAATTAGTAGTGACTAAAATCCCTAATTAGGCTTTAAACCGTGAGATATTAAATGAGTGAGCAAATAATATGAAGTGTCATATCGTTGTCAACTGTTCAAACAGTAACACATTTCATCGGAATTTTTAAAAAGCAAAGGTGCCCTGCTTTTCAAAAGAACCATTTAACTACTCAAATTGCTACAAGCTTCACAGAGTAAAGGGTTTGCGTAAATTGTTGGGAAAACGTGTTCCACCATATGCAGGCACTCAAAATCCATAGATTAAATGACAGAGGCCTAAAGCGCGGCCCCATTTGGTAAAGTGGAGAACGCTAAACCCTAACCATAAATAAGAACCCTAAACCCTGATTTTAAATAATAACCCTAACCCTAAACCCTAACTCGAAATCCTAACCATAAACCTCAACTAAAAACCCTAACCCTAACCCCCAAATACTAACCTTCACACTAAACCCTAAACCCCTAACCGCAATTCTAAACTCTAACCGTAACCCTAACCCTAACGCTAAACTCCACACCCTGAACCATGACAGAAACCCACCTACTGAAGTCTATATTAGTACGAGATTCTTAGGCAGTGGACTAGGAAATGACTAGATGGGGCCGCGTTCTAGGCTCCCACCGATTAAGTGTACACCACCCAAGTAGTGCTATTTTACGCGCCATTTACAGGAGTGCCGAAGATCTTATCAAGCATAAACCAGGAGACTATGGTATATGAACCAAATGAGGATTATAGTTCGTGGTAGTCCGTCTACTTATGCAAATCTTCTTGATGAAAATATGGTTAACAATCATGAGTCTCGGTGTATACTGTAGAATTCAAGAAGTGAATATGCAAGAACGAAAAGATTTGGATAAAATGAGCACAGTTTTGAAAGTAGGGTCCTTATTGGCTAGGGGAATACGGTTAAATTAGCACTTCCTGAACAGGTTAGGCCAAAGCCTTCATTTGAGACACCACAAATATTATCGAGATGTCGGACAAGATACTTGCCTAAAAGGTAATTCCTTTGAAGAGCGCATAAACTGGACGGCTGTGTCTGCCCTCAGAAAGAGCGAACAGATTAGTCCAAAAAGTCGTGGATAGGAGGTAAGACACTCGAAATTGCTCCGTCTAGATGCTCGAATTTTGCCCACAGTGGGGCGATGTTCCAGCCAGGAGACGATACTGTGGTGCAGGGAGACCTCACTTTTAATGCACAGATCAGACCTCGTCAGAAGGGAACAGAACTCCTCCTCTCCGAGTTCGCAGATTGCTTCTGTATCAATCCAAGCATCGAAGGTATTCGCAACACGCTGCATACACACCTCAACTATGTCCTCCATGGCCAAATTGTGAGCCAATTCCATGGTGACGTTAATGGCGTTGGGGCTTAATCTAACGGCATAAATGTACAGGTAAAACCAGCAGACACTGGCGGGTACTTTGAATGCGACAAGTAACCGCTAAAATAATTGGTTTTTAGGCTGTTAAAGTACGTGTAAGCGCGTTAGGGCATATCATATGTAATACGTCAGTGTACAATGCCTTTCCACTGTCATGCTCTATTCTCACTGACATAGAAAGTACGGATTAACGCTTCTCACATTCCCTAGGATTTATCCAACCTCTGGGCTAAATTACAAAC
>CACRXP010000227.1:400085-416719 GCA_902702965.1 Spirometra erinaceieuropaei
CTTCGACGGATATTTTGAGCACCAGCACCCGTTGACACCTTGAAGGTCACAACCACGGTCATGGTCTTCACACTGCCGCCTCTCTGAATGTTAAGATTTCAGTAAAGTGTGTACGTAGAATTTAGCATAAAGGTGCATCTTGCTCCTCTCAGCTGCTGTCGGCTGCAGGATGCAATGAAAAGTGCTAGACGGCACGTTTTAATCAAACCCTGATTTACACATTGTATCCGTCTGGCTGTCTAGCACTTTTCTCCAAAAAGCTTCCGAAATTCCCATAGATTCTCGCTTGCAGTTCGGTGACAAAGTTAGATAACCACTGAAATAAGGGGCGATGCGGTCTACGCCTTCAATTAATCGTGGAAAATGTCTGACAACAAGATTTGCTTGAATGTTTGGTCTCAGCTGTACATTGTTGCTTGAAGGTTTAGAATACATCCACGCAGACTGTCAAATAATAGGAACTTTCGAGACGAGCATTTCTAACTCATGGCAAGGCACTCGCAATTCAGGCTAACCTACTAACTTACATCTCATGAAAGAGCGCTCGGAAGCTATTTTTGGCACCGAGAACACCGTTGCATAAAGTGCTGTAGTCAAAGAAGTCAGGCAGCTTACCGTGTTGAAATGTATTCGGCACAGCGTGCCTTTAACCCGTCTATTCGCAGTTTTTTAGCCACTTCCAGCAGTTCACCCAAGTTGGCTTCCGTAATCTCAATCCTCCCATTGTACGCAAAACTAATGATCATCTCTATCATCCTATGAACCACGTCAGGCGAAATTCATATGGCACACTTACTCAGGCGAAAGTCGCTTCAGCTCCTCGAATTCGGAACATTCCCCTCCATGAAGGAAGACTTCTTTAAAGAAGGGGATCGTGGCTGCGAGAACAATCTTGTGCGCCACAATGCACACGCCATGCGCCTTTGAATACGTCAGAACTATCAAATAGTAGAACCTACAAAGAGCGTGAAGTCGCATAATCTGCCCTGTTTGCGATCTCTCTCCAAGAGGTTGAAGGGTCTATAATCCTGTGACTGGAAGGTAGTCATCATGCTCCCAAGCAAGCCAGATGCAGAGTAAGCAAGTTCACCGGCAGGTCCATGCTTGCATTGCCGCCTCAAGAGCGCTTAACTGCCTCGAAATCCAGTCGGCTGCGTGACGCGAAGCGCCTTCTTATTGGTGCTAATCTTACCTGTACCGAGTCCCAATTGGGTGTGCGGCGTTTTGCATTTTGATTGGTGCTGGATGATCAACTAGACAACCAATGAGAAACCACACCAGACGGCGCGTAACGGCAAATGAGGTCGGTTTTCGTAGTAAAATTCAGAGACGTGCGTGGCAGACGATGGACACGTCTTTTGAGTCGCAGATAGTTTAGCAGGAAAAGGACCGCAATTTGCTGCTGTAATCTAGAAAAGGAGAGTAATGTCTGTGGAGTCTCGAAAATATTTACCAGATGCGAAGGCCAGCACACGTATCCCGAAGTCTGGGGAGTTGAGTAACGGACGAGAGTGGGACAGAGGTTCTTTAAATCCGGAAATTCAGCACACTCGGAAACCTCGGGTTTTAAAGTTGTTTACCTAACGAGTGTTGACTGCTGTCTTCCTTTATTGAGTAGGCTGGTCTGAGCAGTGAGTTAATACGCACTTTAGTCAGGGCTGCAGCCTCGAGATTCCAGGCATCGAAGGTTACGTAAATTGCGAAAGTTGCTAAGCGAATGTGACTACGGTTGCTTCTTTTAATCGCACAAAACCGCCAGCTTACAAATATTTTCTCGTTACTTCAGTTATATGCGAGGTTGAACGCCTAATCCTCCCCCGCCGTGAACAGGATAATCCAGGACATTTTAAACTTAAGTTTGATGACTCACCTACATGTTATGTAAAACCTGGCAGAAGGACTCTTATTTGCCCTCGAGACATGCAATAACAAATGAAAAGATTAACGAATGAGCGATTTCAAGACCCAATCCTGAACTAGGGGAAGATTATCCAACAGACGTGCATAGGGATTTGGATTAAATCTCGAAAAGAGTAATACTTAGAAGGAGAGGGCAAAATAATCGAGACGAGAATTATATTCACCTGATAATTCACTTGCATTCGAGCTCACAATCAACGAAAGCAAAAGATAAGGATGATAGGTGCATATAAATTTCAGTACTCCTAGGATTTAGTTGTTTTGTGAATACATACATACCTACAATAATTAACGGTTCTTTTCTTCATCGTAGATGGTTGAAATTGGCGTAATGACTGTCTGCACACCAACATCAGAGATATTCATTGTCATACTTTTCTCGCTGTTTGATAATCACTTGGTTATTTGGTTCACTGATAATATCTTTGGGAGCTGTACTCTCCCACTCGGTCTCAACAATGAATATGGAGGAGAAGGTCATCGCATTCCTTAATCGAATTTCGGGCCGGAGAGCCATGATACAAGCAGTTCGCAGCACACGCGGTCTTCACCTCTAGCACGAATTTCGGCCTCAAAGAATTTAAATGTGTGATCAGATTCAGTCAAATGAACCGCGACTTCGAAGCTGGGGTCATTGCTCCTACCCGCTGTTGCGTATTCGGCCACTCGCGTACAGGATCGTCTCTCAGTTTGACAAAGTTGACTTGTTTGAAAGTGCCCTTGGTGTGATAAACGACTCTCGATTTTGGTGCTACGGGAGAGGGTACTGCCAGGTACGGGAAGTTCTCCACCACTTGCAGTTGGGTTCCGTTCACGCTGATTTGCGGCGGCGCGTTGGGAGGATAGGCGATGTTGGGTGGCGGTTGATGCATCACCACCGTCTTCTGTGTGTTGATTACCAGACCGAAGTTCTCGCAGGCGGCGGGGAACAGGTGCAGGCTGCGTTGCGTCTCCTCTTCCGAGGTGGTGTTGAGGACGCAGTCGTCGGCGAAGAGAAGTTCGTGAACGGTGGTTGTGGATACGCAGGATTGGAAGTGCATCCGCCGTTGATTGAGAAGGTGACCGTCCGTCCTGTAGGCGATGCAGATCCCGGGGCCTTCATCACGGTAAGCGTCCATCAGCATGGCAGAGAACATAAGACGCCATGACGCATTCCTGCTTCACTCCGTTGGTCACTGCGAATGCCTCTGAGACAGCTCCGTTGTCCGTGACTCGCGCCATCATACCGTCGTGCAGCTGACGCACCATCTGAATGAATCGCTCGGGACAGCCGAATTTCTGCATGATCTTCCACAGTCCTTCACGATTCACCGTGTCGAAGGCTTTCGTGAGGTCCACGAAGGTAGAGTACAGGATGAGCCACATTTAAGGTTAGTACAGTAACGTACAGCCCATGATGCAAACACTGTAAAATCGATGCAATGAGGGATGGGGACAAATGAGAAAAAGCAGCTTACCCAAGCCTTTTTTCTTCGGTCGCGGGGCCAGACGGGGTGGCACGTTGACTGCCGCCCCGTAGCCACGCCGAGTAGCTGGTGTATAGTGTAGTGTATTTTAGGGTAATAGGCAATGCCCTTGATGACCCTATTGAAAACGGTACATAAAATATAAATGTTAAATGTACATCTTACTAAAATTTTGTCAATAACATATTTGTTCACGGAAAACTTTCACAATGCGGGACTGCAAAGGGTGCTGCAGGCGGTCTTCTCAGTGTACACATGAAATTTTAAGTGCAGTTATATACAATCAGCATAAAGTGCAGTCATTTGCATAGTTTGAGAGGGGGCATCTCATTAAGAGTCAGGGATGTGTTAAGTAGGGATGAAATCAAGAAATGAAATTTATGGCTGGCCGCAGGTAGTCCTGTTGTGAAAGTCGTCGTTTATCAAATATCAAACGATCCAGCTGCCTTTTGAATACAGCGATTGTATCAGATGTCACTATTTCACTTGGGAGTGAGTTCCATGGTCGAACAACACGCTGGCTGAAGGAAAACTTCCGATTGTCTAGGCGTGTACGCTCCCGTTTGACTTTGTTAGGGTGACCGCGCAGGTGACTCGTGGTCGTGAATTCATAGAAGTCGTCAGTTTTGAGCGAACATTCATGCCCGTGGATAATGCGGAATGTCCATAACAGGTCACATCTCATTCTTCTATAGGATAGGGGAACAAATTTAACTGGATCAGTCTTTCTGGGTATGACAGAGTCCTGAGACCGTCCACCAGTTTTGTGGCCCGTCGTTGCACCTGCTCTATGGCATCACTGTCATTCTTCATCCAGGGCATCCATGATGGTATTCCGTATTCCAAGTGCGGTCTGACGAATGTGCCGAATATCTGTGAGAAGAGTTCTGGAGGAAATATTTTGAAGGCACGCCTTATCCAGTGCATGATGCTGGTTGCCTTTTGGACGACTCTTTTGCAGTGCTGAGAGGGCAGCAAGTTTGAGCATGTCCAGACACCTAGGTCTTTGTGCGTGTCCACTTCTTTTAGTGGAACCCCATTTATGGTGTACTGATGTTTTGGGAAGTGCATCCGTCCAGATTCTAGTCGCAAGACTACACACTTGGATACGTTGAAGGCTAGAAGCCACTTGCTGGACCACGCAGCCAGCTTATTAACATCTTCCTGTAGCTTTTGCACATCTTCAACGCAGCTGATTGTTTTCCAGATTTTGAAGAAGAAGACACGATCGCCGGGACAAGAGCTTTATTAGCCTGACGTTTCGGATTCCTGCTCGAATCCATCATCAGAGACATAAGCAGATAAGGGTGGTTCATGCACATGTGGCTGCAGTATTTATAGGATGCAGTAGCCATGCCACCGCATACCTATGAATGTTCACGGCTCCCTCCCCTTCATCAGGGATCGTTGCACGTGGCGTGATGGTCGATATTCGCGTCGTTAATTGCTGAAATTTCATCACGTGCGTTGGATGTTGGTGTGATGATTGCTCGACCATCTGACGCGCTGACCCGGGTGTTGGGAAGAGTGTTCATCAGGGCGCTCCCCGCGTGGCCAATTTCTCCGCCTAGACGAAGTCTCAGCACGCTGTATTGAATGGGAAGATCATTGCACTTGTTAATAGACTGGGGGCCAGTGAACCATGACTCAAGCAGCTCCCGGCTCACGCGGTTGTCACCTCTTGCGAGAATTTCGGCCTCGTCAAATTTGAATGTGTGGCCGAAACCCGTCGAGTGAGCCGCAACTTGAGAGTTGTCGTCATTTCTCCGCACTGCTGCATCGTGTTCGGCCATTCGCGTTCGGAGCTGTCTTCCGGTTTCTCCGACGTAGTTGCTTTGTCCGCAACTGCACCAGATCCGATAAACGACTCCAGACGTTTCTTGCCGTGGCAGTGGGTCTTTTGGTTTCATCAATTGACGCCTGATGGTTGCCTCTGGCCTGTGTGCAACTCCAACCCCCAGCGGTGTGAGAAGGCGGCCAACAGCTTCCAAAACGTTCTTGACATATGGAAGCGCTCGCCAAACCGCAGGGACACCAAAGTTTGGCGATGAATCCCGAAATCGGCGAACCCATTGGTGTGCCCTTCACCTGTTCGTAGATTGTCCCGTCGAACGTGAAGTACGTCCTGAGACAGAGCTTCAGGAGCTGAAGGATTTGGGCGTGTCCAAGACGGTTCTCCGTTTCATCGTATTTGCTTTGTAGTAGCAGTTCAATTGTCTCGATCGCCAGGTCCTGGGGAATAGAAGTAAAAAGGGATGTAACATCAAAAGATACCATGACCTAATTTGGATGGATGCTTACCCCTTTGAGTTTCTCCAGGAATTGTGCTGACGAAGAGACCGTGGTGTCTGACTCAGCGGTCAGGAACTTGAGACGCCGGAACAGCCACTTAGCCAGTCCGTACGTTGGAGACCCTTTAAGCGACACGATGGGTTGGAGAGGAGCGCCGTCTTTGTGCACCTTAGGGAGGAAGACAAAATTGCTGAACTACAATACCTCCGACGGGTCTTCAAAGCCAATGGCTACCCGCGCAACTTCGTCGACCGATGCATACGCAAAAGGGACGAAAGGCCTAACCGCACGGACACCAAGTCTTGGCGGGCACTTCCGTATGTCAAGAACGTTTCGGAAGCTGTCGGCCGCCTTCTCGCACCACTTGGGGTTGGAGTGGCACACAGACCGGAGGCAACAATCAGGCGTCTGATCATGAAACCGAAAGACCCACTGCCACGGATAGAAACGTCTGGAGTCGTTTATCGGATCTGGTGCAGTTGAAGACAAAGCAACTACGTCGGAGAAACCGGAAGACAGCTCCGAACGAGAATGGCCGAACACGCGGCAGCGGTGAGCAGAAATGACGCCAGCTCTCAAGTTGCGGCTCACTCGACGGGTTTCGGCCACACATTCAAATTTGACGAAGCCGAAATTCTCGCAAGAGGTGACAACCGCGTGAGCCGGGAGCTGCTTGAGTCATGGTTCACTGGCCCCCAGTCTATTAACAAGTGCAATGATCTTCCCATTCAATACAGCGTGCTGAGACTTCGTCTAGGCGGAGAAATTGGCCACGCGGGGAGCGCCCTGATGAACACTCTTCCCAACACCCGGGTCAGCGCGTCAGATGGTCGAGCAATCATCACACCAACATCCAACGCACGTGATGAAATTTCAGCAATTAACGACGCGAATATCGACCATCACGCCACGTGCAACGATCCCTGATGAAGGGGAGGGATCCGTGAACATTCATAGGTATGCGGTGGCATGGCTACTGCATCCTATAAATACTGCAGCCACATGTGCATGAACCACCCTTATCTGCTTATGTCTCTGATGATGGATTCGAGCAGGAATCCGAAACGTCAGGCTAATAAAGCTCTTGTCCCGGCGATCGTGTCTTCTTCAAGACTGCTTCCTGGGACTCGTCTTTTCACTTCTATTGGCAATGTTTTCCAGATCTTTATATCGTCCGCAAACATGATGCCATCGCATCCAAGGTCTGCAGGACAGTCATTTATATAGATGAGGAAGAGGAGAGGACCCAAGACTGAGCCCTGCGGAACGCCGCTTTTTACTGGCACCCATTCGGATGTAGTGGCACCAACGGTGACATTTTGGAGCCTGCATGACAGCAAACTTTTAATCCAATTAAAAATGCTGTCCTGTATTCCACACTCCCAAATCTTCTGTAGGAGTCGTCCATGAGGAACGCTATCAAACGCCTTCTTAAATTCAAAGAAGATGACGTCCACTGGACGGCCCTGGTCTATGGCTCTTGTCCACTTTTCTTGAGAGTAAAGACTGCTTGTAAGACAGGAGTGACCACGACGAAATCCGTGCTGAGCAGCACATAACAGGTCCCTCTGCTCCAGATACGACATTAAATGCCCTTTAATAAGTCGTTCCATTACCTTGCATAGAATGCAGATTAAACTAATAGGACGGTAGTTTTCGGGTTCCAGTCTGGATCCTCCTTTATAGATTGGAGAAATATGGGCAGTTTTCCACTCCACCGGCAGTTCGCCTTCTTCCATGGACTTCCGAAATATCATGGACACCGGCTCACAGAGTACATCAGCTAATTCTCGGAGGACAAGTGGATGAATTCCATCTGGACCAGGTGATTTGGCAGGTTTCAGCCGGCGTAGTTCGGTCCTTATCAACGTGGGTGAGAAGAAAAGATTGTCTTCCAATGCAGGACAGGAGGGATATTGTCGTTGGTCTACGTAAGGCATGGCAGGAGGGTTTGTGTCATGAGTGAATACCGACTGAAAGAAATTGGAGAAGGCTGATGCTTTCAGGTGGTCATCCGTCTCAGTTGCTCCGTTTTGGGATCTTAGCGTTGGAATCGGTTCACGACTGCTCTGTCCCTTACGTATGTAACTATAGAGGATTTTAGAATGCTCCAAGGAATTTTGTAATATGCACAGCTCATAGTTGCTTCGAAGTCTATGAGCCTCGCGTTTACACGCATTCCGCTGTCGCTTGTATTCCGTCAGGTCTTCAGGACTTTCTGTTTGTCGATAGCGTCTCCACACTTTATCTCTCCTCTTAAACGCGGTTTGAAGTTTCCGGTTTATCCACGGCGGACGGTTGCTAGTTTTCTTTCGTCTGAGTGGACAGTTCAGATCAACGATTCTTTTGACCAGTGAGCTGAACGTGCTCTAATAGTCATTAACTGTTACTTGTAATGCGGTTGTCCACGGTATTGCTGAGACTTGCGTTCGCATGCTAGAAAAATCCCCCTTCCAGATATTTGCCTGTAATTATTCAGGTGAATTAGGCTGGGAGAACATGGAATACTCGAAGAGCATCACAATATGATCACTATCACCAATTGGCGGGAGATCTTGTATATCCAGCACACTCTCCTCATCTCGAGTGAGCACCAGATCGAGGCAATTTGAACATTGCCCTTCCCTAACACGTGTTCCGAGAGTTACATTCTGGAAAAGTAGTTTTTCTGCTGCCAATTCAAGCAAATGTTGTCCGAATGTGTTCGCTGGACCCGCAACCGTCCAAGCTTGCCAGGCCTCGCCATAGCCACGTCCAGCCACCTCAGCAGGGCGTGGTCAGACGTAGTTTCCGTTTGTAGGGTGGCTTCTGGTGAGATAGAACCTAACGATCGTTTTGGTGGAGTGTCTTGACAGCCGCGGCTGTACGAGCATGACATTAATTTAAAGGGTCATAAAGTGGCCGTCGTTTCCTCGGCAAGGTTTAAATATATGCGCGGGGCAAGAAAATGTAAACTTTTGTTTAACAAATCCACCAGCGTTTTGGCACTCCTGCTTAATTAGCAGACGTACGCATTCTATATAACAGTATTTCGAGTTTTTTTTACCACTTGAGTGCTCTCCGTGTCGAACATTTTTTTTAAAAAAGTGAGCTCTCCTCTTACTAGAGAATTACGTGTGAGGTGTACAGTACATAAAATATAAATGTCAAATTCACATCTTACTACAATTTTGTCAGTAATATATTAGTTTATGGTAAACGTTTTTACAGTGCAGGGCTGCGAAAGGTGCGGCAGGCGGTCTTTTCAATGTACATATGAAATTTTAAGTGTAATTATATACAATTAGCATAAAGTGCAGTCATTTGCGTAGTTTGAGAGAGAAAATTTCATCAAACGTCAGGGATGTGTTACATGGGGATGAAATCATGAAATGAAATTTATGGCTGGCCGAACCTATTCCTGCAATGAAAGTCATTGTTTATCAAAGATCAAACAATCCATCAAACGATTAAGCGGTTCTCCCGACTTTTTCCTTCCCACACGCATATGCTTAATCCTTACCGTTTCTCTTCTCCTGTTGGGCAGGGAGAATAAGAATAGCGGGAGAGCTATGCAATGCCCACAGATTTATCGGCCGGTCTGAAAGCTCCCCTAGCTCGTTTCTGACAGTTGTCGGTTATCAGTCGACTATGTACTGTTTCGCCCGACTATCTAGTGAACATAAAGTATGGGGACTAAGACTCTTATATCGGGTCCAGTTGTTTACTTTTGGTTTTAATGTAATCACAGAATAGTATTTACATCTCTCGGTGTTGGCAGAAATCTTAGGGATTACTCAAAAAAATCGGAAAAGGCTTACAAATCGATGTCTCAGACAACCCACCAGCAGTTGTTCTCAGCAACTTCAAAAATTAGAATACAAAAAGTTCGGTGAACGATTTCCGTAGAAAAAAAATTAAGCCGCCTGATGTGGCTTTGTTCTAGGGTTTCGGATGGCAGATTTTTGTCTAGTGTGCGCACTCTTTCCATCACATTAAGGAAGGAGCTGGCCGTTGAGACTTCCCCATTAGCGGGCAAGGACACCGCAGGTGGTGTGGCGAATCCTGAATGGAGTTAAAGGCATAAGATGAGATAATAACTCGATTGTTCAAACAGCTTACAGGCCGCATTCTAGGGCCCTTAAATATGTGCTCATGTATAAGTCCGCGGAATCAAACTAGTGAAAGTAATGGTTCCGGTTACTTTAATGTCTTGCTCTGGTTCGTTAAGTCAGACTGGTGTTTCGGAGTCAATGCGTCAAATTCGAAATATCACAGTCAAAAGCCCTGCTCTCGAAAAGGTTAGAGGTAACAATGAGCCACTAAGACCGTGAACCAGCTTCTTCTAAGTCATATTAAGTGGGTCGCTCTGATCCAGTCTGTTTCCGGGGTAGAATGCAGACCTCCTCAGCCTTGCAGTTCTGATCCAGGGCATACATGATCAGTCATGTGGCGAAGAGTTACGCCCGGTTTGTGCCGTAAATAAGCCAGGGAGGACTAATCTTGCCCTCCCCGTTTCGGTCAATAATTCTTTTCGTCGATTTCTTTACTATCCTGTTTACGCCTCATTAACAGTCCCACACAAGTCGCTTCCTTGGCAGGTGAATTATCCGAAATCTGCCGAAACACCCATTGATTAAGTGAATCTAGTGGTCAACTGATGGGTTATAGATTGATTACTTAAGAAATTTTGCTTGAGCACCCAGATTAGTATATCAGAATTTTGAAGCATTTTTTCCCGGGTATGAATTGAAAACAAGCATGTACAGCAGAATTTATTGGGGTCAATAAATTTCGTTATTCTTAACCGGAAGGAATATGTGAGGAAAATGAAGTGCATCTTAGATGATCAGAGCAAATTTCGTCTAGAGGCGTCTGGGAAAGATGAAACCAAGACATTGTAAGACTCAGTCTGGAAAAAGGTTCAAAAGTTGTTGGACAAAAACCTGATTGATACTAAAACCGCACTTATCCTAAAACCGAGAGGTACACATATCCCCAGACTAGATGGTCTACCAAAAACGCACAAAAAGGACACACCTTTACGGCCAATTCTTTCTATGTCTAATTCACCTACACACAGACTAGCAAAATGGCTTGTCAAGGAGCTAGAACCAATTCGGCAATTGTTTTCCACCTACACGATAAAAGACAGTCTTCATTTCATTGAAGAAATTAAGGACCAGAACATCGCCGACAAGTGTATGATCTCTTTAGACGTGGAATCCTAATTTACCAACGTACCATTGGTTGAAACAATAGATGTTATATGCGCCCATGCGTCCAAAACCCGACTCTCCCCCGAACTACTACGAGATCTGTTGGTACTTTGCACCAAAGATGTTCAATTTCTGTTTAATGGGGAACTTTACAGACAAATTGACGGAGTCGCAATGAGTAGTCAACTTGGGCCAACCCTCGCCGATGTTTTTATGGGTTACCTAGAAGATAAGGTGTCCTCAGAATTAAACATGACAACATTATACAGGAGATACGTGGATGATATATTCACGATTGTTGATAACAAGGAAGACGCCTCCGACCTACTTTGCCTGATGAATAATCTGCATCCTAAAATCAAATTTACGATGGAAATGGAGCACTTTAACAAGTTACCCTTCCTGGACGTCCTCATGTTTAGAGAGGATGATGGTTCAATAAGACGCTCCGTCTTCCACAAGATTACGTGGAAAAGGCAATACCTACAATACAATACAATTGCGCCAATACAATGGAAACGTAATCTAGTACATACTCTTTTTCAAAGAGCGAGAAATATTTGCTCCAGGGAGACCATAGATACAGAAACTGCCCGTATCAAAGAAGCCTTACTTAATCGTGGTTATCCTACACGCTTCATTCAGAAGTACAGCAACCATTTACAGCCAAAGTTGACGGAACAGTCCGTTCCGAAGAAGCCCGTTATAATATGTCTACCTTTTAAGGGTGACAACGTCTCAAACACAATCAAGCGACGCTTGCGTTGCACTATAGAAAGAACGTACAACGCAGCAGAGCTTATCTTCATCAGTTCCACAGAAAGCCTTCCAATTAACCGGGCAAAGGATGCCTTGCCAATGCACACCACCCCCAATTGTGTGTATAAATTCACATGCACTTGCGGATGCAAGTACATTGGGCGAACGCAAAGGCAATTGGCAACCAAGGCCGCTGAGCATTTGCCTAATTGGCTTTTCAAACAGGAAAATAGAACCCCCCGTTCGTCTATAACGAAACACCTGTTAGATAGCGGTCATGTTTTCGACCCTTAGGCATCCTTTCGAGTACTTGTCCGAGCACGTACAACTCGAACCTTGCGTTATTTGGAAGCAGCCTACATACGGAGGGAGAAACCAGACCTGTGAAAGCAGTTAGATCAAGTGATCAATCTGCAATTGCCCTGCTAATCTCACGCCTCTATTTTCCCCTGACTGTGATTTGTTGTTAACATTTCGTCTCCCCCTTTTCCTTTCTGATGCTTATTTGGACGTCTTATCTGATTATTGATTGTTTTGAACTTTGACCTTGCTCTCATGCACTGCCATTCTGTACAAATTCATACTGCTGTGCGCTTTCATTCGTTACCTATGTTATGCAGAGACGGGCTGCAGTTGAAAAGCCGTCACGAAATTTATTGGCCCCAATAAATTCTGCTGTACATGCTTGTTTTCAATATATCAGAATTGGTGAATTGCATACATGAGGGTAAATTGACCCAAATGTAATTAAATGGACGCCTCTCAGTGAGGCCTCGTAGCTCCGGTTGTAAGAGGTAATGGTACTCAGGCCTTTTCCTTACTGTCGTGGGCTCGAATCCCAGCAAGGCCGCCGACTTTTTCACAGACGGGTTAAAATGAAAATCAATTTGTCAAGGTCATCAGACTTGGCGCGGGCTGAACGCACGCGCCCATCAAGGCGTGGCGCCGGCGCGCGTTAACAAGACGAACCCTCCGAGAGCCGGTAGACACATTACCTTGGGGCGGAAATGGCGACCAAACTACCTTCACTGACTCCAAAAACAGTGGCTGCTCAAAGCGAGGGTGTCTCCAGCGCAGAAAAAGCGAAAGCGGCTATGGCGCTGATAGAAAATGAAGGACTGTCGGAACTCAAAGTCATATGGCACGCAAAAATGAATGTCAGCCCCATCGCGGATCTTCCTTCACGTACAACAACTCACGGCTTTCCACCGAAGCTAGCCCAGGAGTATCCGGATTTGGAGTTTTTACCGGCGACGTTTAAGGACCCCTTGGCAAATCTCAGACTCGATGAAGAACTTCCAATCTGGTCGCCACCGGAACATGGAGCATCCGAGCCGGGTGTCAAACGATCACGTCGTATTTCGCGCCTACTTGCTCGCAAAACCGCCAGCAGGGGCGGCAAAAAACCCGGCTTTCTAAAAACGGTGCCCGACAAGTCGCTTCCGGTGCCACCCCTGGTGCGCAGTGCCTACTTCTATTCCTACGGTAGGTGTCCAGCCTGCGCTGGTTTTAACAGACAGACGATGAGGACAGTGGAGTGTAGCCTTTGTGAAAAGGCCAGAAGCAGCAATCGTAAGCGATTGTTCAACCATCACACCTCACAACGAATCAGTAATTCCACGAAGGACGGCACACTGGAGCACCTTATCGGAAAAACAAAACGGAGGATCTCTGATGGGAGGGCGAGAGAGACAATTCGGCATCTGGGTAGCGCGCTTGCAGAAGTCGGAGTGGTCGACAAACTGGATGTCAATGGACCATCTGAAGGAAGGTTAAGTTTCAGAATGCTACCGCCGCCAAGTTCGAAGTCAAAAACCGAAACTCCCGTCCCCTCTGATTTGCCCAATTTTTACGCTCAGACTGATGACGGGGGGAGTTTTAACAGCTTTACCTCTGCCAGTTGTGATGATAATCTCTCCATGTCGATGAAAAATAGTCAGTTTCTCCACCGAAAAAAGGAAAGATTCACTCCAAGGAATCAGCTAAAACCGGATGTTATGGATTTAAAATGCATGTATCCCGGCGCCACCATTCTATCCGCAAAGTTAAAGGACTATGACTGTCACGTGCCCCTTATTTCCTATGATGTAAATGAGATGCGGGAACTCTACACCGTGACCATCCTCAAGGACACCTGTCTGAGGAGGCTGCTTGCATTCAGAAACCTCTCTTCCCTGCCGGCGGAACTGCACTATATCAAGAATATCAAGAAGCGCGAGGATACAGACGACTCTGCACCCGGAACAAAGAATCTTGATGCCGCTGGGGACAAGGATCATCAGTTTCGAGTGACCATGGAAAACACAGCAAAGAGCATCCTCACTGAACTCGCAAATCACTTCTACGAGGCGGACTTTGTTATCCTCTCCCTTTTCACTAACTGGCTCGAACGTGCTCGCAAAGATACCTGCCTTCTCTGTCTACAGACGGCAGACGAGATGAGCGAATTCCTGCATATTCTGGGCCGAGAACTACTGAATGATATCTTTAAGCCGGCTGGAAACGCCAGAATGCAAATGCTCTTTGTGCTGGCCACCGTCTCCGAGGAATCCCGCCTGCGTCACTTCCTGTGGTCCAGCGTGAGGACCTGGCTTGAACCCCTACTGCTGAGTCTGCTTGTCGAATCGGCCGGCACTCGAGAGGAATCCTGCTATACACTCGCTTACCTCTTCAGTTGCAACACCCTGGTGAACGACATGCGACACAACTACGATCTCGACATCCCCTTTGATGTGGCCTCAGTGGTCATACGGGCGCTTGAAATGAGGCCAGAGAGTTTCATGCATTTCTTCTGCCTGTTGGCCTACATGATCGAGGGCTGTCCCTCCTACAGCATCCTCAACTGTCTGATTGACAAAGCTCCAAAGACGAAGTGCACCATCTTTCGTCAGCGCTGGCCCCTACTCATCTATTACGCCTTCAAACACTGGGAGGACAGTTACATCTACGTCAGTCCCTTCCACCCAAAACGCATCTGTGAGGCCATGGCAGTTGCCTATGGCGATCCGGTATCTCGAAAAGCTGCGAAAATGGCGCTGAGTGCCATCAGCAGCAGAACGCATCTCATTACACCTGTGGTCACCTGTTGGCTGAACCAATGGATCAACATGGAGGAATCGTCCGAGGGCAAAAGTGACTGAAAACGGTAAAATTCTCCATACCGCTTCCTTGTACTAAAATAATGTACAGAAAAAAATCCACCAAACTGGCATGCCAGTTTCTGCATACATATCTAATAAAATTTAAATGAATGCACGACGTAACTGCTGTCCCGTTTCACGTGACTTTTCTCGATGACAGTTCTTAGTGCTCGACCACAGAGATGCGAAAGCGTCCCATGCTTAATTCTTCAGGACCCGGCAACCGGATTATGGCTTTTAAAGGCAGTACTGTCGGGCAAGCTCGTCAGTTCACCTAGAACCTCACCATGGGGTGGGAACCTTTGCCAGGAGCCACGAAATGTCAGTGTGATGTGGGTGCTGGTATCGCTCCTGGCGATAATGACAGATGTGAGAACATCCAGGTTGGTAGGTAGTCGAGTTTTGTATGGTGTCCGCTAGTTACCTCTCCAGAGACGGTGGTTTCCGACCAAGGTAGCCCTGGGCTACCAAGGGTGGTGGAGGGTTTGGTATGAGAGGCGAACAACCAAAGGAAGAAACCAAATTCATTACGGGACAAAGTAAATATTTACCGGGACCATGTAAGATTTCCCCTGGTATTGACACCTAGCAGGTTAGGGTCACCACCAATGCCAGGCTGGTGAATGTTAATCTCACACACACCAGATTAATTCGTTTATTTCTGATCTCAACGAGACAGACGTTGTTACGGTTCCCGACACTGAGTGAAACATCTTCGGCTATAGTCATTGTGAGCAAAAAAACACTAAGGGACGCTTCAAGAAACTGTGTTTCACAGCATCCAAAACTGGCGTTCGGGGCGGAGACAGAAGTATGACATCCGTCTTGTCTGTTGCACAAAACGCAAGGGATCCCTCATCGGAATTCGCGTTTTGTATAAAGACAGCAGTTCCCGCCGGCAAACTTGGTGAGGCTTAGTGATGATTAATGAGGGTTGTAAATCCCCTGTTAAAAGGCTACACGGGAATGCCCATTTCCCACTTACAGTTAGGATGAATCAGTGCACACCGCTCGCACGTGACTAAATGTCCCTCGACATCAGCCGACATGACGTGAGCCCATAACTTGATGATCAACCGATTTCTGCTCAAACGCTTGGCGTACAGCATGTGGTCAAGGTGGCCCTCGCTGATGACGGCAAAGAAACTAGAAGTGGCCCTACAATGTCCTTGTCTTCGTTAGTTCCGGCTATACACGCCCTTGCCCACAATGAGCGAAATATCCTGAATTCGCTGGCTACTTCTTTGCATTTAAGTAGTTGGAATTTCTGATGGTACGCGAACAAGCATTGTAAACCTATCCCCAGCCCTCCCCGTCCTAGTCCCGAAGCAAAAGTGAGTCAGAACGACTATAGGCGTGTGAGAGGGGGCTGTCTGACTAGGAATTCGCCCCTATCTCTTGCGTGCCGTGCACGCGTCGACCTACCAATCGACATGGAGTAGACCTCGGTCGAACGCCCGTAAAATTACAGAACCAGAAACATTCTTTCCCGGAGGGAGGGGCGGAAAATGAAGCAAACACTTTATGGCACCATCAGAATTAGGGAACTGTCTCGGGGCACAGACTCCTTACACAGATATAAGACGATAGCGCCAGTAAACTTTGTTTGCTACTTTTGATTCATTCGGTTGCAAGGAAAAGCTGACTTCTTGGTTAAATCTGGCCCAACGGCGCTGACCGTCTTGGGAGCCCTGCACGTACAGAGAAGCCATCAGATGCCAACAACCACGGCAGCTCAGACGTGGCCTTGCTTCGTCAAGGGTCAAAGTCAGCCTCCTTGAGTGCAGTGCTGGCAGCTAAGAAGTTACGCGTAAAGGACGGTGGTGGTGGTGGTGGTGGTGGTGGTGGTGGTGGTGGTG
>CACRXP010000227.1:425946-505503 GCA_902702965.1 Spirometra erinaceieuropaei
GGAGGAGGAGGAGGAAGAGGAGGAGGAGGAGGAGCGAAAACGGTGCAACGTTTTGACGAAACACCCGGAAAGGAAACTATTGACGGGAGCACAGTTCAAAGTTGCTTTGAGAGACGCGAAATTAAAATCTAAACCGCTGCGGTCATTCTGCTGATGACGGTGACCAAATGAGGTGGACCCGCAGCAACCCACTCAGCAAAGAGTTTAAGACTTGTACGGTAATTATTCAACTACTGTCCTTCGTAGGAAACAAATCGTAAAGACAAAAAATCCCAACAGAATCAACAAAAACGGTCGATTTTGATCGGACTGTGACTTGTGACAAACGATCCCCCGCGATAGCGGTATGCTCAAACGCGACAGGCAGAACTCTAGAACTCAAATTTGCTGGAATAAAGTTGTGTACGCTTGGAAAAGAAACGCGTCAACACTAACGGCCTTTGTTCTCATGAAAAGACCTTATTCTGAGCGCAGTCAAGTTCGCTTTTTGAAGTCAACGGCCAAAATGCCAAAACATACCTGACATGACCCTAATGAAAAAAAGTGAGAAGAGGGCGGGGGGGGGCAATGGGACAATAAACGACATACTTGCCTTATTGTCATTTATTTCCAGGGGAAGTACGAAAAAGCGCTCTTTCAAGTTGATCGATGACTTATCGGCCGTTCGGGACTCCTTCTTATAGGAAGAACGAGAGAGGAGAAGGCCGCCAAAGAGGAGGGAGATTGGAGAGGAGTCGCCGCTGTCTGCATGGACCTGAATGGGTAAATTTGATGGAAAAAAGACCGTGCATCACTTTATACGCTTGCTTTCTCTATGGAAGTGGGGGGGGGCGCCGCAGGCACACGGGGGAGGGGGGTTGGATATCAGGTCTCCAGGGAAAAAGGCCCATTTCCCTGCACCTGGTATGAAGGAGCCTACGTGTGCTGCTCCAGTGCTGTGGCCACTGGTGTTACTCATCACACTTAGCCGTTTGACATAAACACAAGGACCTTCTAGCCTATGACTATACCAAAATAACGGCCCCAGAACAACTTTAGGTTACCACTTTCGGCAAGATCCCACTTCGTAGCCGTACCTGTTAGGGGTTAGGGATTGAGGTTAGGGGTTGGGGTTAGGGGTCAGTCTGAGCTTGTCTACTGCAGGTACGGCAACGAAATGAGATCCGACCCCACTTTCAAATTAAAACAATTGCTTCTATCAAAAAACGGACGTCGGAAAAACTTAATTTGAATTGAGAACACGGCAAACCAACGGAGAAAAGACTTGACAATCTACAAAGACCGGATAGTAAAACGACATGCTGCTGCCCTCCGGATCAGACCAATCCGAATGACCGCACAGATACCCCAGTAGCCTGTGTCGGGGTTGAAAACAAATCTCGCATGAACTCGAAACTCATATTTATGTATCTTAACGCGCAAAGTGTACTTCCGAAACTGGATGAACTCCGTATCTATATCTACGACCTCCACCCAGACGTTATCTCAATAACAGAAACATGGTTGTCCGAACAGGTTGATGATAGGGAGCTCATGCTCCCTGGAGTTCAACTGTTCCGCAGAGACAGAGAAAACAGAGGGGGTGGAGGCATAGTAACATTTGTTAAGAATGGCTTGTACGTTTCAGAAAAAACTGCCAAATTGACTTGTAGTACGGAAGAATTATGGCTGACCATAAGGGCACCGGGCTCTCAGAGCCTCGATATCTTAACAGTATATCGTCCCCCGAGCAATGACCCGGACGCTGAGGCCGAAATGCTGGAGGAGCTCAAATTATTTTCAACGCGGCCGAATACTCTCATCGTTGGAGATTTTAAGGCACCTCACATAAACTGGAGCTCGGCCTCAGCCGACTGCTCTGAAGCAGCATTCGACCAGCAGCTACTGCGTACCTCCGACAATCTGCTTCTCACCCAGCACGTAATGTTCCTAACGAGAGTTCGAGAGGGCCAACGAATGAACTGCCTTGATCTTGCGTTCACCAAGTCGTCTGACAACATAGACGTTGTGAATTGCCTCCCCCCGTTGGGTCAGAGTGACCATGTAGTTCTCATGTGGGAATACACCTTATTCTCCCTGCCTGTACAACCGTTCGATTCCCGACCCAGTATTTGGCGCAGCGATTTCGAACAGATGAAAAAGGATCTTAGTCCTATCGATTCGGCGTCCACTCTCTCCGGCGATATCGAAGAGGTTTGGTGCCAGTTCAAAGAGTTAGTCCACAACCTCATATCCAACCGCTGCCCAATCATGCGCAGAAGAATAACGAATAGACCCCGCTGGTTGACTCCTTCCTTAAAGAAGGAAGTTAACAAGAAGAGGAAGCTATGGAAAAGACCCCTGATTGACCGGACGCCAGAATCCCTAAGCAGTTATAAGTTACAGAAAAATCGGGTCAAAATTCTCATCGCCCGAGAACGGAAAGCCTTTGAAAAGGATCTTTTGAACCGTGCCATGATTAATCCTAAAGTCCTTTACAGCTAAGCAAGACAGAGCACACGGAACAAAGATCCCATCCCATTGCTGCGAAAGGCCGGGGGAACGAAATAACGGATGACAAGGACAAGGCTGAGCATCTCTCTCGGTTCTTCCGGTCCGTCGTGACAAATGAACCTGAATTTTTCTCAGCCACTTTTGAAGACGAAGAAACGCCTACCCTCGAAGCAGTCTTCTTCACCGAAACAATCGTTCAGAAAGAGTTAGTAATCCTGAAAGAATCGACCTCCCCAGGCCCCGATGCAATCCCAACCAAGCTGCTGAAGGAGCTAGCTTCCGAAATGTCCAAGCAGTTAGCTCTGATCTTCCAAACGTCATTTGTCACTGGATGCCTGCCCTCTGATTGGAAGTCCGCTACCATCACTCCGCTTTTTAAGGTTGGAAGTCGTGCGTCTGCAAATAGCTACAGGCCAGTGAGTCTTACCTCCATCTGTTGCAAAATCATGGAGATCATTAAGAAGGCCTCGAGCAGCACCACCTCCTCTCCGATGCCCAACACGGCTTTCGACATGGTAGGTCCTGTCTCAGGGATTCGCTCTTTACGCGCGAACGCTGGACCAAAGCACGCGACAAAGGCAATGCAGTGCACGCCATCTACATCGATTTCGAAAAGGCCATCGATAGCGTTCCTCACCAACTTCTCTTGCACAAACTGCGCAACGCTGGAATTTGTGGGTGCCTTCTTGTATGGATCCAGAGCTTTTTGACTGGACGGTCCCAAAGAGTGCATGTCGGGCGTCAACAGTCCTCAGAGGTAAGCGTGGTGAGTGGCGTCCCACAGGGCTCAGTCTTAGGCCCCACGTTATTCCTCGTCTTCCTAAATGACTGCGTCAAGGACCTAGACTGTGATGCCATCCTGTTTGCCGACGACATAAAATTGTGGAAAGTTATTCACAATGCGGCAGATGGAGACCACCTGAAAACAAACTTGAGTAGACTCTAGGGCTGGTCAAAGCGCTGGCTCATGCCCTTTAATGTGGGTAAGTGCAACCTTCTACAACTCGGCAGCTGCAGAGCCTCCAGCCCCAGGACTTACTTTCTACACGGCACACCACTGTAACAGGTTGACAGTCAGAAGGACTTGGGTGTATGGATTACATCTTCAGTCAAACCAACACTGCATTGTGCGAAGGCGGCTAAATCGGCTATGGCTAGATTGCAACTCACTAAGCGAGCCTTTATGGGATTTGACCCTGACTGCTTTTCCAAAATATTTGACCCCTACGTGCGGCCTCATATAGAATACGCCATACAGGCGTGGAGACCTTGGACTGCCAGGGACCATACCGTCTTGGAAAAGGTCCAGTGACGGGCGACCAAAATGACACAAGGTCTGGGAGCGCTGTCTTACGAATCTCGACTGTTAACTCTCAACCTGTTTCCTTTTTCCTACAGGCAATTACGTGGTGACCTTATGCTAACATTTCGCATTATCAACGGCCTAGACTGTTGTTTAGATCCCACTGATTATTTCACTCAAGCTAACACGCCCACTTTGCGCGGTTATCCCCTAAAACTACGCGCCCGGAAAGCAAGGATCAATGGAAGAAAGTTCTTTTTCAGTCACAGCGAGGTTGCAGCGTGGAATGCCCTGCCTACCGATGTTGTAATCTCCTCCTGTGTGAATTCCTTAAAGTGTAGACTTGACGCGTATTAAGATGTCCAATTACCAGCCTCACATTCACTCACATAAACCGGCACCAACTTATACGTGCTGATACTACTTGTAATTAGTAAGTAACCGTTAATGATTACTCTTTTTCGAATGGCTGTTAGCTGTCCGCGATTATGTACAAAATGTCTTTTTCACCTTCCTACTTATCAATGTTTTTCTCCGACGACTTGTAATCAATAGGGAGTTCGAAGACGCTGGCCTATATTTCCCTTAATAAACTTCAACTTAAACAGATAGCGGGGTCGTTTTGACAGATTAAACATTACCTAAGCATTAAACGACAATGGAAATGTATAGACTACTGAACTAGTTTGTCCGCAAATAAGGGGAGTTAAGAATATTCTCCGACGGAAGTTCAGAGTACCGGGATATAGCACGGAGCTTTTGATTATTATTCAATATGGGTCAGTATTGTCTACTTGCATTAGTACTGTTTTAGGCACAAAAGTTCCCAATGAGGCAAAAAGCGTCCCTGCCTATGTGAAAATAAGGCAGTTGTTTATTGTTTGCTTGAGCTGATCTACGAGGACAGAAAAGTCTAGTTTCGAATATGCGCGGATCGTTCGGCAGGTGTTGTTTTCAGTATTTGTCGGTGCAGAAAATCCTCCGGGTCTAAGGATGTGTCGATCTCGAAAAACTTCCTCCTCTGATTATCAGAACAACTTCGAAACATATTCTGCGTGATAAAAAGCCTTTTACGAATCACGGGAAAATACAACCCAGAACACCTGCGGTGTCCCCATCGATCATTTCCATGTCGATCACTTTGCTTCACAGTTTCGTTATCTACTATAAGTACTACTTTCTGTATGAACGCATAGTTAGGCAGTTTGGTCAGTATTTCGCTGGACCTTGCGCCTAATGCACAAGGACCTAATTCATAGAAGAATAAGGAGTGCTTCATTTCATCAATAACTGGCTATTTCCACTTTGGCTTGTGAAAATACCGCATCTCACCAACTTTTGGCGCCGTAGTGGGTCCACGTATACCAGTCAGGCGTCTACCAGAATCCGAAGTTGTACGTAAGTGGGGCGAGGTAAGGAATAGGAATCGCGCCTCTTAAAAAAAGGTTCAGTCGCGCACTTGTTAGAATTGGATCGGACTGGCGTGATGACTAGAGCACCGGCTTAAATCCCAAAATGCGCGGGTCCGATTGGTTTACCAGAGAAACCAATCACTGGCTGGATTGGCTTATGGATACCACCCCCATTCAGATATCCCCTCCGGACCACCTATAATACGTGCTGTTTTAGGCGGCGTCATTTCCTCACCGCTATACTACGCAAATTCTTGCAAATTAATATCACCTTCGGATATCTCGGTGGCACCTACCACCTAGACTTTTCTGATTTTTTTACACTAAAGCACCTTCAAGTGCGAATACAAAGGCAACGTCCGACTTTGTCTTCTGATATTCAGCCGTTGATCTGGCGTTCTGTCGAGTCACGTATTCCTCATCTTACCTCTTACAGTTGTGCTTTAACGTCCCGTTTGCGAAAATTCCCATGGCAGTATTCAGAAGGCTAGTTGGCGAGCATACGTTTGTTTTCGGTCAATTCTTGTCAAGCCAGTACACTTCTATTGGAAAGGGGTAGGAGTAGAAACATGTTAGTGAATGTGTGGGAATGTGGGGGGGGGTGCAAGTAATAGCAGTCGGTGCCATGGGCGGAGTGAGAAGGGCACAGAGAGTGGCAGCATTAGTGGACTTTTAACCACCGTAGGCGCGGTGTCTGGATGTGCTTCTGTTCGCACAAGGTCGGTTTTCGTAACCTGATGGCGGCCGCCTCTGCTGTTGCCGGCCCAGTGTCATAGGGTAGCTCTATGGGACCTTATAAATCACGCAAAAAGTTTCGCTGGGGTCCACATGACGTCCGGAATCAACAACACGCGCGGGAATGGCGCTGTTTATGTTGCAAGTTCCGTCCTTTTCCAGCCATGCCGCGTCCTTCCGCTCTCACCCCGTCCCCCTCCCCTCCCCCCATATTTCCCCACCCCGCCTGTGCTTTAAGACGAACTTTAATCGATTTCTATAATCACTGACATGTTTTTACTTCTACTCCGTCCCCATATAAATGTACTGGCCTGACAAGAATTTATCGAAAGCAAAAGTATGCTCACCAACTGATCTTCTGAAAAAAGCAATATCTGTATATGTGTACCTATCAAACCGCCCGAGCATTACCGCCGACCGGCCATGAAGTGGTGTGCTATGTCTGAGGTGTCGTGAAAGACTTCTTCTTCTAGGCGTGCGGTAGGCACGTTAAGAAAAGGTAAAGGACTCACACAAACTTATCACAGCTACGCCATGAGCCAATGTTGCTCCTCCTCTGGCTGGGCTAACACTGGGGGTGGAGGGGGCTGGCTACCGTCCTAAATGCTACTCCTTTTGCCGTTGGTAACCGAGGCGTGTAAACTCGAGTAAGCATGACCAACTACTGCTTCGTTCAGAAGTTTCTACACTCAATTGTGCACAACACGACAACGATACACACGGCTGGGGAACAAGTTCGACCAAATATATCAAGAAATGGATTAAAGACATCTTTTCTCACTGGTAATCGTCCTAGCCGATGAGAACTGAGGAAATATGCACACATTGGCAGGAAACAAAACACCAGCAACAAACCTGACGAGCCTCAGTAAATTTCTTGCCTCCGGCGCCAACAGTGGTCCAACCCTCGTCGTCCTCTTCCTCCTCCGCTTCAGGAAATTCGGGTGGTATAACAACTGGTTCGGGCGGGCTGTACTTTCGGCGAAGAGCGATCATCTCCTCGTGCAGCTGCGTCAGAATCCTCGACATGCAGTCCTTCGAAAAAGAAAACCGCAAAATAGAACATAGCGCGCTGCAGACTGTCTGCCTTGAGGAAGTGAAGTGGCAGGACCGAATGCTCTGATGGGCATGGTGGCCACCCCTTTGGCTCCACCCGGCATACAGCTATCGCCGGGGATTCCATGTCGGTTTAACCACCGACTGACCGGCCTGTCTCAACGGCCGGCGAAGTTGAGTGGACTGGTTTGCTTAGAAGGGATGAACCAGCCGTGACATGGCACGCGTAGACGGCTGATCAATGTTACCTACTTTTTTGTCACTTATGTTAAGGCAGTTTTGGCACTGGATACTGCACAGGTCAGTTTTATCTCCCACCGACACTTACCTCTGACAGAAGTCCTTCGAATATTCATTTCGTTTCGCCGTCTATCACACTCCTGACAGTGGTAATATTTTTCCCAAGTAGCAACGAACCAGAAAACGACAATACCACTGCAACCCACCTCTGCAGTCAATGCATATTTACTTATTTGTGTTTGGGGAGCAGGTCGTGTGTGTGGCAGGCGTGGACGTGCAGCTTCCGGCTCTGTCCGCCACTTCTCCCAATCCCAGAATCAGCTGGCTGACCGGATCGGACGATCGATTGGTATGAGGAAAAGGGGAGAGCGAGTGAATTCGACTCTCGGTGCAAATTCCCAACTATAAACAACCTGACGCGCCCGAAGCTATTACGGTGCACTAAAGGCCGTGGATTGGAAGTTTGCCAACTGACGATCCAACTCAGACCTTGCAATCACCCTAGTGTGTTTGTGCAATGTGGTCGAGCGGGTGAAATAAGATTCAGGCTGCAGTGGTCCTTTCTTAGTGTGGCTTTTATGGCACTCCCACTCAGTTGGGGGAGGGGGGGGGGGGTTCAAGCAGCCCCCCGCCCCTTTCTTGTGCAAAATCCTGATCTTCTGTGCGCGGACCGGGGGGTGTGGTGACAAACCACCCACAGCACGCTAGCCACCAGAGCCCTCTGAGGTCTCTAGTCCTCTTGACTCCGTCACGACACCTGGTTCAGGTGTGAGTGCAGTGGATGCAGCGTAAGTCTTAAAGCACTACAAACTAACTCAGGCACGAATCACCGTCCATGTGTCAACCACGCTGTGGAGCGCACGGTGAATACCAGTCGTAACAACGGTCGGACTGTCATGGAAAACCATAATTAGAAACTAAACATTTCCTATTCCTGTTATGTCTTTTAGAAGTGGTCCTCGAGGTCGCGGACCCCTGTCTCTTCAGCAACGGCGGCCGCACCCAAAAATGTATTCGGAACGCCGCAGGTGCGGCCGAATGTGCATGCAGTCCTGGATTTCTGTTGCCTCTATTCTTGACTCTGTCATGACACCAGGTTCGGGTGTGAGAGGAGAGAGTGCAGTGGATGCAGCGTAAGTCTGCAAACGCTACAAGCTAATTAACGCGCAAATCACCGTCCCTGAGTCCGCTCTGCTGTGGGGCACATGGTGGACATCATCAGCCACAACGGCTAAACTGTCATGGGCAGCAGTGGACTTGTAAGACATCTCCCGCCACTAAGGCACGCCGCTGCATCCATGACACAAACGCTAGTAATAGCTGCCATAATTGACTAATATGGACAAACTGCTATCACCAAGTACTTTTAACGGCTTTGCCGAGCTTATGATCAGGAAATTAGTTCAATAAGGAGACTTCAGTGACGGAGCAAACTTGACTAATCGACTAGACAGACAGTAGTGCACGCACTTGTGGGTTACAGTGGCCTTAAGGCTTGTGAGCGCCTGCTACGCCATGATCGGAAAACCATAACCCTCACAGCCTGGTGTACGCTGGCAGTTCTCTGGCACCTGGTCCACCCATTCGGTAGATGCGCTTGCGCTCCCGTTGGGCATACAGGTCGTGTGCATGGCTATCCAGTCATCCACGTCCCTCTGACCTGCTTTTGTGTTGTTGTTGGTTAAAATCCTGATCAAGTGTTTGTTGTGGACCAGGGGGTGTGGAATGGTACGACTAGATGCCGGTTCGGCCTTGTCAGCCACCCGCGTCCTCTCCCGCCCCCGGTCTTATTGACCCTGTCTTGACACTGGGTCCAGGTGGGGGAGGAGTGAGTGCGATAGACGCTGCACAAGACGACTCTCACCATAAACTAATTCAGGCGCAAGTCATCATGCTTGCTTAGGAACACATGGTTGACATCGTTGATCGTGACGTGCAAACTGTCAGGTTACAGTGGTCGCACGGCTAACTATTATAGAAAGCCCGTTGGCTAAGGAAAGCTGAAACGAATGATGACATTGTACTGTCGTTTTACATTGTAACATTCGGCATCTCGACAAACTAGGTTCGGAGGGAGAGGGGTTATCACAATTTTTCGTTTTCACCTCTGTGGAGCCAACTCTTGACTATTTTGCGCCTAATTTATGGTTACTTTCAGAGGCTACACAATTGTCATCATCACTTTGAGTCATATCAAACAAGCCATTTACAGGCTCTCTGGAGAACCTGACCAAAACTGGAGGCATACTGAGAATAGCCCAACCCCGAAAAAAGGGCTCAGTCCAGACAACAAAAAGCTCTCCAGAATGAGACCCTACAGTCAGGGGGCAGACTTCCTGTTATCACTGTTAAATGCTTCTGAAAAACCAGCCGAAACAAATCTACAACGTAACCTGATGGCATAAGAAGGAAAAGCATTTGCACGAGGGCTGGCACCTGAGAAGGTTCAGCCTCTTGGCCACGACTGAAACAGGATGAACAGAATATACAAGACCGAAGGGCCTTAAAGCTTACCGAAGCGTCCTGTTGAAAGTCCTCTTCGAAACAGAGGACATTAGCGAGGTCGGGGTCCAGTTTTATCGACTGGCCTGATGCTACAAGGCCAAAGTCACGCGGCAAGCAGTCGCCAACTGCCGGGGCTTTTGACCGGAAAGGTGCGATTTCGTCGAGGAGAAGGACCCTGCCAATGTGAAAAGAGGGATGTGCATTAAAGTAATGAAAAAGAAAGAAACTCTAAGTGGTGCATAATCCCAGCAACTGTTCGATGGGTTAGACAGTGCCCTCTCCCCAAGCAGGTGGCTTTCGTATCCAGAATGTGGACAACATAACACGACTGTCGCTGCGCGTTAGGCAAGTTGGATGCCTGTATAAATATCAAAAATAATTCCCTGACCCAACTGAAAACGACGCCAGGAACGGGCAGTGCGGTTTTCGGCCGGGGAGGGGATGAGTGGAGCAGCATTCCTCCTTCCTCAGAGGTCAACAACTCAGCTTGGCCTGTTTTGCGTTAGACCCTGTCCGTCTGAATTCCTTACAGCCGGGTCAGAGTTCCACAGTCGCTAACGACGATGTTGGCCATGTGCTCCACAGCGTGGTGGGCGTAGGTGACTTGGACGTGAGCTAGTGGTGACAGAATAGTGCAGCACCGGCCGCACTCGCTGTTCCCCCACCCTCCTCGACCCGTTGGGAAGACGGAGTTAGGACGAGAGGAGGCGCAGTGGCTGACAAAACTAAACAGGCCGTCTACGCGGCCCACACATGACCTGGTCCACACAACGCGCGCAGGGATTCTCACGACAGCAGTGGTTTAGATATCACACTCGTGAGCTTCATAATGACCACACTAAGTAGCCATAGAGACGGACTCTCAGTCCGATAATTTTGTACGGTCATATGCTACTCAAACTACTTCCACTAGCTCGAGTCTAATATCGCAGAACAGGAGGCCACATTCATGTGAATGTCAAGGACAGCGACTTTTTTTCCATTTCGCCTAGGCTTCCGTCAAAGTTCTCTTTTCACTAACCTTGCGAAACTCTCAATAATGCTGACAGACAAGCCCGATACTAGTGAGTCACAGTCTGCGTATTACGGAAACTGACTGTGCCGATGACGTCCAGTTCTGGCGAGCTTCCTTGCACGCATGCTGTGTCGTATTTAGACGTAGACGGCAACCGGAATGACCCTGAAAGGTACGCCATCCAAAACAAGTGTAATCGGGGAAAACTCAACGGCCGGGTATGTCTACTCGCAACAGTAGACAGGCTGGTGGATACCTTGAACAGACATTTCTGCCAAAGTGGGAAAACAAAGGCGAGACTGGCCATCTGATCAGGCAGGTGCGCGTACAGCCTTTTTTCCC
Source organism: Spirometra erinaceieuropaei (assembly GCA_902702965.1). NCBI lineage: Eukaryota > Metazoa > Platyhelminthes > Cestoda > Diphyllobothriidea > Diphyllobothriidae > Spirometra > Spirometra erinaceieuropaei. The sequence goes on from CACRXP010000227.1 coordinate 437,048, forward strand.
GAGTCCCGCAAAATCTCTGAATTCGGCAGCAGATCAGCCTGAAGACCAAACTCCGAGTATATGTTCCTATTAAGACAGGTCTCTCGGAGGGATATGAGGCATGGCGCGTGTGTTCATAAGATATTCAGTGTCTTATATTTGGTCGACTGGTCTACTATCGCTCCATCACTGCCCGAGTTCCAGGCCACAACAATCTCCCCCCATCGTATAATATTCGAGCTGGTGCTTGACGAGGTTGTACCCTATCGTGCATTTTGTCCACCTACGTTATAGATTGGATTCTCGAAAGGGCGCTGCACGGTTTTGACGGCGTTGAATTTGCACTCGGACGCCGCTTGAATGACCTTGACTACTCCGACGATATCGCTCTGCTAGTATCAAGCCTTGGTGACCTACAATCTGTGATATCACGAGTGAGTGGAGTGAATAAATCGGTTAGTTGATGCATAAACACTGGGGTGACCAGTGTTTTCTGAGCTGCATTCATGACCAGAAGAAGGCGACTAATGGCTGTCTACTTGAAGTAGACAGTTTCAAATACGTCAGGGCGAGGCTGCTTCAGGACTGAGTAAGGACGACACCGTCTCCCGAGGAAATGTTGCTCGCAGTTTTTCCTATCCTTATGAAGTGTCTGTGGACCCAAAGGTTGTGAAGGCGCGCGGAAACTGGTCGAAAACTAGGGGGTGTTTGACTATCGCATTCTAAAAACTATCTTTCGAATGAGGTTTATTGACTTGGCTTCGGATGAGACAGTCTGCACTCGCCGTGATGACAGCGTGAGGACATCTCGGGTCATTCCGGAGAGACGACTGAGGTGGTTTTGGCACGTCCTTCGTCGTCCGCCTCATGAGCTTAATGTTACTGCCCTTGATCGGGGGCCGTTGACCATCTGGGGGCGTCGAAACATGGCTCGGTGCAGTTAGCCAATGCATGGAAGTGATTCTTGGACCTTCCATATTCGGTCTCTGTCGCTGAGGGAGAGTGAGTGGGGTCCTCCAGATTCGCTGTCCGAGATCGTCAAGTGCGGAGAGATACTACCAGATACTACGAGTGTATCAAGTACAAGTACACGAAGGTGTTTGTACTCCATCCTCCGGCGTCGTCTCTGAATGTGTCGACACTGCACTACGCGTCGTAAACATCCCCGGGAGTTTAAATAGACTGACTGGTGGAATGGCTCAGTTTAAAGATCTAGTAGGGTCTACTGGTACTCTGCCTTGTCTAATTTCCGGGGAAATTCATGCGCGAACTTGGAGCAAAGCCTTCGGAACAGACCTTTACAGGCGCGATCCGAAATTTGATATGAATATTTGATGCTGATACTTTGTGCGTGGTTTGAAGAGTGTAGTCTCAGGACGAAGGCTTTGAAGTCATATGGCATCCCCTTGTGGGGGACAAAACCACAGACGAGGCACTAGACCAAATGAAGGCAGGCCAAATTCCAGGGAGACACAGTTTGAATTTGGAGTATTAAAGGGGGATCCGAAATGATTCGGGCAAGAGGTCAAAGCAGGGCAAAAAGATGGCTCGAGCAATTCGGTTCGAGCCCGGGCGGGGAGGATGAGGTGCGGGGGAAGGTTATAGTCAACGGTAAACAGCAAACATACATCAAACGGAGGAGTTGCACACTGGGGGCAAGTGAGGGGGTCCACCGGGCGCGCAGGCAGCCCTGATGTTGAAGAACCGTGTGTGCACACTGAGAGACTCGATCCAGAATGCCAACAAAGGTCTTGATGCTGAAGAGCACCCGAAGGCAGGAGATAAGATAGCAATTGTTCTTCTGGTTCACAAAACCCCTCAATTGTAGCCGGTAGCCGGGACAGGAACATTTTGGCATGTGACTCCCAACAACATCAGGCCTCGAGGTGTCAGAGAACTCAGTTAAGAACTGTTCTATGACGTCTGGAAATGGAAATTCAAAGGAGGAGGTCAAACAAAGGAGGATGGGTTTTCCCGGTGCGTTCACGGATGGCGTGCAATGGAACGGACTCGAGGCCGATTACGAAAAAGTGCAGGCTCTGCGGTCTGATGAATAATGGCGACCAGAGAACGAAAGGCTGGGTCTGGCATGCCGACTGCCTCATAAAAATACCGCAAACCTCCACAACAACATTTCGACATTACGACCGCGAAAAGTCATTAACGTAGTTGGCTGTCTTGCAGTTACGCTGAAAGAGGCAACCTCGAACAGACAGTCCGGGGATCCGCCTGTACTCAAAATGCCCTAGAAACACGCTCGGTTCCGCTATTACTACCCATGCTACGACGTCCGCGGGAATTAACACCCTCCATGGTCAAGGTCCAGTGGAGCGCGCGAATAGTACACGAACTGAACTACTCAATTGGAGACGGATCCTTGTTATTGGGAGGTGCAGACGCTCCTCTCGACCCTGACGTCCAAAGTCTGACAGTGCGCAAACCTCACTAACACGCAGATGTCTGCTGCCTATCTGTTCGAATTCCGGAATAAGGCTCATAGGAAGCCAAGATACCAGGGCGTGAACTCCCGCCTCACCTTCTATCACAGCAGCTGCCGCAACTCTTCTGGTAGATAAGGTAGGGCGATCGCTCTCCACCCCCCCCTTCCACCGCAAGCGAAGCATGTACTGCTTGCCGGGGAACTGCTCAATGTCTCAATTGGCTTATGCACAACTGACGGAATACTTAACCAACATCTCTCTAGTCTTCGTCTACGCACCAGCACCAGCTGCTGACCACAGTGATAAACTTTCTACACGTAGATGAAAGAACTGGTTGAAATATCTCCTCGCTCCGATTTGCTTAATGTCTGTAAGGAGCTGGAATGACCCGGCTGGATTGGGCGACGCTTCAAATGGTCACCTTGTTGGTTGTCTTGGACTTTGTTCTCGACGCGACAATGTTGACCAGAACAAGCTGGCTGTCACGAACATGTGCTTTCAGCATCGGCGCAGATAAATCTGACTTGGCGTTGACATAATGGTCGCAGGTCCGACCAAATCAACTACATTCTGGACAGTTTCGGATTTTCCACCAAGCCATGTTACCTTCCGTACATGTCTAAGACTCCATCTCTCGTACGTGCCCAAATCGTCACATGCAAGATGCCTTGCTGTCGCAAGCCTACTATAGCCCATAACAGTGAAGGCTCGAAGGAAAGACATCTGGTCTCTCTTCGCAGTCAGGGTCGAAGAAGAAGTCAGTAGGGCATATGGGCGACTGGGAGAATTCTCGCGGCGCCGTAATGACTGCATCATCTCAGACACCTTACAGTCGCCTGTTTTGCCCGTTCAAGTTCGGCTCCCACAATGATGATTCCCTTGGTCAAGTGACGGTAAAGTCGGCTAGAGATGGACCCAACAAAACTACTTAGCTGAAGTGACAATCTACATGGGGCAGACCTCCAACGTCGATGAAATTCAAATTTAGAGCGGTAGGCCGTCTGCATCAAGTGATCCTATTCGAACTGTCAGTGGCGACGTCATTGCTAACAACGCAGTCAAGGCTGAGTGCTGGCGTAGGCTTCTTTTCGACTTCGACAGCTCATCCACCACTCCCCCTGCAGCGGAAGTTCGTCCTTCTTCAACTTATGCAAGGTGTTGTGACCCACCTTCTAGGGTCTTGATGTAACATGGCTGCCCTGCAATAAGGCGTCCGGAGACGACGGCGGACCCGTTGAAGCCTACAAGTTTTGTGTCGATACTGGCCCCATAAAGTGATTGGGCATGCGAGGACAGATGGTATTTTTGCTGATAACGGGGGCCTAGTCTTTCTCGTGTCCATCTTCAAGAAGGGAGGTGTGACAATCTGCGGGAACTATCGCGGCATAGGCCTCACCGACGTTGTTGCACTGTCATTGTGCGTAACAGGACGGCGAGGACAAAGCAAGCCGGGTTTCGAGCTGGACGTGGATACTTCGATCAGATATTCACACTGGCTACCAGCGACCGATGGCCGTCTGCTTTGCTGACTTTGCCACAAGCTCTGATTCCATCCATTGTAAGTCATTGTGGCTAGACGGTATACCGGCAAAAATCCCCGCCAGGATCAGGACCTACCATCGCTGCTCCAATGCGCGTGTCCTGGTCTACAATCTCTCCCAGTAGTTCGATGTTCGACCTGGTGTCCAACAGGGTCGATTCTGTTCACCATCTGAGTTAACTACGCCATCGATGGGATTTTATGCAGAACTCTGCACGGAGCTGACGGCGTCGAACTGGCAGCCGGGTACCTACTGACAAGCCGCGATTATGTCGAAAATATCGCCCTGTCTGTACCAGACTCTGGAGACCTACAGAACGAGTGTCAACGACAAATAAAATCATCGAATCGGTCGGTTCGTCAATGGACACTGGGATAACCAGTCTTGAGTTGCATCTCTGATCCGGAAAAAACTCTCAGGATTTATGGTTGTCATATGTTCGGGGGTACAGTCAGAGATGTCAGCTGGGTAGACTACAACAGGCATGATCACAGTCGTATTAAGCACAGGTATGTATGTCTATAAATTACGGTTTAGACTAAGGCGCAGCAGCGGAGTTACGAAGGTATTTAATGGTGACCGACACTGCGCTGAAGATGGATCGAATGCATAAAACATGTTAAAGTGAAACTTGTTCACATTTTGAAACAACAGTCTAGGTTGCAGAGAACATGGCATGGGTTACGCCATGTTTCAAAACGAAAAAATTATATGCGCTGAAAGCCCGAGACCTCGAGATTATAATAAGAATTATAGGCAGTAACAGATCAGAAATGCGAAAAAACGTACCGCGGATAGCCCTCTCTAACTTCTCACCGTCAACCGCTTCGCTAGGTTGCAGATCCGCGTCGGGTTGTTGATTTCCTTCAACTGGCTTTGTCGCAGGTAAAGATTTTCCCTTCTTTCGATTCCTCTTCTTTTTACTTTTATCTAGTCAAAAGGTAACGGGCACAGCCCAGTTGCGATTGTGTACGAAGGGTTCGGTAAGAGAAATCAAACTACGTGGGTAAGACTGAGATTAGGCAGGCAACATTTAAGACCTCACAAGCAGTGCATACAAGCCACAAAGGAGATGTCAATACAACACTGGACTCGGAGGTCTGTGGGAAATGACAAACGTCAAAGCGACGGAGAAATGCACATAATAAACGCAGAGCGCCGAAAAAGTACTAAGCCCAACAATGATCTCCGCATCACTGAGCAATCTGGAAAACTATAGTTTTGTTAGATTTCTTTAGTAGATATTGTGGACTCCTTGAAGTTACGCCTGATCATGTGTCCATTTATTACGTGTTAAAGATTGTAACCCGTAAACGCTAGCAGTCGCTCCACTATGTCGCAGCAGCGGGCTTTGTCTAACAGCAAGAGGACAAAAGATCACAGGCCGGCGGTTAGACATCAGTCCAAAGGATACCCTAAGGAAAACATCGTCCTGCGGTTTTGTCTGTGGAACTTTTACATGACCCTAAAAAAGGACTAACTAAGTTGTTCGAATATCCGAAGATAAGCCAAAATACAATGGCAAAACTTTGGAAACGCGGATAAGTCGCATACGTTTTTTTTTCCTAGGGGACGTTTATCGCATAAAGCATTGAGCTATTTACGAAATACGTCTCCATGTCCTCACAGAGAAGATTCATTTTAGTAAAGCAGTTGCGGAGCGTAGAACAGAAGGGTTTATACCAAGAGAACGACGTGTATTCAGTCCTTTCAAGGAAAATGCAAGCATGTGTAAAAAGAGACCAAATCTTACTATTTGTATTGGGAACTGAATCGGCTACGGCATCTTCGATCAAGTCTTTGGGCTCGGATTTTTCTGGTGTTTCCAGGGTAAGATTCTCCAAGTGCGCAGACTGGGCGGCAACTGAAGCGGGTTTCCGTCCACCTCTCTTCGACTGACTCATTCCAAAGACAAGGACACTACTGGGATACTGTATGAAAACGGAAAACGACATTTAAGCAGGTGGCCTACATGGAAAACTGTAGAGACAACAGCCAAGACTTAATACGGAACGATAACTGTGAAAGCCTCCACCCACTGGTCGTTGTTAGAGGGTTCCCTTCTGATTAACAACTGTACGTTAAACCGTCGCTAACGATGGTGTCCACCGTGTGACCGACGACATGATGGGCACAGGGATAGCGACTTGTGTAAATCAGTTTATATTGATATTGCCCCCCCCCCCTCCAAACGAGTTACGTGGTAGATGTGCTGGACCAACACGGGGGCTATATCGGATTCTGGTAGGCGTTATCGGAATGCGCCCCACAACAAATGTTGACATTTCAGGATGCAGTGGCAGAGCCGGCTGCTGGCAGACTTCAGGCATATTGTGACCCCCCGCCACTCCCCCATTGTTTTTTGTTGGTTAAAATCCGGGTCACTTGCTGTGTGGACCAAAGAGTGTGGGGCGGAGAGCCAAGATGCGGGCTCGGCCGTGCCATCCACCTGGGCCCTTCTTCGCCTCCGGTCTTCTTGATTCTGCCTTGACATCGGGCCCAGGTGGCGACGGAGAAGGGATTGCGGTAGATGCTGTGCAAGTGTACTACCACTATAAATTAATTCACGCACAAGTCCCCGTCCCTGCTCTAATCTTGCCGTGGGGCATACGATGGACATCGTCGGAAACGACGGTTGACGGTGGATTCAAGTGAGAATCCGAAACGTCGGGCGAATAAAGTCCTTGTCCCAGCGATCGCTTCTACTTCTTATCGACGGTTGATCTGTCGTTATGATGATAACAGACCTGCGCAGCATCTGCTGCACTCTCCTCCCTCATCATCCTTGGTCCGGTGGCAAGACCGAGTCAAGCGGACCGGCAGCTGGATCGGGCGCAGAGGTCGACAAGGTCGAACGGGCCGTCTACGCGTGCCACACGCGCCTGATCCGCACGCGGCTGATCGGGTTTTCAGGGAAGCAGGAAAGGAACGGCCCAAGTTCCATCTGAGTAGGAGTGCCGTAGAGGCCCCATTCACTGCAGCCTGACTCGCCGTCCAGGGTAACCCTATCCGTGGTAAGCGAAAAGCACGTCAAGTAGTTTGTAGTGAGGTGTGCTGAAGTGTCGCGAAGAGTCCCCAGAGTTGACTTCACTCTCACTTCCAGTCAGCCATCTTCTGTCGGAATTTAGCGCAAATTACTGGCGCGGCGCGAGCCCGCGCCAAGGCGTGCCACCACACCCATCAGTGGCACTTAGTATGGGATACGCGGACTCCGTGCAGTCCATTTAACGCGTGCCGTGTCCTAACCCGACCCCGTGTTGGCCCAACGCATCTCCCGTGTGGTCCGCTGTAGACGCAGATTAGTAACTGGATTTATGGTTTAAGAAATGGATGGGCCACCAAGTAAAGGAAAGACAACGAATATGCTAAATCCATCGACGAGTTCCTCGCAATCGTCCAATTTTTTTTCATCTGAAACCACCTGCCTAGGTAGGTAGGTTCATAGCCGCAATGCATCAGTGTCGCCATCAAGCTCAGCGGGATTTTAGAGTGGTCGAGGTGCCGGACTTCTAATAACAGTGCTTGTGCTGGTTTACCACAATTCAGTTGGCAAACTAAGAAGGTCGCTTGATTGGCGGCTGGTTTTGGATGAAAGTTCAACGGCAGTTAACAGCACGGTAAGTCATTTTTTTTGGTGAATTCGTCATCTGGGACCGATTTTTTATACTATATTAGCTTTAACAGGCGGATTTCTGTGGCAGAAAATCTAACTGGCAAAACCTTTCACAACTCTCCGTCTGGCTTTTAACGGCTTAAACTGGCGTGCTTTGGCCAATTTCCTTAATGTCAGTACAACCAAGACAGTAAACTATGATGCTTCTTAGACACCGCTAGTCGGAGACAGGCTATCTGTGCTCATTCTTATATTTTAAGGTGAGTCTATCAGTCCCGTCAGGTGGTCCGTTGTGTGCGGACCAGGTCATGTGTGTCATGCGTTGTCGGCCGCTGCGCCCGATCCCACCGCCGGTCGTCCTGACTGTAGCGGCCGATGTTTCGCAAGTCGACTATCACTGCAATCCACTTCATACACAAGTCACCGTCCTGCGCCCACCACGCTGTGTGGAGACTGTCGTATGCGATTATCGGACTTTCGTCGGAATGAGAATGTTATTAGCCCCGTTTCAACATGGAATAGTTAGGTCACCTCTGGCGTTTAGAAAGGGGACAAGCTATAAACCAAAAATGAGCATTGAGCCTATAGCACTTTCGGGTACCTCAATGCTAGTAACGAACTAAAGGAACAATTGAAGTGAATATTACTTAATGTGCGCCGAAACAACCGCTGTGTATAATGAACAGAGTTTGGTCCGGATAATGTTTGCAGACGTCTTCGAAGAAAAGAGAATTTCTGGCACGTCTTAGTGACAACAATAAACATCACTACGGTGGCTGCGGTATAGAGGAAGCTAATATTATCAAATCAGTGGCGAGATTGAAATGCAGACTGATTCTACTTCGAGGTGCGGAGTGCAGGTTAATTTTCAAGTCGAAGTAGGATCGTATTTGGTGAATAGGGATTTGTTCGCGTTTGCTATGAGCTCCCATCGGTTAATCCATGCAAAAAAGTGAAATAATGCTTGGGGAAGGAAAACGGTTTGAGTCTAAAAAGACTACCCGAACAGTACTCCCTGAAGGATACAAAATGCCACGGACCCAACGTAAGCAGATTGTCGGATGAAAAATGCTGTATCCATAAGGTTACACAATATCCAGCATAACTTGCGTAGAGCTCGACAGGACGTGCCCTAACTCTGCACGACCGACTCAACTGACTCGGTTTTCCACAAATTTTAGGAACTGAGTAGAATCATATTTGTTGACGACGTAAAAAGCCTTGAAAACACTTTGGAACCTGTATTCTATTACGACCATCAATCTGAAACCTAAACCAAGTCACTGGGCTCACGTGTTCCTGTGTCCGCTTATCGAGATAATCTTAAAAATTCCAGGTATTTCATAAATTGATATGTCACTCCTGAAAACGCTGATGAGATCACATAAAAAATCGTTAGCCATAAGCTAGCGTCTCGGATTTTGTGGCTGGCACATCTCTAGTTACGTGACGGGCCGCCCGGGCAAAACCCACAGGAGTCACGCGCGCACTTTGTGCGCAGTCGATATGGACGTTCCCAATGCTCCCATAGTCCCGTCACGAGATGACGCGCCCCAGTGTAGCTTGCCTACAAACTCGAGTGCCCTCGACACCGCATGCATTTAAGGCGGGTGTGTGCAGATGAAGCTTTGGACGCCACATACCCTAGCCATGCGCAAAGACTCGCGGACAGGTGTAGCAGCCGACGCTGTTGAGGTCGACAGACACTGGATTCGATAAAATACTCAGAAGTGGTTCTACGGCTATGGATGCACTACACAGAGTCGTCAAGCACATTTGTATGAATTGAGTACGAAAAGGATTTGAAACGTATGAAACCTGTAACGAGAGAATAGTAGATGGCATCGCAAAAGTAATACATCAATACTATGGGAAATAATGGTCGATCTGTCTGGAGTGGGAGGTGGTCTCGATATGTCCGTTAGACTACCGATGAGGGGTGCTGTGCTCGGGGCAACTGCAAGGGAGGGTCATGGAGACGTGCCGACAGTAGAGGAAGCAAACAACGACCGACAGATGTCAACGATAGAAATGTGGACGTATTTGATATCTTTGGCGATACGCGGTTACAGAACTCCCACTCAGGATCCCTGTTAAAGTGTCTACAGGCCCATTAAACAACTCAGATTAGTCGTGCGTTACACAGGTCCTCCCCGTCAGACACCAACAAGATACAATCAATCATATGCCTTGCTAGTCATCAAACGACAATATCAACTAACAATTTGCAATCGCAGTGTAACTGACGAGTGTTATAACTCGGTTCGAGCTCATTTGCCACCAAGGTATGAGCCAAGATAGAAATGACAAAGACTTAAGACAAAAAACCCGGCTTGTAATCAAGCAAAAACATTCAATAAGATAAAATTACAAATATCTCTTCAGTGAGAAATAACAAACACACGTACGAACCCGACATACATCACAGGGCTCGGCGCCCGGTACACGCGTTGCTCGCCAGTCTTTCTGAATGCCAAAATTTCAGTCCAGTAAAACCAGACCGACAGTTTCCACTTTTGCAGTATGCAGTCCTTATATTCATTGTCCTTTAATATTTTAATCTGCACTTGTTACTTCCACTTATCATTCATGACAGTGTGTAATGATCAGAATGTTGATGGTGACTCAGAAAGATAACTGTAGCACGCTCTAAATAGATTCCAACGGAGAAATAGCCGAACAGGATTGTTGGACAGCGCATCGCGTGCAAACAGACGGATGGAGTATAAAATAATTAGATGACACGGGAAACTTGAAATGCAATACAATAGCAGATATTACAGAAAAATAGGATGAATCACGATGTCGGGTGTGTCATCAGCATGTCAGCTGAACAACCGGTAGGGACTGCGTCGCTGTAGGCAACTGCGGGGAGTGAACATGGAACGTGTTGACAAACGAGAACAAAGAGAGCGCTGCCAAGGGCATTGAACGAGGAGTGTACGCGATTAGGATGGAAGGGGCATCGACCACTTTTACCGACAAGTATTTATACCTTCCCCATGTTGGATTTCGCCACAACGTAACTTTTGTCCGCTCTCGCAAATCTTTCAATTTCGTGGAGAGTCAAAAAGGCCAGTTCTCAGATGCAGAATCCTGTCAAATGAGCGGATTAAAGCTATTTCTAGGAAGTTACAGATTTTGGTATACACGAGAGTCAAAACTTCAGCTCTTCGGCTAGCATCTGTACGGATAGCGTGCCATGAGTGGGCAACGAGACATTTGACGAACGTCTGGAAGGAACATGGTAGTGTCTAAATATGGTGGGACGGAGCGCAAAAAAGCTTAGAACTGGGATTTAAGGAATTAAACAAGAAAAAGTCAAACTGAAGTATGGTAACCGAAAGGGCCTCAGAGAAGATTGCTGGATTCCATTATTTTAAGTGAAATCTCAATACAGGCATGTGCATAGCGGGTAAATAATATGCTGCTACTGTGGTGACGGACGACCTCGTATTCAGGCATATGAGGCGAACTCTGCCTCTTTCAAAAGTGGCCTATGCACGATATACAATCTTGACCCACTGAATATTTTAAGGCGTTCTGATATAATTTGCGTATGGAACCCCGAACGACTGCATCTGTCAGTTTGTTCCGAGGCACGAAAACACTGCCAAGGGCTCTTCAATGGAAGTCACACATTCATCCAAGGCCTGAACTAGTTTTGCGGAGTTCTCGGAGATTTCGCTTTGGACTGCAAAAGAGATGCGGCCCATATTTCAAAGCGTCTGTTCTTTGAAAGGTCTTGGACGTTTTAACAATCTCTGCCTTTACCAACTTTATTTTAACGCAGGAAGACGAGGACTATTCGATATTTCCGTTGCTCTTAGATGGGGGACGAAATAAACAATCTTCGACCTAACCGCCTTGACATGATGTCTGGGGGTTCTTGGAAGCACGCTATGTTTGGGGCTGTGGTGTTTGACGCAATAAAAAAGCTTTCATAATGGAGCTGGATTTACCCATTGTTCCGGCAGCTGAAACGAAACTCAGATTCGCCTCTGACTTAGGTACATGCTTTGGCTTGCTAGAGGTTGCTGGAGGAGTCCGTAGGGACGTTTGTATACCAGGCGTGTTGCTGCGTTTAAAGACCTCAGCATCAAGAGTAGTCGAATTCCCTACGAAACTGACCATGCCGTGATGTGGAGAGGCCGCATATGATGATGAAGAAGAAGAAGACTTGTTTAAACTGGCAATAGGCATCATTATGTCGGTGTTGATTTTTGACAGTTTCAAATTGTTCCGTCATCGCTGTATTTGTGTGAGGTCCGGCGAAACTGAGCAGCGCAATTTCCGGCAGAAATCTTTAGTAATCTCCCTCCTCGACAAGATAAAGTCAACTTCAAGTAAGCAGAAAAGTGTAACTGATATCGGCGCATTATGGCTCAACGAGCGTAGTCGTTTAGCTTGTACGACACTGAAACCCAAGTCAAAATTTTGCAGAAATAACTGTGCTCCCTCTATAGCAGATAGGTGACTCGAAATATTTCACAATACAAAATTATGCTTGCGTTTTACTCTCTCCCTAGATTCAGAGCTTATACCACCAATCACTTTAAACGCTTGTTCAGTCACTTTTTAAGAAGTTCTGCTTATATTGCCATATATCAGATGATCGTTATTTCGTCGGTCAATGTTCTGTTACGACTAGCAGAGGCGAAATTTTGGACGAAAAAGGGATCAAGAGGTTCTACTTGAGCTACAGGGAATTTTGAGTTAAACATATCCAGAGAAGGTAGCGAACGTATATTGACACCCGCTGCGTCCCTGGCCACGGTTTGTGTACTCAGAGACGATGGGGAGGCCGTAACCTGTCGTCTTTTAGCACGTGTTCTTCGGGGCATTACAAGGTACTAGATAAGTTTTCCGTTGCAGTACAAGGATCGAAGCGTTGTTAACGTGCAACAAAACGCCCAGAACAGCAAATACTACTGTTAGTTTACCACAAAAACTGGATACAGACGGTCTGACACAGAATCACTAAAAAGCCGCTCCACAAAATACGGCTAGTTTAACAGACTCTCAAATAAGACTGGGAGAAATAATACCCGGGCAATGAAAAGCGACTGTTAAAAAGGATTCGAATAAAAAATAGGCATTAATTGCCTAACAACATCAAACTATGGGCAAACTTTCCGTTATCTTTGAAGTTAAGTTACGCGCCTCGACCTCGACCTTCTCCCTTATTATGTTGGCCTACGCTTTCAACTACTCGAGCTTGCTCGTGCATCCGGCATAACGCCATAAGGTATTCTTATTCAGTCGAAGAACCTATCCTTTGTCTTTAATATTTCACCATCGCACAGTGAGCAAGATACAGGGTGAATGAATATCTTCAAGTCATTTTTCTTTTTTTCCATTTCCAGGGATTTCTGGGACAGATTTACACCACCCACCAAAATATCCCTCTGAGACGTTACCTATTTTAATGTTACCAACAATTTTTTCCCTAACAGCGAGGGGGAGCATGACAACAGTGCTTATATTTTCGCTCTCTTGGATAGGCTTAAAATTTTGCACTTCATATTTGGGTTGTAGAAGATTTATATATTTTTCTGAAGCCATGCCACGTAACTTCGTTAGGGGTGCAGCGGAATATTTTTTAAGGTATACGATGGGATAACTGAAATAATCGAAAGTATGAACCACATATCACAATGACTCGGCTGTTCGTGAATTTTCCCGCACTGCAAACGCATGGTGGCAATTGGTGTGTGAGTTATTTTATGGCGAAAGCAGACCCACGCATCATCTGTCGCACTATTCCCTCCCTCACCATCGTCGTACCGGTGGTGAGAAAGAGTCAGGAAGTCCAGATATGAGCCTGGGTGTGTTGGTTAAAAAAGCCAAACAGCCCGTCTGCGAGCGCTACATACGACCTGATCCCACAAATATGTACCAGGTTTTCCCGAAAGAAGGAGATGACTTGGATCCCATCTGCGTGGGAGTGAAATAGAGGCCATATTCGGAAGGAATCATTGGGCCTGCGTCTCATATCTGAAGGGACCGAGGTAGCCGGTCAGTTGGCAGCCTTGTATGCCACTCCATTAACGAATTTCTGATGATCTCAAAGCGTGCTTGGTTGTTTACAGTGAGGAAAACCTGCTGAGTGCCGGTGAGGCAGAGTCCCGAGAGTAGACCACATTATCACTTCACTCTCCCATGCACCAGTTTGTTGCCCGAGACAGCCAGCCATTTGATAGTGGCTGTGGACGCAGATGCCTGGCGCGGATGCCTGGCGCGGCGTAAAGTCTGCATCTGGGCATGTCACCGTAACCCCCATATGCGCAGTCTGGATGGGATGCGCAGACTTTTTGCAGCCTGATTAACGTGTACCGTGCCCAAATCTGGCGGCCGTTGTGGCCTGGCTCACATACAGCACAATCCATTGTGATTTGGTTATGAGATTATGGATTACAATAAACGTATTATTTCTTTTTTGAAAATTTTTCCCACAATTTTTCAGTGAGTAGAGGTAGGACTACCTGCTCTGCAGCCGTTCGCACGTTAACGACTATGACTTTTATCAGCGGGTGCAATGCGTACCGTCATTCAGTTTATGAAAAGAGCTCGTTACTGAATATGTTCTGCAACAGATAATTTCCTCGCCAGTACCAGAAACCTGACTGTCGCAAAATATTAGTGCTACTGAAATAGCATCTTTCATGCACTTAATATGTAGGAGAGACGAGGAAGATTGTCCAGGGACGGACTAACCACGTACGTAAAATAGGTCTAGACTAAGTCAAATAAAACGCTTAACTTTGTCTTCAGCGCGAAGGCCACCTGACTCACCATGCACCGACATGCCTATTGCTCAGAGGCTCCAAAGACAGACCAACTCGTTAGCGCTCATTTCTTGGAGAGACTGGGGAACTTCCCCGGTAAACATAGTGCCATGATCATGGACATGGCAAGGCCATCTCCATAAGCTTTCTTTCAAACATAGTGCTGGTCCTGGTCATGCTCCTCTCGAAAAGTTGCATTGTGTCCATGAACAACGTGTATAAGTACGTGTATATTCGCTTTCGAGATTTAAATGATACTTCTAGCTGTGTACGATGGAGTCTTCGAAATATTCGGAACACAATGGTTAAAAAATACACTTACTTTCTTTTAAATGGCTTTAGAAAATGCCTGAGTGGTATGGAATAAGTGCGGGAGCACTCAACCGTTCGAATATATCGTCGGTCCGGAATAAGTCCAGATCTTCCAGCATGTCAACGATTTGTTTCCCTGGGCTGCAATTGAAGCGGGAATGGACTCCGTAGTATGTCAAGTTTTGGTGAGAAACAAATTCCGTGTGAAGTCCGACTTTTGATAAATTTCCAAACGAGGAAAAAATTCCAAAGACGCAAAAAGTGATTTTGTTCGTACGGTTCCAGTGGCAAGTTAAAAAACGGTAACCCAGAAGTGGTATCGGCGTCAAAATAGTCCTAGATGGAGCACAGTCTTTGTGCTCAGTCGGGCTCAGGGTAATGATAGGGTTGTAAATTCACCTTAATGGAAATGTTAAACGCAGAAACTGGTATCCAACAGCAATCATAACTCTGTCGACCTCGTGATTTTAAGCATACTGAATACTAGTGAAAGTTGTTTGGTAGCAAAGTTAAATAAATCGGTTGAGCATGGAAATATGGATCACCTGCATAACAGACGGTCCTGCCCTAAATTCCAGTGAGGGTTAGAGCAAGGGCTAGGATAATGGTTAGGTTTGCGGGAGTCAGCTTCTGAATTAGGGGCATGGTTAAGGTCAAAGTTAGGGCACAGAAATGATAGCCCTGTAGTAATGAAGATCCATATCCCCGTGTCCGAAGAACAAATCCATGAACAGGCAAAAAGGTTCAAATCCATGGTTCATCTGTTAAAGTTGATAAACATGTGGAACACGAGAAGGAATTATTTATTCTAATGAACTCCCGGACCGATCCTTGATTATGCCGCCAGAAATATATGGAGACCTATGAAAAGGTCATTTCGACATGTAAACTGAAAGATCAGTTCGGTTTTGTTCTGTTACTTCCGACCGCAATGACTGCAGATGTAATCATGAATCCTGGGTCCTGGGTTGCGCCATCCAGTCTGCATAATGATCAGCAGTCTTACTACCATTCCTTGGTCAGCCCGCGCTCTCTTCCCCCGCGGTTCGTTTGATTATTGCTGTGACAGCAATAAATAGTGTAAAAATTTCCATGAACCCGAGCAACTAAAGGGAAACGGCCACTTTGGGCGCGCGCGTCACGGTTTCTATGCTTCGCCCAGTTTGACCGTTAAGGATGTAGTAGTGCAACAGATATAACTCGACTACTCACACTAATGTATCCGGTCGTTGTTAAACATGGTTTAGCTGCACACCGAAGAAAAGCTATGCTTCAAACGACAGACGATGAGCACTGTGACCTTAAAGCCACCTCTTATGAAAGGCAACGCGTGTCATATCTGTGCCTCCGACTGTCACGTACCATTACTCGCACACCTTTAACGAGCTCCTAGACATTTGATTATGAAAGCTAAGAGGTAGAGTTTTATTCAAATCTTTCCTTATTGCCGCTGTACTGAGTAGGTATTCATCCACGAGGGGTCTTTAGGCTATTTATTTTATACGGTATTGAGGGATTCCTGAAAAATGAGGTCCTGTGTGGTATTCGCGACCCCCCTGAGTACAATTATTTGCATTTTTCCGTATGGTTTTCAGTTGATTAGGCCATCAATGTATGCGACCCTCCACTTAGGCAGTAGCCCCAGAAAAATGAGAAGCATATTGCAAGCACAGAAGGAAGATAAGCTGGGAAACACTGGTTTTCTGTGCTTTCAAGGCATCAGGTTGCCATCCCGTAGTGAACGTTTGAAGTGAACAAATTAACAGATATCTTTTCAGTGGAATCAAATGGCGACACAACTTTTTCTAAGTGCGACTGCCATTTAACCTTCAATAACGATCGCAGAGTAGTTGTTAGAAACCCTTTCCAAAACACTTGTTGGGCCGAATTCCCGGCCAAAGAGTAATATATAAATTAATATAAGTTGAGCACGGCCGACTTATATGGCCCCCTAAACAGGACACGGGGATAGAAGCGTCCCGCCCAAATACTAAGAGTGCACCTGCACATAATTCCGGGAACGGCAAAGTGTTCACGTGTCCTAACCCCAAAAATAATTTTAATATAAAAATAAGACGTTGCCGTAGTACTGACCCTAATCCAACTATAAATCTTAGCTTTTCACTTAACATTAGCCCCTGCCTTAACCTTAAACTTACCTTATGGTTAACTTCAAATCTAACTTTAGAATTCTTTGCTAACTGAGTCACGCGTATAAGTCAAAACATATTCCGGTGTATATACGGTACTCTTGATAGAATACAGAAAATAATTATAATACGTACAAACCTCAACAATGGATACTCTAGACAAAGAATCCCTTTGTGACTGTTCAAGCAAATCGAACTCCCAGCTCAAAGTCAGAATACAACAACTAGTTACCTAAAAGAACACCGTTCGTGCTCAAAAGAGGGTTACAAAATGAGAAAGGGGAATGTCAATAGGGTCCAAAGGTGGGAGCACTTGCGAAGAGGTCGTGGAGAATTCCGAACGTTGACCAAATGGATACAGTACTGGCTTTAAACCTTATCCTTAGTCTAACCCAAACCTCTCTTTTGAACCTAACCCAAATTTCACTGGAAGTTGGCTCAAAGCCATCCGTATTTCAGTTGATTCTTGTCCCAATGCCCCGCTTAAAGTCCATATAAGTCAGTCTTATCATAAGTTCTTCAAAAAGTGCAAAACACTTTACTTATCAGAGAAATAAGTCACTCTGTGAATAAAAGGAAATGACTGAGTGTTTGTTTTTTTTCTGTCCCTTACAGGGTCTACCTGGGAAAACTCAATCTTTAACTGGACAAGTGGACTCGCGGATAATGTTCGATGGTGACTCGGCGAACCGACCTTCCGCCCGCATATGGAATTCTGTGCTGTCTTATTTGGACCTTTTACTCTTGCCAAGGACCAGTAAAAATACCTCCTCAGCGCCCTTTGTTTTACGGCCGCAGTCAGCTCAGAGGATGGGCCGCCGCACGGGTTCAAAATGCTCGGACAACTATCCAGTCGGCCCCAATGCTCGACTGCTTGCGTTGAATACCTGCGCCTATTCTCTGAAGACTGCAGTTGACGCCGTCTGAACAGCTGTTTTAAGACGCGCACAAATTCAAGGCATTTGCAGTCAGTGGGGGGACAGGAATGTTAACCCTGGAAAGAAAAGGCGTGGAGGAGCTAGGGGTGGCAAGATGTCGACTAATTTCCTGCCGCCCTGTTCCACATACTTTCCGTTAGCATGGGCACATTTCTGAAGCCTGGATACAATTTCTAAACGGAGGAAGGAAGGCAGTTGCCTTCCCGCCTTTCAGATTTCCCTCGGTTAAGCTGTCTAAATGACAGTACTGGCAATAAATAATATCACAAATCAACCCAAGTAGTATGAAAAGTAACAATGGTTTCAAACTCTCATTCGCTAAATGAACTTGTTTACTCTCTACGTCTCCGGTGTTTTAAAACAATTCCAGTTGCCTTGTAAATTCCGCCAGTTCGACGGTCACGAAAAACGATGTCCACCGTGTGCCGCAGGCACGAAGGGGCAGTGACATGCGTGTGGGTCAGACTTGCGCAGCATCTACTGCACTCTCTCCTCCCTCGAACACCTGGGTCCGGTGGCAAGACAGGCGGGAGGCAGACCCGGACGAAGTGAATGACACAGTTTAACGGTCAGTCTTCGCGTGCCATACACGGCCTGCTCGACGCACAATGGGCCAGGTCATCACGCAAACGAGGCGCGCTCGAGCCCTGTCTGAATGTGAGTGTCATAGAGGCCACACTACTAAGGAGGCATTGAAACCTGACTTTCTGTCCCGAGAGAATTTACAGTCAGTGGCCGATCACATTACATGCTGAAATGTCTATTCGACTGGAAAGGATTACTTAGGTGGGGTCACACTATTGATTATCTTGCGGCACAATGCCATAATAATTTAGAGAGGCCAGAATATTGAAACTTAGGCGCACTTCATTTCAACTAACATTTAACGAAATCAATCTCTGATCGTAGTTATCCTGCCAATCGGCAGTATTTCAAGTTGCAGTTTCTAGTGCCTCGCAATAATCTCAAAGCGAATCTTTTAACTCCACAGTCGGTGAGGTGCTCACATCAGTTGCACCTTCGGTTTTGATCCCCGTACCTGGTAAAATCCAAAAATCCACCAATGTTCAGGGATAATAAGAAGTGGCGGCATCACTCTTATTGCCGTTGTTAGGCAAAGCAGACAAGAGGTACTAAAAATAAGTCTCTATTTTTAGTACATATTTGTGTGATTTTTTTTGACGGCGAAACACCCAGACTGTCGCAGCGCACATGCGTAAGTGAAGTTCACGTGAAGTTGTGTACTCGACAAAGTGCGTGTGAACTGCGCAACGGACAGCCGTTTTTGTCTATTTTTTTATATACAGACAAAACCATTGTAGGTAAAGGTCAGAGCATTTCTAACACTTACGGCAAATGCCGTATCTCGTGAGGCTTTGGCCGATCTCCCGGATGTGTTTCCGACTTGATAAGATTACCTGGGTGAGGCTGTAATATTGACCATCGTACAGCATAATATTAAGGAACTTCCCGGCTGCACTAGCCAAAAAGAGCCACTTAGGTAGTATAATTTTTCCCACCGATTTTTCAGGCCCTTGCAAATACAAAAGTTTTTTTAGAGGGCGTAAAAAACATCCTTTCTTGTGCTCATTTGGTAGCAAATCATATGCTACGTCTATTTGAAATTCCCCTTTGTATAAGGCCAGAAGCCGACTTGAGAGCCATCGTGACTAACTAGGGTGAATATCTACGTTCTGGTACTGAACGCCTACTTGAAATTAGACTGGAATGTTTGAATCAGTCTGGAAGCAATTATTTGCGCATTTTCTTACCTCTACCACTAGATCTTTGCTAGTCGATACGACAGTTTAACTACTGATTCCAACGGTGTACACCATGTGCCTCGCGGCAGCGTGGGTGCAGGGACAGTGACTTGAGAGTGAATTAGTTTAAAGCGATAATAGGCTTGCGAAGCATCTACCGCACTTTCTCCTTCTGCCCCACCTGGTCCCTTTGTCAAGACATAGTCAAGATGACCGGAGGCGAGAGGAGGTGCAGGTTGCTGACGCGACATGAACCCGTACGTAGGCGTGCCGCCACGCCCCCTTCTTCGTACACAAAGGACAGGGATTTTACGAAACAAGAAGGAATGTGGGGGCGGTTCGGGTCTCAACTGAATGTGGGGGCCATAAAGACCACACTAGGGGGGGGGGACATTGCAATCTGACTCCCCGTCTTCAGCTGAAGACCGACTTACTCCGTCAGTTAGCAGCCGTCCAAGTCACGTCTTCTGGCTCACCACGATAGCTTCCGGTGCAACACACTGTTTAAATTAAAGAATATGAGCCAAGGGTGGACTTCACTTTCTCCTTTCTTCTCTCTCTCCCTCAGGCCCTACTCCAACCTCCGAGCCGGTCAGTCAACTGGTGCGGGCATCTGCGCGAGACACGCATGAGCTGCAACCAACACACACAATTTTTCCACACAAAGCGATGAGTCCTTCGATATCAAATGCCCTTGGAGTTAGCTACTGGAAGGATGGCCGAAAAATGAGGAGTCTGACCACAGGGGCAAAAATGTTAGGAAAGAGTAATTAGACGGCGCGGGGACCGGCGGGACAAGAAGTTTACTTCCTCGTATCGAAATTACCTCGTACCCCGACTATAGTTTCCCCTTTTCAACCGCGTATCACAGCCGGCGGATACATTGCCGAGTGCAAAACTTCGTTCGCCCTATAGTGGCGAACATTGTGTGAATTTAATTATGGTGATGAAGGTTTATGCAAACTGTGGGCTGCTTTCTCTCTCTCTCCCTCTCATTCAACCGCAAAATTGCATCAAAACGACCGGAGGCGAACTCGGCCAACTTGACTTAAATGGACATACTGCCCTCCTAGGGTACGACTATTATAGGTAAGAGCAGAAGTGTCTAAGAAGTAGGTGAAGGATATTCCAACGTCTGAAAAGAGTAGCAGGCAGTCTGAAAGTTCCAGTATAGTTTGTATTATTTCCCTACCCAAAAGGAGTCCAAAATTGTTCAGGCTAGATGAGTTTGCATTTTAAATAAAGGACAATTTACAGAAATTTTAAAATACCCGCACAAAAGTGCTCTGTCAACAGCTTTTAAAATAATCCTCTGTGGATGTGGATTTCGGTTATTCTTAGCAGTTTGCATCATTTACTTGCCAGGATAGGTAATCCAGTTCTGGGTTGCAACCCCGAGAGACTATCTTTCAGAATCTGTTTTGATCCGCATACTATACTGACCAGTTCATATAATGTTTAGCTGTTTATAGTAACAGTTTGCTCTTGGAAATGACGATCCCAATGCACACTCGGCTTTTATGACTTGAACTGCCCAATCGGAAAGAACATCCGCACCTGAAGTTGCGTCCCGTTTGACAAAATCATGTTCACAGGAACCCCATCAACGACCCTCCCGGGCCACAACTACGACCAGTTTCGCAGTTAACGTAACACCCCGTCCCGCTCCCCGGCAAACAACAGGCCACATCGTCCTGCATCCCCGTACGATGTCTTTGACAAAATAAAGGAAGCGTCCGGCGCTGCAGTTGCGAAATCCGGGTCTGTAAATGTTCCCCCCCCCCCTCTACCAAGCGCACCGATGTACTGCCGATCACAAGCACATCGTTGGACATGCTGCATCGACTCGACGTCTTGGTACCTTCAGCGGGGACCAGATCGTGTTCGACGCCCATAAATGGACTGTTTAGCCCTGTCAGACACTGCGCCCGCGTCGTGCAGTCACGCCATCGGAGGAAGATGGGTGGGGGAGAGGAAGGTGCGATAGGTGTTGTGCAAGCCTGCTTCCCTGCGAGTTAACTCACCCGAGAGTCACTGGTGATGTGTCCACTCCATGGAACACGCAGAGGACACCTTCGATTGCGACGGTCGAACTGTCACTCGGCGTCCACTTTGACTTCCTCCCTCCCGCGCACATGCGGTTTCCCCGACCAGTGGCAACAAGGAACCCTCAAGAGACGCACTATTTCCCCAAATCTGCGAGATTTTTATTGTATGTTACCTTGATAGTGCTGGCGAGAGGGGGTTCGTGTAACGTCACCTTTGCTGTCTCGCCCCCCACACCCCCTATTATGGCAAGACGACCGGATGCGGAACAGGGTGCACCAGCCGAACATGAGTATGCTTGGTCAGATATGGTTATGTAGCCGCACATGAGGTAAACAAACCCCAGCCGCCTGTAACACGGGACCGGTGTTAATAGTGTTTTTTACAGGTGGGGGCGGGGGACGCACAGGCGACGATGTCAAGCAATTTCATCCAAAAGAAAAGCTGTTGGGAATGCGTGGTTGTACTCTGAGGGGTTGAGAAGTAGTTGCCCTAACCCAATCCATAACCATAACCTCTAACCCTAGTCCCAACAGTATTGTATCCATCAGGTGCGGCTGCATAACCATATCTTACCGTATGCTCGACCCACGCGGGTCGTAATACGGGTAATGGTGTGTACTCTAGAAGCGAAAGAGTCTTCATAGGGCAGCCATTTGGGAGCTAATGACTCAAGGTCGTTTGGTCTGAGAGCCATGAGTAAAAGCACATGTGTACTTTAACCGTTGCTCAGCATAAAAGTGCGGTTTTTGGTGGAAGCCACAAGCCTAAACTTAAAACTAAAAAGTTCTGCCTACCGGGCCTTTTTGGAAGCACAGACTGAGGCTAGTCAGCGTTCCTCAAATTAGTTGATAATTAGCTGTTCCCCAGTCAGATGCAGGTGACATTGCAAACTCGGAGGCGTGTTGGTCTCTTAGGCCAACGCCAGAGCCGCATTTTAACCGTAGAGTGGTATATCAGTGGGTGCGCAGGAACCTCCTTACTTTATAGTTCACCCAGCGACAGAGTTATAAATGCGTCTGCGCATTCAGCTTAGTAGGCAACCCAGTCCGCGAGTCTAGGCTCCCACGAGTCTAGGAATTAGGGCTTCCACTTGTTCGGCATGGCGGAAAAAGAAACGGTTTAAAAACTGCTTTCAGGAAACGCAAAAACTATCTCTTCGTTCATGCTCTCCTAAAATTAAATTTGCATGCTTATCGAACGCTCGTAGTTCTTTTAGCATACATGTATGGATTCAATCCAAGGTACTCAATGTAGTTTTGCAACGATCAACACACAGGCTTATAAATTTGAAGAATGACTTATGTCCAACACTGTAGCTTCGTCCCAAAATTTCGATCTGTTGAAGTTCAACTAAAGACAACCTCCGATGGGGGCACGTCGAGCTTAAGGTAAAAGCAAAAACCCTTTGGAAACACATCACAATCAATCAAATTACATTTACATACGCAGGTTTGTCTGCTCGTCTCAACGGCACATGAGTTCAGCCCTGGAAAACTGGTTTGCCTTTCCTCTGCCGTCTTGACGGGAACATACAACCGCTGTTTTAACGGTCTCTAGAATAATAAATTACATATTTGAACGTTCCGTTTTATTCCTGTCAGTGGCTATGGCTAAGAAAACTTGCGCACTCAAACAGATAGCTTTAAATGGGAATGAATATGACTAAAAATATCCCGGCCGCGTCATCCCCACACCCCTTAGCGGTAGTTTTATGCTAAATTAGTTGTGAGTAATTACAGTGGATGTGATAACTCATTAAATGTAACGCGTTTCACAAAAAATCCCTATAATTAAAAATCCGCCCACGCCACGTTCCCCAAAGCCTTACGGCAATAAAAAACGACCTTTCCTAAAAATAAGGCGTAATTATGTTTACAAATTGATATTAGCTAACATGACAATGGTTAGCTTTCACTGGAAACTAGAAGTTCGGAAAACGGCTATGTTACTAATCACTTAAATTAGTCTACCTCTGAGGGTGCATGAGGAAGTGGGAAGCATTAAAAGGGAGAAATAATGAAAAATAATAACGAATACAAAAATAATATTTTGTTTACTGTCCATTTGTATGTAACACAGCGGAAAGTCTCCTAGACATAAAGATAGGCAGGTTGTCCATTGTGGATTTTTCAGTGTGATTATTGTTCGTAGTCGACTGCTGATTGAAACTGCTCGGACATTTTTATCGCACGGCGTGACAGGTAAAGGTGTCAGCATTTTGCGGATACTCAATGTATATTTTTCCACGCTTTGTAATTCTTGGTGTAGTAAAAAAAACGACTGCTGGTCAAGTTTGTTACCGGGTTTTACAGCACGAGACGCAATAGATGTACAAAAAAGAATCCCCAAAACTAAATTCTCCCTGTTTTTTGAAAACAATTCAATTTCTTATGCCTGCCCTCACCTGATTTAGATGGACACAAAATGAAGTTTATCATTTCCAGAAGAGATTTTATCAAACTTTTATTGTTTATATTAACGAGGAGATGGTTTTCGCGTTGTCTGAAAGCAGTTTTTAAATCGTTTCTTTTTCGACCGAGCCGAAAATTGGAAACCCTAATTCCTAGACTGGTGGGAACCTAGACTCACGGACTGATATGTCGTGGACGGGCACCAGTGTTGCAGCTGTTCATTCATTCCCAGCTCGTCGATATGGTTAGATGGCCATTGTCCGACGATGCACTGAAGGCCGTGCGCTACCGCAGAATGTCATCCATGGAGAGCTAGGACTGTTTGAGCAGGCAGACCCACTGTCGTAGCAAGTATTTGTGGGCAACATACTATCGTTCCCCATCAGACGCACTGGTGTCTCGGTGGATAAGTCTGCCTCGCTCTGTCCCAGCACTCAACCCTCATCAGTGGCTCCACGACGCTGTACTTAGCACGACGGTCACACCCCGGCTAAATCAGATGATGGTGTCCGGTGTGTGTATGTGTGTTCCCAAACGGGTCACGTGGTAGATGCGCTGGACCAACACGGAGACCATATAGGATTCTGACAGGCGTTATCAGAATGTGCACCATAGCAGATGCCAACGTTTCGGGGCGCGGTGGCAAACCCCGTTGCCGGCAGACGTCGCGCACATTAGGACCCTTGCCACCCCCATTGTTTTTGTTAGCTAAAGTCTCGGTCATTTGCTGCGTGGACCAATGGGTGTGGAGTGGAGCGCCAAAGTGCGGGCTCGACCGTGCTATCCACCTGAGCCCTCTCCCGCCCCGGTCTTCTTGACTCTGTCTTGAGCCAGGCCCAGGCGGGGGAGGGGGAGGGAGTGCGGTAGATGCTGTGCAAGTCTATAAAATAACTCATGCACAAGTCACCATCCCTGCTCACATCTTGTCATGGAGCGTACGATAGACATCGTCGGAAACGACGGTTAAATTGTCACGTGTGTGTGTTAGCCTTCACACCCGACAGTCCTTAAAACCCTTCGTGCCCTATGCAAAAAGTCCTACCTAGAAGGTAGCATGCAATCCCCTAGGTCACCCAGGCTATACGAGGTAGTCCTCCCATCAAACAAAAGTCATGACCCACAGTGGATTTCAACTGTTTGGAATTGAGCGATCGAGCGACCTTGTCAGAAGTCCGGCCAGATACCCCATGAAGGACTACCACTTCGATCCTCTCCACAAAGCTTACTTCGGTGGTTTCGGCTCCTACGTCATCACTGCTCATCTGTTGTCGCACCTCTCCATTCCCATCAACTAGTAAGACACTAGCAGCTGGCTGAACGACGTTGAGGTACAGTAGTACGCCGAAATTGACAGAGATTACATTCATAGACGTCTACGTATGGATGTCAGTAGAAGCGGAGGGGCGAGTTCCGGGAAGTAGTCGCGAAGACGGAGACACGATCGCTGGGACAAGAGTTTTATTGGCCTGACGTTTCGGATTCTCACTCGAATCCGCCATCAGAGACAGAGTTGGATAAGGATAGTGGATTGTCCAGGTGTTTCAGTACTTATAGGATGTAGTTGCTGGGCTACTGCATGCCTATCAGAGTTGACAGCTACCGATTGAATCACATTTAGACTGGCCAGATGTTGAAGTATGAGGTGGCTATGCGCCTTTGTTCCGGTCAAGATTATTGGCTCCCACGCGCATCGTACGCAGTCGAATTGCTGACTGCTGGATTTCGTCATCCATTTGGATTCCTGGGCAATTTGGTTCGCAGACTTTGTCGTCAGAGACAGTGGTTATCCGCAGCTCTTCTCGGGACTAACTATTTTGTCAAGACAAAGTCTCAGCGCCGAATATGGAGCGGGGAGATCTTTGCGTTCGTTGATTTATTGAGGACCAGAAAACCATGGCCCGAGCAGTTCGCGGCTCACGCGGTTATCACCCCCAGCAGGACTTTCTGCTTCGTCAAACTCAGACATGTGGTTGGGTCCCGTCGAGTAAGCCGCGATTTGGGAGTTGGCGTCGTTCCTCCTCATTGCTGCTGCAGGCTCGGCTATTCGCGTCCAGGGTAGTCTTCTGGTTTCTCCGACGTAGTTGCTTTGTTCACAATTGCACCAGACCCGGTAAACAACTTGAGATGCTTCCTGCTATGTCAGTGGTTGCCCCTGACGTGCGTAAGAAGGCGGCTGACGGCTTCCGAGACATTCTTCACCTACGGAAATGCTCTCCAGAATTTAGGCCCCTTATCTGACTCTGTCTCCGACGCTGGATCTGATTGAGAGTCCGAAACGTCAGGCTAATCAAGCTCTTCTTCCAGAGATCGTGCCTCCTATTTCATGCGCATATGTGTCTGCTGTCCGCTTCCTTGCTCCCGCCCACGTCTTCTCTGAGACGCTGAACTTTCGTGGACGTCTTTTTCGTGAGACACTGAATGCTACGCGAATTCTTAGGTGTAAGGTTCCAATGTACGCTAATTCGTGAGGCCGCAGATTCGGTAGCGCAAAGCTGCGGGGTATTTCTGTACTCCGGATAGCCAAGCTTAGTGACCTAGTTGGCGGACAGGCTTTCGCCAACATGTCTTGGGCACATAAATGCACAGATGCACGTGTGCGTATAAGAGGACTTTGTGAGTTCACTCAGTTAATGGGTCAGAGGCTTGCCGGCACTTCAGTTCTGAGCTCAGGTCGTGTGCTAAATAAAATGTTTGCTTAACAAGGAGCAGTAAAAAGTGCATCTATGCATTCAAGTACACACCTTAAATAACTTTGTAATGCACATTTCTCAGAGAATCAAAGTACAGGCTTTCAACGCCCTAAGCTCAGAAGACCACATTTACTTAGAAATTAATGCGAATCGTAGCATTGTTGATCACTTCTTTACTCCGAAAATATTTCGATATCAAAGCGACATGCGACTTAAGTGATGATTTCGCTGAACTAATTTTTTGGGGAATTTGAAAATCTCTGGTGGGTGAACATCAGACCGCCACACATCTACCATAACAGCACTATTCTCCATGTATGACTGACTGTATATTACTTTCTAGTTTGCCGGAGGGATTGCGTTCAACGTGTCCGGGAATTTGTTTCTTCATGGTTTTGGAGGAGACAGCAAATTCGAAGACGCTTACTGGACATGAAAAGTCCTCGAAACTCAAGAACTTCTACCGTACCCAATGTGGAATTCTTGCTTTTCAATACTGTCAACCTTCTAAAAAGGAAAGTGATCAGAACAATTCTACGCGATAGGATCGCCTAAAAGACCCCTCTCCACATTGTCTGAAGCGATTTCCGGGAAAAGATCCCAGTTCAGAGGCGTCTATGAAAGAATGTCGGTGCATTAAAGCCATGTCTTCAGACCCACCTTATTTGACAGCAAAAAAGCCCTATTTTGTGCTCGTGGAGGCTGGCGGCAGTAAAAAGGACAGCATGATTCGTCAACCTGTTTGGGTCCGAACTCCTTTTCTCCGATCGTCTGGGAAAGAACGTAAGGTGCGTTTAAACTGCTGGAACTGAGGACTCTGCTCCCAAAAAGTCATATATTTACTCGGATCGCGATCTCCGACATCCCAGGCCAATCTCCTGAGGCCGCTGGTTTCCTCAGACGGAAACTCTGTGGAAAAAATAGAAGAGGGGAAAGTGGGCTGAAAGAAAACTTCTATCAGCTGGTCGAAAGAAAGAATGGCCAAGGCAGAATCCTGTACTAACCAAGTGGTGAAATGTCCGCAGACAACATCAGACGCCAGGAGAATAGGTCCAAGCCTCATCACTGGGGACTGGTCCAAAACATTTCAATCCTGGTAGGATGCCGGCTTCTTTGAAGGACCTCTTTTCGGCCGTCTGCTAAAACTACACTCAGTAAAAATGGCTACCCTAGTGGCATGGATTTTTTCATTGATTTCTAGTGCCCTTATAAATGCAAATATATTTTACAGAAAACATGCAAAAATGCTTATTCGTTTACTGATTTGGCAGCGAAAGTTCGTTTTAAGAATTTTTTCCAACTAACGAATAATTTTGAACCGGATCTACCGTTACACTTGCATTCATTGGGCCCAATATATATACTTACCGTGCAAGAAAAGCCATATATTTCTGTATGCCATATGGGATTGATAATGTATTGCAGTGAATTTGGACCCCATTGTATACCTTACAAGCAACATAAATAAATGTAGATATACGATGTTTTATGAATGGACATTTCACTGTCACAAAAAATCTCAGAATCGGAAACTTTTTTACAATCCGAAGATTCTATTTCTCAAAGTATACAATTTAAGATAGATGTAATTTGCTACCAAACGAGAAAACGAATAAGCATTTTGGGGCGTTTTCTATGAAATATATTTGCACTTATAAGGGTACCTAAAATCAATGGGAAAATCCATACTACTTAAGCAGCCATTTTTACAGACGGCCGGAAAGAAGCCCTTCCAAATGCTGGCATCCTGGCGTGACTGAAATATTTCGGGATTATGTTGCACGATTGTTAATATTACGACCTTACTTGATTCACTTTGACTTTACTTAAGTAATCTTTTCGAGACGAGGTTTGGCTCCGTAGCCCCACTTGATTGATACCATATGATTAGCTTACTACAACAGTTTTAGTTAATATACTTAACTTAGTTACTCGCTAGATTAGGAAGAGGAAGATTGCTCAGGCAGAGCTCGAAGCACGCCCAGGGGAGCAAATGAAGGCGGCGTGTACACACACTCCCCCCCCGACCCAGCCACTCGCTGAGTTAAGAGGATATGGGAGGCGAAGTCACAATTGGAAGACCCAATAAGGGTACCACGTAGTAATTCGCATTGCATGGCCACTGTAGTGGAACCAATGGCGTTCCACACCGTCGGAACAATTCTATTAGCAAGTCTAATGGGTTGCTCGCTGGATTAGGATAATGAAGAGAACGCAAGCCGGGCTCGAGGCACGCGCAGGGAAGCGCATGTGAACTCATAAGTGAAGTAGCCGGGGCTGGTGTATAAGTACTCCCTCTTCCCCGCGGCGCAGTCACTCGCTGGATTAAAATGATAAGGGTGATGCAACTACGTGGTATTTATAGAGTCGACGTATTCGCATTCGCCAAAAATTTTTTCGAAAGCTAACCATATGATATCACTCAAGCGAGTCTATAGGACCAAACCTCGCCCTTTTCGAGTCGTAGGAGCGTTTCGGAGTTTCGTTTAAAATTCTATGAGATAACACACCCACCGTAAGTCGTGACTGTGAACAAACTAGATTCCAGCGGTTGGTGAGGTTTCGCGAGAAGTCCAGCTGCCAATGGTGAGCGGCCAAATTTGCAGATACTTCTATCCAATGAGGCTAACTTGCCAATTTACCAACCATCGTGGGAGGTGGGAGAGGGGTAAACTAACGTTTATTAGGAAGTCTGATTCGGACCTGGGCAGTAAGCATTATTTACGGCACAAAACCCCTTCCGATGCACTTTGCCCCTTCTACTATATGAATTCCAAAAGTATACCTCTAAGGTGTGAGAATAAACGCGCCAAAGTGCTTTGGTTTTGTTATCTAGTCATGGAGACATGTCTCAGTGCTTAATATGTCGCCTTTTCAGCTGACTTTTCGTACCGACGGCAGTGCTCTCGGCGACGGTATAGAGAAGGACCCCACTTAACTGTCAGTAGACTGTGAATCGTGTCATATGAGATCCTATCTTGGCATACATTTGCAGGCTGTTGCAGAAATTACACTGCCAACAATGATTACTTCCCACGACCTCACACCTTAACTCAAAATCCATTATTTTATGAAATTTACTTTTTGTTTATTGCTTAATTACTACTCTCATTTCCGTTGCCGTACAATAGCGTAGGATAAGAATTTCGGCATAAATCCAGTCAATTTCTGTGCTTTCTTTCATTTTGTCAGCTTATTGTCTAGCGTGCTTTCCCACCTATTAAACTCCAATTATCATAAATCACGTACGGCACGATCCACAGTCTACAGACAATTAATTGGGGTGCTTCTCTATACCGTTGCCGTTCCCTCTCGTAATCATTTGCTGCGCATCCAACGGCCAATCTGCCAGCATCTTATAAATCAGTAGTGGGTTTCAGTGTGTAGTGTAGGCTGGAGGGGGCGGGGAGATAGGGGGACGGCTTCTGCAGCAGCTGGTATGAACTGTCTGTCGGGACTTACGACACTGGAAATCCCCACCACCCATACCCACCTCCTACTCAACACATGCGTACTTGCACTGTCTGAAATGAATTTCCCTTAATAGGTGTTTTTTACTAATTTGAATTATTCTTTTCCGGCCCATTTATGAGAAAACTCGGTTTCCCTGGCGGGATTCGAAGCAACAACAGCAGAGGCAGGGCTTGAGTACAACTAAAGCTCTAAGTCCCTGAGCCACAAGATCAAGTGAAATTGTATCTTTAGAGTAAGGGGATCCCATACCAACAGCACAGGTACTAGCCAAAAGCCCATACACGCGTGTTTCGCCGATATTCTGCCGCTGCCTGGCACAGCCGCGAGGGGTTCGGCTCATCAGTTTGCTGATCTGTGCTCGGCCAGCCAAATTCCTGATCACCCCTCCTCTGTCTCCTCTTTATCTTTTTTGCCAAATGTAGTTGAAATTAAACAAAAATGAGGACGCGGACGCGACTACCAGAGGTCATTGGGTGGCTGATAAATGTTCGTGAAATGGAAGGCTTCGCCATGAGGGAAGGCTGTAAAATGCCTGGCACCCGGACGTCTATTCCGCCTTCCTTGTATTTAATTTACGCGCTGCCAATCACAATTGAAAAAGTAGGACACCCAATCGAGCACGAGGTAGACACTAGTAAACACGAAATCATAACTTCTTGTAATTTCGTATGCTGGTTCCGCTGTCTATGTTATTGTAACCCTTCCATGTGCACAAAAGCACTTCAGGCCTTTCGGATCAGAATAGACCATCGATGTTTCGCTCTCAGCCATTCGAAAGGTTTCGGCTATAGCTCTGTGCCTCAGCATCCTTTTTTCTTTTAAAACGTACAGTAACAAAAATAATAATATTACTAAAGTGATGTTGAGCATGAAGGATGGAGTTACAAGTATGGGATTATGTTGTAGGAAAGGATGCGACATGGTCAAGTTATCCAATTCATCAAACTTATGCTGACTGCTCGTTTATCCTTAAATAGCGTTTTTGGATTCCGTCATTTGGACATAGGTGAGTGACATATGCTCGAAGGGAAGTAGAATAATTATTATCCTGTCATTTATTTCGGCCTACGGGTCACACAACCGTGCCTTTCCCCGGGACATTCTATTCGTAGCTCAGTTGATATAGTCCCCTAGCTGCACTGAGGCCTTGCCGTTGCTGCATTAGGTTCGAATCCTTCCAAGGTCGTAGAGCTTTTCCCAGTTGGGAGGTATTTTAAAGAAGCCTACTGAGGCAAAAATCCTCAGTAAGATGTGGTTATGTAGCCCCACCCGATGGACACAATACTGTTGGGGTTGGAGTCATGGGTTAGGGTTGGGGGTTGGAGTCAGTGGTCAGGGTTAGGGGTAGTGTTAGGGGTTAGGGTTAGGGGTTAGGATTAGGGGTTACGGTTAGGGGTTAGAGTTAGGGACAAGCGTTAAGAGTTAGTGGTTATGACAACTATTTTTCTACCGCTCAAATAACAACCGCGCATTCCCGTTAGCTTTTCTTTTGCATACAACTAATAGACCTCGTCGCCTGTGCGTTCCCCGGCCCCCTCATGTAAAAACCTCTACTACCACCGGTCCCGTATTAGAGATGACTGGGGTTTGTTTACTTCAGGTGGGGCTATAATAACCACATCCGTCCAATTCCTCACCGCCCTCAACTTGGTTCACGCAGTTTGCACGTGATTCCACCTGAACTCAAAGCCTCAAATTCGCACAGTAGTGAGATTGTCTGCAATGATTTGGTCCTGGTACCTGCCGTCTCCCCCCCCCCCCTCTCCGGGCCTCCCCACACGGCTAACAGGTTCGAGCAGGTGCGCAGACAGAATAAGAATTGGAAGGGGACAGCGTGCGCCTGTGTTCGCGCACGCGCGTGTGTGCAGATTATGCAAGGGGCTGGCAGCTGACGTACACAGCAGACACGGCCCTCAGCGCCCCCAGACAGTGTGTGATTGCGGCTTTACGGAGCTGCCCTACCAGCAGAGCAGGCTGCAACGGGGTTGTGGACAGGGCCGCTTTGATAGACAGCTCTGCTAACGCGGGGGGAGGGGGGGCAGGAGCTAATTGCAGCAGAAGTAGTCGCTGTACGTGGAGCAGGCGATGACTCAGTAGTAACCGACACGATCTTACGAAACCACGACCGCACCCCAGCGGGTCTCGGTGTTGACTGGCGCCACATTCACACGGAAGAGGTAGCTGCGCGCGCACATTAGTGCTACTGTGCGGCCTGTAATTCATTCAGACAGCAGGAAGGTCAGTCTCAATGTTAAGCTTTCGAAATGCGTAATTTGTCATTGGGAATCTCACCGGCACAGTGGACCATACAAGTGGACTGGACGCGGCCTTTCAGGCCACTGTTCGACTGACTTCAACGGCGACAAAAGCCAAGCACAATTTTTATTAGACTTCTTGGAGAATTGTATTTGCACTCTTACATTACTAACCGCGCCAGTGAGTGTTTTCGTGCTGTTTATTGGGTTTCGGTAAATTCGGTATTACTCTCTATGGCCACGGACAAAGGGGTGTCCCAGCCGATGTCCGCTTTGTCTGCTGTCGCCTCCTCAGTCCGGACGATCCGGACTAGACTGTTACGGCAAGAACATATACCAAGTGACCTTATTTATCGGATGGTCAGTTTTGTTTGTAACCTTTGGTTCACTCGGTCAGAATTGTTCTGTTCTCCTTCGCAAGTCCGTCACCCACTCAGACCAGGCATTCTGCTACCAGGCAGTCAAACCAAGCATGGCTCATTGGAGTGCAGACCACCGTCTCATCGGTCACTAACCTCTTAATTTTACTTAATTATTGTTCATTCTGACCCATCTGTGAAAAATTCGGCGAGCTCGATGGGATTCGAATCCATGACAGCAGGGGGAAGGCCTTAGTACACGCAACGCTCTAGCCAACTGAGTCACGAGGCTCCACCGGGAGCCGCGAGTTACGTGAGTCTGGTAGTCCTCTGGTAGATTCTAGATGGACTGCTTAAAAATCCTGTTTGGGCAGTCAGCCTACTGTATGAGGTTTGATGGATCCCTGACGTTACCGTAGCCTGGCCTCGTAATTTGACCCAAATGTGATTAAACTCGCGGCTCCGGTAGAGCCTCGTAGCTCAGGTGGTTAGAGCATTGGCTGTACTAAAGTGTTGCGCCTTCCTGTCGTTGGTTCGAATCCCACTGAGGTCGCTGAATTTTTCACAGTTGAGTCGAAGGGAATTATTGTTATTGTTGTTGGTTCTGATGGGCTAGAAACCGTCGCTCGGACAGTAGCCCACCAACTGACGAGGAAACCAGCAGTTTTGGCCAACCAGTGTGTGGGTAGTCTCCAGTAGATCCTAAATTCGGTCGTGGGCATTTTGATCAACTTCGGCAGATCGAGTGGGTTTTCGGAGACGACAAAGCGTGACCCCGTTACCCAAAGAACAGTGTCTACTTCGATGGTAAACTGCACCCAGGTCCAAACTCCAGGCCTTTCCGCCCTGGTTGAAGACGACGACAAAACCGGAAACGGTCTCTTCTTCCTCGGTAACGCCTTGATACCAACCATCCAAAAAAGTGGGTCATTATAGGAATTCAAGGCTCAGCAGCAGACGTGTGAAATGAATTATATTTACTGCCAACTCAAGGGCAACTACTCGTCTCTCATCCTTTCCCAAATGTTAGCCTCACGCTTTTGCGCCCTTTGAGCCAACCCTGGAACATTTTTGGGAGAAAAGATTTTCGGCTTTCTGAACCTCTACCAGTACTGGTGATTGTTATTTTGACACAAGTTGATAGGCATAATCAAGGAGAAATCACAGGGTGGACGGGATCAGCAATTGTCGGAGTGCGAGGGTCGGCAAATCAAAAGACAGGGAGGACGGAGTAGGTTGAGCAAACTTTACTGAGGCAAAAGAGCGCACAGGCAGTTCAGCAGGCAACTGCAGCAAGCCATCTTACCCCGTTGAAGTTGTTGGCTCAGACGCCAGGTGTGTACGTGCGCCTGGACTTTCTCTGCCTCCGGCCAATCAGTAAAGGTAGCAGCCCCGATTGACTTCAAGCTCTCGCCGCGCGCGGCTCAAGCAATCAGTTGCTAGGGGGCGTTCTGATGACGGAAGACGGTATGGATGAGCGGCCGCGGTGGTGAGCGCAGAATCGGACTAACACAGCTCGAACACGGACGTTTTGGGGGTGTAGGACAACGTTTCACCCTTTGCGCCATGCATGCACCAAGGAAATCAGTTTTCCCTAATTCTTAAAGCCGTCAACTTCACTCATAATAAAACTGACAGACTTCCCGCATAGATACACCGAAGAGTGCAGTGAAGAAAACTTAAAAGCAAATATTACTTCGCCGGAAGCCTTTGTTCATCTTAACCAATTGCAGAAAACATAGAGTGGCCTTAGAAACCCGCCACTTTTGAACAAAGTCCTCCTGGCCCTCACGACACGTGGCGATAAGAAAAGCACACGAAGTCACTTTCGGTTGGCGCAGCTAGCTCGATCTTAGAGGCACAGCAAAAATTAAAGAGAGTACATGTCGGACATCGAATGCGACTTCAAATGTCATCTGACCCTTACAACACATCGTTGTCGTCCGCGGGTTAGCTAAAAGTACACCGACGCCGCACCACAGCATGTACACGCTGACATCAGCAGGACGACAGCGGATCAGTTTGGGAGGGTTAAGGAGTGCAGAAGGGACAGGAGGCCTCGATTTCGCACTTTACGTAACTCGGTCAGAGAATAAGAGTGAAGTTCGGGGAGGGGGGCTCAGTCGGTTGTCGGGATTGATCGCACCTCCAACCAAATCGACGCAGAAAGGAGTCGGAACAGGGAAGAGGAAGTTGAAGACAGAACTCGCTGATATACGGTCCCACAGTCCTTCCAAGCAAAACGGGGTAAGATGTGGTTTGGCACCTCCGCCTGATGGACACAATGCTGTTGGGGTTGGGGTTAAGAGTTATAAGAAGGGGTTGGGGTTAGGGGTTGTGGTTAGGGTTATGGTTAGGGCTATGGTTAGGGTTTAGGGTTAGGGGTTAAGGCCTAAGACTAGAGGTTATAGTTTGGGGTCAGGGTTACTATTTCCCAACCACTCAAAGTACAACTGCGCATTCCCAATAGCTTTTCTTTTGCATGCAACTACTTAACCTCGTCGGCCCCTCATGTAAAAACCCCTACTACCACCGGTCCAGTATTAGAGGCGACTGGGGTTTGTTTACTTCAGGTGGGGCTACATAACCGCATTCGACTGCAAAACCATACCCGCGGGCGTCACCAGGTCGTCATCCCAGCCAACCAATTAAAATGCACGTTTAGCATCAGCTGATTCCCCACGCAGTAATTGTTGTAGCCAGAGAACAATACCAGGTGTACAGATTTCGTAACCCCCCTCGCTTGCAATTGGCAAAGTGGCATTCTGCATCAACGGGCACAAAGGTGGTTGTCAGTCAGAGAATAGAAAAATAAAAAAAACAAAGGATGATGAAATGGTCATTCATCGCAACTTATCTGCTCAAAGTAATGTGTTGGCAGCACTATCTGATGTACATATTGTCATCCGTCAGACCTCTTCTGTTTTCCGGTTGTTCGACCCAGTTTAGGGACCCTGGCCTAAGAAACCAGTTACTTCCATATGCTAAAAATAATTTCGGGACTGCCTACCAAAAAAATTTAAATATATGACAAACAGATTTCCCGCAGAGAAATCAAAAACCCTCTAGGTTAAAAAAAACTTGTTTAACCCCTAGGTTTGCTTTCTATATGAATAAAACATACAAATGGGTTTTATATCTCTGACATGCTGCATGTGACATTTCGGCAGTCGCGAGCAACGACCTCCATCTAGTGCTTGACGAATAGTCCCAGTACCGGGGGGCCTGTGCGCGAATCGATTTATAGTGAATGTAGACTGTCACAGCACCCACCGCACTCCCTCCCCCCTTTCCCACTTTGCTCCGGTGACAGGACACTGTCAGGACGGCCACAGTTGGACGGGGGCGCAGCGAATAATGAAACTGGATGGCCCGCTACGCGTACAACAAACACGACCTGGTTTCCACCCAGTATGTGCTAGGCTATCGTAGAGACTTGGCACAAACCACACTCGGAAGGAGCCGAGTTATCTTGTCAGTTGACTATCCTTTTAGGCCACGGCTCTTGGCGCGTCGTGATAGATTCAAAGTATTCAGGCTTATTATAATGGGGAATGCGATGATTTGTCGTGCGTACGGGGTCCCCATTGTGGGCCTAGAGCTCCACAAGTTGAGTCATGGACTTACGTTACTGTTCGCTGCCGCCAAAATATCCTGTTTATACGATTTCTAAGTTGTCCCAGTTTTACCATTGGCAAATGAATTCTGATGGGACAGTTAGAGAGTCGGTTTCGGCGATGCTCACCGTGTGTCCCGCGGCAGGCTGGGAAAAGAGCCGGCGACTTGGACGTGAATTAGTTCGGAGTAACTTACATTGCATCTACTACCCGCTCTCCGCCTCCGCCGCCTCCTCCTCCTCCTCCTCCTCCTCCTCCTCCTCCCCCACCTGGTGTCGGTGTCATGACAGGGTCAAGGAGACCAGAGGTGGGAGTGGGCACAGGTGGCTGGCGTAGCGTGAACCCACACCACCTGGTTTGCGCACAAAGGACTAGAATTTTGCGCAACAGGAGAAAGGGAGCGGTTTGGATCCCAACTGAGTGGGGACGCCATAAAAGCCATACGAAGAAGGAGCCATCACAAACTGACTCTCAGTCCAGAAGTCAGCCACTCCCCACAAACACAGTGGGGCTACTGTGAGGTCTGGGTTGAGTAGTCGGTTGACAACCTTCCAAGCCACCTCCTTTAGTTCATCGTGATAGTCTCAAGCATGTCAGACTGTTATGACAGTAGGCGCTCACCGATCAGGTACAGAACATGCTGGTTCCGTTTTGCCTTGGGACTCACACTAGAATCCTCGAAGGTAGTCGCACAGCGACTAGTAGAATGATGTAAATCAGGTGGTACCGACAAAGACATGGGAGACCGGTTGGGTATAACTGGCTGATGACGGCTAATAAGCCAGAAATGGCCATTCCGGTCTCCCTTGTCTTTGTCGGTGCTACCTGATTTACATGTCAGACTGTTTTTAGTAAGGGACATGCACTAGGAGTCTATTTCGCTCTCCTCGATTTTCCATGCACCAACTGATTTTCCGACCCGGTCGGCTAACTGTGGCTAAGATTGGTGACTGACAGGGCTAAAAACAATTCGTCTGCGCGTGCTGTACACCCGAGCTGTCCCCCACTCAACTTACCGGGATTTCAAACAAAGGGGATGGACTGCCCGGATCTCACATGTAGTGGAGGGGTCACACGAAGAAGTTTCTGATCTGATAAAATACTTTATCATACAAGAGTTGGCTTACATCAGGCTTTCGGGCCGCCTAGCGCAAATGAGATGTAAGGAGGTCACTAACAGGGAGCAACCAAGCACGCGGCATCAGAGGGTGACCTACAAGTATAAAAAAAGCCCAGAACAATAATCTTTCCGGGTAGATTTTCGTTATTTCCCGACATTTACGCCCCCATCAACAACAAGTACCATAACCAAACACTACACCGATGGACCTCAAATGAGGCCAGACCGGCGGCTTATCAACGGCATCAACCCGGAATCAGCAAGATCTTATTTCGTAGCCGTATCTGTTAGGGGTTAGGCTTAGGAGTTAGGGCTAAGGAGTTAGGGGTTAGGAGTTAGGGGCTAGTGTTAGGGCTTGGGGGTTAGGGTTAGGGGTTAGGGTTAAACCCCCAACTACCACTGGTCCCGTATGACAGGCGGTTGGGGCTTGTCTACTGCAGGTACGACTACGAAATATGATCCGACCCCCGAATCTAATACCTCCTGTTTTGGAACTTTCTTTAGCTTAACAGCGGCCTCAATTCGCTCTCAGGAGCCCGCCGTTTTGAACTTTCCACGAGATTTTGCGAATCTCTGACCGTATCCCCTTTGGTCAGCCAGTTTTAACATGCACTACTGCTGCACCCCTGCAGATGCGTTGAGCAGGCACCCGTGTTTGCACATCTCTCTGTGTGTGTGTGTGTACATGTGCAGACAACAGTGCGTTTTTTCCTGACTGTGCCTGTTCGGTCTTGTTGGTTTGGAGGGCGATCGCTTTGGGTGTTTGAATCTCCATTTTGTTCAGCTGAGTCACACAGGCGCAGGCGGAGAATCAGGATGCAGCCCCTGCAGCCCGCGCCTACTGGGGGTGGGGGGGGGTTCGAGAAAACCTGAGCTAACGGCGACTTTCTCCGATTGGCACTGCCATGGGGGAACGCCTACTTGGCAGTAAATTGGTTCCTCTAACGCCTGAGTAGCATGTTTTTGCATCAGGATTCGACTTCGCAAGCTCCCTCTCACTGCACTCCACTCTCCCCCCCCCTCGCCGTGTGCACGGGGTCGGTACTATTTCCAATTCTTCAAAAATAGAGAAGTCACATCAAAGAAAAGACGTGTTTATTCGCTTCATTAATTTGGCTGCGTAAACAAACCGGGCCCTGTACCGCCCGATATCAGCGCTACAATTGTTGTAGCGGTGTTGGAGAATCCGATTCCTAGGTGAATTGTTTTTCGCCTGATTTATTGGCGTCAAGCGTGTCAGTGGGACTTACAAAGGAAAAAAAGTGTTCTTTTCGTCAAATAAGAATTAACTATTGAAACGAATTTACAGTGGGCGTTAATAGGGCAGCGTGTTTTGATGAAAAAGTACCCTAACCTTCAGAGCACTGCCGTTTGTTAGCGTAAAGTAATGCTTATGAGTAAAAACTAGGTGCAGAAGTTGGCGCCTGACCGACCCACTGTTGAATTTAGATGATTTCTCATGCTGATGCAATCGAAAATGAGACTTCGAGGAAACAGTGGAGGTGTAGGAAGCGCGAAAGTTGGGGCAAAAACTTTATCTGACTGACGCTTCGTATTCACACTCGTGCCCACCATAAGAGGCAGCATCAGATCCCTGTCTAATCCTATCTCTGGTGATGGGTTTGAGGGCCTGACCGAACCGATGGTCGAATAAAATGTTCGATCCAGAAATTGGTTGCCTTATGCAGTATTTCTGTGAAATGAGTTCTAAGCATTCTGAGCCAATGCGTCAAAACTCTGGTAGCAGTCAGTAAACTGCCAGAATCTTCCTTCAAATATAGTATAATACTTACGACCCAGATAAGAAAGGAACGTACGTTCGCACTAATTTCATCGTATTAACGCCCCTAATTTCCGATGAAACTGTTTCCTTTCCACGATGACACCACTTAAAAATCACACATGTTTATGTCGTCGATACATTTATACCTCTATTAACATATCATTCCCTCAAAGGCTCGTCAAAAATTTCATCCTTCACGTTCTTTTTGTTTCCAAATTTTAATATTCAAATTGGCATTTCGATGGGACGAAATATATCATTTCATAACAGAGCCAGTAATTAATATATGTAGTTTTGTAGCAGGACATGCTATCTGAGCTATCTGGAGTGCTCCGCAAGTACTTTCCCAGAGGAATGCAAAAAGGCAGTGCATGTCACCGGATCTGGATCTCCTAACCCTCATCAAGTTTCCAAATATGTGCGGAACAAACAGTCGACTTGACAAATCTCCGTACACTCGACAGAAAGACAGTTAAAAGATGTCAAAAAGTCTTTAATTTGGGATTTCTCAAGATCGAAGTATCCGACCTTTTTTAAAAAAATAAACTTTCGTGTAAACGTGCTCTACTTACCAGCACCCATATGAAGGTGCCTTTTGAACAAGTCTTTCCAGAAGGAAAACCAAATCATGATGAGTCCCCATATTTAATTCAGTGAGTCTGTGCTAATGAGATGATCATGCGATGAGATGGTCATGGGTGACCTGAAAGGTCCTTCGTCGGGGGACGGTACGTCACGATGTCACAACGATATCCTGCAATGACCGTTTTTCAGTACCTTAACCACAGGATCCTATTCAATTTAAGATATAGTTTACTACTTCAGTAGACTGGAGTCCTGACACACGATGCCAATCTCCCTCTCCCGCTTGTCCGAAAAGTTAATAGCAATAAT
Organism: Spirometra erinaceieuropaei; assembly: GCA_902702965.1. NCBI lineage: Eukaryota > Metazoa > Platyhelminthes > Cestoda > Diphyllobothriidea > Diphyllobothriidae > Spirometra > Spirometra erinaceieuropaei. The sequence continues at coordinate 477,225 of CACRXP010000227.1, forward strand.
TCCTACTAACCCGACTGTGAAAACTAGGCGTCTCGGTGGGATTCGAATCTAAAACAGCAAGGGAAAGTCATTAGTACAGTCAACCTGAGCTACTATAGTCTTTTCCTTGCTGTCATGGGTTCGAATCCCACCAAGGAGCCGAGTTTTTCACAACTGGGACAGTATGCATTATTAAAAATCTGCTAAAACATCTATAAATAGCAATAAGCACATTTGTCGGTCCGTGGAAGGGCTGCACCTTCCTGTATTGTGTCATACAATCAGTGACCTGCATGTTCTCTGGCGAATTTCCCAGATATTGATGCAATTAGGTACTTTTAGGGGAGAAAGAGAGAGAGAAAGAGAGGGAGGAAAAGATGGAGGGAGGGAGCTTCTCGAAGACTGCCAACCGATATTTATACTCCTCGTTCCATTACATAAAAAACTAGCAGACGCCTGCAACGAACACATAAAAGTGTATCAGAGCTGTGATTGCAACATTTCCGGCACTATCAGGCTGAAGACTTGCAGGGCTCTAAGTGTTGGAAGGAAAGAAGCCAAAACAGTGGAAACTTTGTTGGTGAAGACGGAAATGCACGTCTCCGGAGCCAGAAAATAAGGAAGGACCAGCTCGGGCATCATGTGCGCATTATCTTGACCATTCAAATGCAAGCAGGCTTTCGGGATAGGAGGTGGTGCTAGCTACACTTTTCCCCCCGCTTGAGGATGGCGGACACAACTGGTGCGGTAGAGGTGGACAGTTGTCGGGTTTCGGCCGGCTACCTTCGTCTGAATGACGAAGGCCTAAATGGAAGGTTACGTCAGGTAAAAGGGAAGTCGTCGTCACCATGTCAACCATCCTCTTGTGCGGCCTTGGCATTCAGCGAAGAGCGAAAGCTGCATAACTTTGATACATCAAAGTGAAAAAGTTGTGCCCGTCTTATTTTTCAAAAATATCATCGTATCTAAGCAGACCGTTAATTCGAGATGAAGCCTTAAATCACACGAAATTTGGCACCTAATGTAGATGACGTAATTCATAAAATGTCACGAAATTCGCACAAAAATGTCTTTAACGTAAGACCGTCCCCCCACCCCCCTCCCCACGAAAATCTATCCGCGTTAAATAAACGGCCTCATTCAAAATAACGCGTAGTTTGGCTTATAAGTTATTTGTTTAATAGCTGGCAAGTAATTTTTACCAAAAGACCAAAAATTCAAAAAACGAGTTTATTAGAGGTAGCTTAGTTGAGGCTGAATATAACCTGTGCCGTGGAAGAAGAGTGCAAAATAATAACCAACCCAAAAATCGACGTTTGGTTGATTGTGCTGTTGCTCGTAATAAACTAGTAAGTCTGGCGGACACAAAAAACTACTCATTTGACTATGGCCGACTGGTTTACACAATTATTAGGCACAACATTAAACTCTTGCCGCAATTAAAGGCTTTTCTTTCCTTGAGCCAATTCGTTGCTTATCGCAAAGAGAGTTTCACGTGGAACTTAGGTCAGGACTCTAAGCAGGTGTGAAAATGCCTCTTAGGCCATAGGCGGAGAGCCTGACTGTGGTCTAACAAATTAGGCCACTTTATCTGCGACTGTCTCTGATGATGGATTCGAGTGAGAATCCGAAAAGTCAGGCCAATAAATTTCTTGTTCCAGTGATCGCATCTTCATCTTCTGAACTGTCGTAAGCCTTATCACGATCATAGCTGTTTTGGGCCATTCCCAGGACCATTATCCCGCATAATTACGCTGTCATACTCGCCATCGGTGAGGACCGCCGGATGAGGTGTTCACAGTATGGCAGGGAACAAAAAGGAGGGAATTCATTTTTCCTCCGAAACGCTGTCGAATGCCTGCTTTTCCACCAAAGATTCCTCCACGCCTGTCGCGTGCCTTTGACCGCTCGCGAGCGCATACGCAAGTTGTTAGAGTTGGAGTGTCGGGCTGCGATCCATGCTTACCCTTCTCTGTCGTCTCCGTGAACGCAAATCCAGTCTGCTGTGGTATTTTTCTTTTTACGTCGAAGACAGAACCAACTTACCCGCAGAGCGTCCATGTCTTCGCTGTTGTCACTTCAGGTTAAGTACTAGTGCGGATCGTAGACCAGGTCTAAGTAAAACAGCACACAGGGTAGGTAGTCGCTAAAAGCGTCACCTTTAAAACGTCCCTGTCTCACCACGCTCCCAAAAGGGTGGGAATTCCCACGGTCAAAAAATAACGACTGAATGCTTTTCAGCGGAAATACGGTAGATTACCTAACGCATGGAAGGTGCCGAAATTTACGAATGATTGCTAATCATTCGCAAACTGCCACCAATTCATGGACCCAATAGGTATGTTAGTAAAAATTAACTTTGATGGAATTAAAACATAAAAGAAATATTGAAGGTAATGCTATTTTGTTTAGAAGCACTAATTTTTTAGAAAAGCGGAAAATTCCAAAAATGTCAAAAATGATTGTAATTGTGTAAACTTCAGTTTTGTATGTACAGAAAGCTTGTCTACGCAAACCACTGAGCAAGTATGACAGCACAATTAGAATAACCTGCGAAAATGGTCGTTTAGTAAAGTTTGCACGTAAATATCCTCCAGGAATTAGTGTAACGGTCTGCCTGAAATCTTCGCACGCATAGATTAAATTTGTTAGAAGGATTCAAATTACGGCAGCAGTAACAGGAGTCATTCATTCGTATCTACCGCTGCAAAGGTCTGGGCGCTACAACTGTAGCAAGCTGGGCGATGACCTTATCTCAGCAGCCGCTACTGGGCCATCCGTCTGGTCTCCTCCTTTAATATATCCATGGACGCTCGGCTCCCGTCGCACGAAGACCCCCTTCCGAACGTCATGTTTGAAAAATTCGCGGACAGCGTAAGGGATTTGCTATGACTTGCATCCTCATGCCTTAATTCTCGACAGGACAAAATGAGTTTGGTATGAGGGACTTTATGAGGGAGTTATCGGCCCAGAGCCATAACTAGGCATGAATAAATTCGGTACGAAAACGCAGTGGATGCCCAGATTCCGTAGGTGTAGTTTGTTATTTCTGACCATACTACTGAAGCCCTGCTTTCAGTCGCTTCCAGACCAGAATTCGCTGTTGTTTTTGACCCATATGCGTGTCCAAAGTGCCCTCCAAACGGACCACGTGGTAAATACACTGGTCCAACAGGGGGTCATATCGGATTCTGGCGGGCGTTATCGGAATGCGTACCAAAAAATGCCAATATTTCAGGAGGCGACGGCAGACCCGGTTGCTGGCAGACGTCGCGCACACTGAGACCCCTACAACCCCCCAACCTCATTGTTGTTTTTGGTCAAAAACCTGGTCATTTGCTGTGTGGACCAGGAGGTGTGGAGTGGAGCACCAAGGTGCGGGCTCGACCGTGCCATCCACCTGCGCCCTCCCCTGCCTCCGGTCTTCTTGATTCGGTCTTGACACCGGGTCCAGGTGGGGAGTGGGGAGGAGAGAGTGCGGTAAATGCTGTGCAAGTCTAATATCACGATAAAGTAATTCCCGCCCAAGCCACCGTCCCTGCTTCCCCATGCTGTAGAGCACACAGTGGACATCGTCGGAAACAACGGTCGAACTGACGGGTGTCCGAAGTATCGGGGCTGCAGTTTTTAACATTATTTGCAAGTCTGCCAACCGTCCCTAAGACTAACTAGCAACCTGGATCTGTAGCAAAGCTTCCATGCCCATGGGCATTCTATTCCCAAAATCAGAATCCTTGCCAGATGAATTTCGATTGTTTTCTCTATACAGGCGGTTTTAATCGTCGACTACCCCAAGCAGCTTAACCCTCTAAGTCACTTCGTAGCATCTGTGGTCTGAAACATACAGTAGCCCAGCGTATCTCTGATCGCGGCCATTGAATATGGCGTTCGAACCTATTGATGTTGTAAGGGCTGGACATGGAAACAGATAGAATTCGGCATTAACGGGCAGCATAAAGGCAGTCGGTCCTCGGCATGAAGGGCAGTTCTAGGAGTTCAGAAAGAAGCTGGCGTCCTTGCGGGGCTCAAGGTGCTGATAGCATCTTTTCGATCCGGAATGGGCTATAGGTACAACCTGCTGAGGTCACTGTTGTGGTTCTAGATAGAAAGGTTTCGGTAGGGGTATATCGTGTGAGGACCTACTAAAACTCATGTGGCGTGTTCTAGTGTTATTTACTCTCTTAAGATAGAAAGAATGTTGCCAAAGGCACTTAACACCTTGTTTACTTTCAACTGCATCCAGATCTATTTCGAGAAAGTTTTATTGTCAGATAGCAAACGTGGTGAATATGACGACTGCCCGGCGTACCTCCATCAAGAACCTCCTGAGTAAAATATTTGGTTTAAACCGGCCAAATACGAATCCACTGACAGACACCCTTCTGTTCCTGACCGCGTGGTGGGTGCTATGGGCATTTCAAGATGAAAGAAGGACGACAGAAGCTGTCAAGTGTTCTCCTCCGAAGGCATGCTGGTTTGCCGGCTGCGATCAGTCCCTTTGCTGGAAATAAGCCGATTATGACGCAGAGAATCAATCAGGTGCCAGTGTTGGCGTGCATCATCCTCCTCCTCCTTCTCGCCTGCCGTCTCCAACTGCTCATCCTGGTCTCTACCGCCCACTCCAGCTCCTCTCACAGCACGTCCATCCCGAGCCCCACGTCATCCTGTTTGACTTTTATAGTCCACATAAAGGCAGATTTGTAAGTCGCCTTTCGCCCTGCCAACCGCATTGAAGACTGATGTTTCGAATGTTCTGGTCGGTGGGGTCTCGCCGTGGCGCCTCGATGACGCGAAAAGCTGTCAAAAGCTTTCAGATCTAGGTTCAGCGGAGAAGTCGTCAAGAACTATTGGATGCAAACTGGCCGACACCGTTTCCGAACATGCGTCTACATGTGACTATTACTTGATCCTATCTCTGATGACGGTCTCAGGTGTGAATACGAAACACCGGGGTAGTAAAACTCCCGTTCCAGAGATTATGCCTCCTTCCTCTCTTCTGCTTGTCATATCTTAGAAGATTTTTGGGCTTACCTTAATCACACATTACGGACAAGATCCGGTGGCTTTATTTTACCGGATGAATCGATAATTACCATCGAGACTCATTGCTAACGCCTAACTGAGTGATGAGTATTCCGACTTCAAAATTTTTTTGGTTGAACTGACTTATAGCTACCCCCAACACCCTGAATGGTACTTGTTTTGCTGAGCTAAAACGGGCCCGAGATCGGCAAATGCTAGTCGAATTGTGGGTAAGATGTGGTTTGCTAGCCTCACCTGGTGGACAAAATACTGTTGAGATTGGGGTTAAGGGTTAGAGTTAGGGGGTTATGGCCAGGGGTTAGGGTTAGGGTTTAGGGCCAGGAGTTAGGGGTTAGGATTCGGGATTATAGTTGGGGGTTCGAGTTAGTGTTACGGGTTAGCGCAACTATGTCTCAATCGCTCAAAATGCAACTGCGCATTCCCAAGAGCTTTTATTTTGCTTACAACTACTTGACCTCGTCGTCTGCGTGTTCCCCGGACCCACCTGTTAAAAGCCCTATTACCACCAGTCCCGTATTAGAGGTGACTGGGGTTTGCTTACTTCAGGTGGGGCTGCATAACCACATCCGACCGAATTGTGCTAAGTGTGCACATAAAGCCCTAACTATTGCCGTATGTGCGTTCGGCACAAGGGGATGTAGCCTTTGATGTCATGCCAGGCATTGGGCCCAACGCTCTTACCACTCGGAATAAGTGTTCAGACAATCCACTGGTGCACGGGAGATGGGAAGAAGAGTGAGAACGATCTTCTAGCCCACATATGTTACTTTTTTAAGCGACCAAGACATTGTGTGAGATTGAGGAGGAAGTAGGAGGAAGAACGCAAGAGTCAAAAAATGCCAGATCAGCGGTTGAACAGCAGAAAGCGTGAGTAAACGTTAGATGTGAGGTTTTATTTTTCTACTCTTACCTAAAGAGGGTTTGTTGTGATGGGCGGTAGGCAGAACCATGATATTAGAAGGCTATATTCAACTTGCAAATAGTTGTAAGTGGGGAAATGGCGCGGCCTGAAATTGACCTTGATAGGGCACGGAGAAGGACGCGGGAATAGGTACCGCCGTATTAGAGGTTGCCTTGCACTAGATGCTAAGGAGGGCAGTGGTCAAGGTTAAGGTTAGGGTTGGAGTTAGGTTAACATTTCTGGTTAGGGTCAGGGCCACGATTGTGGTTGGAGTTAGAGTTAGGACACATTAATAACTATCCCCGTAGTACAGGTGATCCTGCATTAAATTCCTGGGGGGGAGGGGGAGTTGCGTCAGGGTTGGGGTTAGGACATGGCTATAAGTATCAAAACTTGTTACAAGTGACGATAAGATCCTATTTCGTTGCTGCACCTGTTAGAAGTTAGGGTTAGGGGTATAGGGGTTAAGGTTTGGGTTAGGGCTAAGGGTTAAGGGTCCTGCTTGGCAAGCGACTGGGGCTTGTCCATTGCAGGTGCGGCTACGAAATAAGATCCGACTCAGGTGGCCTTGAGTTATATTCCAGGAGGTAGGTTGGGGGTTGGTATTAATGCTAAGGTTGAAGTTTGAACACAAAGTTAGGTACCTCCAGTGGCGGTAGGTAACTCGAGAGGGAGCCCGTAAGGCACAACAGAACGAATGAGTTCCGTAAGAACGATCGGTGAGAGCCCCCCACCATTGTATATTCCCGATCGAAACCGGCAGGACAACGACCCCGTGGCTCAGTGGTTAGAAGCGTTAGACTTCTAGCTAACAGGTCGCGAGTTCGAGCACCAGGTGTTCCACACTTCGGGGTTGGGTATGGCTGACTGACAACAATAAGCCAGTAATGGCCATTCCAGTCCTTCTTGTCTTTGTCGGTACTAGCATACCGCCTATATCAAAAAAGATATTTAATTTGTAAACAATTTTAATCGATGCAAAAGTGGAAAAGTGGCATTGACTAAGTGCATCCATACCTTTATAGATGGTCCGGAGGTCTATTTCAGGCGGGGGGCTGTGGGTAACTATAAGCCAGTCCGTTGAAATTTTCCTCGCAGAGATAACGCTGTCTGACAAAAGTAGCCCTCAAATCACGTTTAACCCGTTTTTTTTTCTATAGAAAAAGTTTTTTTGCGTCTGCTCGGCACTCATGGTGTACCCTTGCAATCCTTGGCTGCTTCCTGACACCTGCACAAGACTGCACGTTGGACGAGTTCATCCGCTCTCGTTCTCTCCCCCTACCTCTCTCCCGTTCTCGACACGAGAGCTTGATTTGCGTTACATCTAGGTCCTGTCAAGGCTGGCTCCCCAGAAGGCCGACGCAGGGGGGCACACTAATCCTTGGACCGCCCACGTGTAATAAGGCTGTGCTCTTCACATTTCCAACGTACCTTTTTGACCTCATGCGGAAGGATGCTGTTGCAGAGGTTTACACAAACCTACGTATAATTTCCAGCAGTAAAACACGCTGTCATCCACTCTTCGCTGCCCTGCAGGCGGCTACTAATTGTGCAAAACGTCTGAAGCCAAAGATCCGGCGAAAGCGGGGCTTCACGATGAGTCACATCAATTAACGCAGTTAATGCTACAGTAAGAGCACAGCACGGAAAGGGCCGTGGTCAGGAGGACTGGTCTTGTGATTCGGAGCTTTCGTGCTTGAGTCTGGGGGCATCTGCGAATTACAGGCCTCAGCCAAATCTACACTTGTTTCTAATAAATGTCTCCGCCGGCAGTCCTTCTCTCCGCCCCTCCACCAGAACTTCAACTGACGCAAGACTTGTAAAGACGATCCAACTATGAACACTTAAACTTACAAGCTTAATGCAGTTTTCGGATTATATAACGTGCGTAGTTCTACTTGAACATATACAAGTCACGGAGACTTAACTCCGTGTCTTGCACTTAATAATTTCTGAAATTATTCGCTTGATTCTTCTCTGAAATTCATATACCAGAAACCGCATAGAGGACGTTGGGGAACCCAATGAGAGGCCGAACCCCTCGCAGCTGTGTCACACAGAGGCAGAATATCGATAAAACACGTGTCTGGGCTTTTAGCTAGCACCTTTGTCGAGAGTACGGTATAATACCCTTGTCACGTGGATTTAATACTGCTGGTAGTACTACTTGCTTGTAGAATGAGCACTGCGTGATTATTCCACAGTAGTTGATCGACTTCGACTGTAATGTTCATTGAAATTTCGGGTCCGACTCTAAAAAGTCATTTTGTGCAGAATTAACTCCATATCCTGCATTGAATAATTTCTGAAATTATTCGCCAGATATATATATATATGTGTCGTTCGATGTTGTTGCCCGTTTTCTTCAATACCGCATGACTTGGTAGTTGAGAACGTAGCTCGATACCTAGAGAAAAATCCCATTGGCATTCCAACACAGCATGCTTTAGATATGACAAAACTTTGTCTCAAGAATCATTGTCCGTCCAATGACAAGTGCTATCAACAAATTAAGGACTCCCCAATGGGCTCGCTACATCGGAGCTGCTTGCATAACTAGTCTTACAACGACTAGAAGAGGATGTTATGCAAAACTTCGAATCAAAAATGTGACACATTCGTCATCATAAAGACCAGCAAAGTTGAGCGATTGCACCAGAACTTAAATAGCGTCTTCCCGGCCGTACAGTTTACTCGCGAAGAAGCAACAGGAGATACCCTTCCGTCTTTAGCTGTGAGTATACAACGACTTAGTTATGGAACACTAACAACAAGCGTCCACCGAAAAGACTTTAGTGCTGAAATCATCCTTAACAATGGGACCAATCATCCTGTGGCCCATAAAAAGCTGTGTCCGCACTGTTTTCAATCGGGCCTTCCGTATCTGCAACATTGATGACTTACTTAAGAATGAACTGGCCTACTTACATCGGTTGTTCGGGTCCGACGGATATATGGCCAGCTTTGTGAAAAATTGTCTCAGACACCAGAGACAACCATCAAGCCTCGATTCCTATGGAGATAACGTGCGGCGGAAATTCTATTCACTACCATACATTCAAGGAATTTCTGAAACAATCACCCGACAATTAAAACGCTTTGGCATCTCTATTGCACACAAGCCTGCATCTTCCCTACACGAAACATTGTGCTGAGTAAAAGACCAGGTGCCAAAGAACAACTAACTAATGTTATCTACTGCATCCCGTGCGCCAACTGTCCTTGTGTTTATACTGGCCATACAGGCCGATGCCTTGAGACTCGAAAAAACGAGCACAAGTTGGCCCTCCGCCGACATGACCCTCTGCCCCACGAGCCTTTGAGCATGACCACCGCTTCAATTGGGACGGTACTGAAGTGATTGCAACGGATAACATCAGACAGGCGCGAGAAATCCTCGAAACTTGGCACTCTGGCATGACCAGCACCCACCGCCAAGGCCATCTAGACGCTCACTGACTTGTTCCCACACCCTAATAACTGTTAATCTCTAGGCTGCCACGTAGAATTTTGCTGTCTCGCTACTCCCCCCCCCCTTGAGACACAGTAGATAACAACCGAAACTCCTAACACCTCCTAGGCCGGCGCATTGCCCCTGACCTTATCCTCCTGCATCAATGACCAGCCGCCCGCATTCCCACTGATTTGCAATTCCCCCGCCCCCCCCCCCTCCACCTCCGGCACAGGGAGCCCTAACGGTTCTCCCTTCCCCCTCGCCCCAAGGCTCGGCATAAATCAGTGCCCGCTCCCCTCACACACCAGCTGTCTGTCTGTCGTTGACTTACCTGTCGCGCCAACCGATCTAGTCTGCCGACCCGACTTTCTCCTCTCCTCATTTCGTCTGACGACGGGTTGGTGTCACCAACTTGAAAATTCACCATTACAACTCGATTTTCCGAAGAGCCTTCTCCTTTTTCATATATGTATAATAAGCCAGAAATGGCCATTCCAGTCTCCCTTGTCTTTGTCGGTAATACTATTCTGCCTATATGTATGTATATATGTATGGCATGGTACCTTCAAATACAAGGGAGACCGGAATCGCCATTTCTGGCTTATTAGCCGTCATCTGCTAGTCATGCCCCACCCAAAGTGTGGATCACTTGAGATTCGAAATCGGGATCTTTGGTCATGGAGTTCTACACTCAACCATTGAGCCACGAGTCTGTTGTCCGGTCGGTTGTGATCGGGAACATCAATTATGATAGATGGGCGCTCATATATATGTATTTTTAACCTCTTCACAATGAGATAACGGCAACCAGCATAGCCGTTTTGCCTCGGAACTCTAATTTTAGAGTCGACAACGCCTAAATACAAGTGCCATTTCTGGAAACCCTACCTAACTGTCTGTTATGTACTTCCGCTGGGTAGACAACTGCGTTTGGTTAAAAACCTCCGACAGTGCGTTCAGCTTGGGTTGCAGCGGCCCAACCAACATTTGAGTGTCTACCTCGAAAATGATACATCCAAATGTATGCTCAGCTTACTGCTTTGCTTGGTGGCAGCGTATGTCACAAAACCGCAGGCGAGGGAAACGAGGTAACTTTATACGGCAACATAATGCGAATTTGCCTCTATTTACGGATGTGACACAATATTAAATTACAATGACATGGGGAAGGTTCAAAGCCCAAATGCTCTAGGGCTGAGTAGGAAGTGTACAATTCAGTAATGTGCACGTTAAGATGGAATGACATTACTGGAGGTTGTTTCTGTTTGTAGCCTTCTCACAGGGATTATGAATAACATTCAACACTGACGTCGAGATGTTGGTGGAGGTCACCGCCTTTACAGGATGCAATGCGATCTGCAGGCTACTTGCAGGATGGGGGGTGTGTTTATATCTCTGCCTAACTCTAAAGCCCACACAGGCTGTCGCATGATGAACAATCGATAATTCGGAAGTTCTTCTGATTCCTTCCTAACACGAGTCGGGCGTAGGGGCTACCTGCTCCCCGGGTGCAAGCACTGGGGCTTCCCGGCGTGGGGCTGGAGTATGACTGACGGATGGCAAAAAAAATTAGAAATGACGATGCCCGTCTCTTGTGTCCTTGCCGGCAGCCCGTCTCAACTACTGCGGTCTCCGTCTAAACTTCTCATCCTTGCTATGTCCTCTCGACATCTAACGTTCCAACTTGTATGAAGGAACTGACTTCACGTCTGTCGCCGTATTTAAATAGCGTTTGAATAATGTCGCTTTGTCTTTTATGAACGCTGCGGCAGTCTGGTACGTACGGTGGTTGGGACTCCATGGTGAGCGGAAGTTTCACCAAAAGTGCCCTATCATTTGAACGACAGTGAGCTGGTGCATCAACAACCTCTCAAGATCTGTTACGCCGAAACTTTTTCCACTCTGCTTCACGCGTCCTCTCAGCCGGACTGCTAATTAGGAACTTGGACTTTGGGTACGCGTTCCCAATCCATGACTTCATGTGATACTGATACAATCTCCGTATCCGTCTTCATCCGCCTTATTCTTCTCGGCCTTCGGGAATCAAACACATTCCAGTTGGACGCTAGCCTTCCTTTTATTACGAAAATGTTTGGCCGTGTACACTGATTTTCCTCAGTAAGCCTCCATCAGTCCCTCCCCCCCCCTCTCTCTCCCTTCTCCGGTATTAGATTTTCTTTCTCTGTTGCACACGCCACGACAACCCTACTCCTGCCCAAATCTTGCGTCACAATGTCTTGAAAAAGATATATCTGAACTCCCTGCTTCATTCTTTGGTCATAATGCCAGCTAACCTGGATTATTTATTGAATTCCATCAGTGTTTTCAGGGTTTTTTAAAGTTAGTGACCTTCTAGGACTTTTATCGTCCAGCGCTGACGCACGGCGCGCTCTTAACGTCGCTCACGCCTCTCCCAAGTCGTTCGAAACAATGCATCATCTCAGTGAGCCGGACTTATAAACCAAAATTTATTGACAATCTTGCCGTGCTTGGAAAAGATTCGACAGTTCGTCCTCTTAATGGACCATATCCTCTGCAGAAGTTGGGCAGTTTGGGGGTGCGAGGATGGTTTTTGGGGTCAGTGCGTGGTGAGGGTTGCTTTGACATAAATCAGATTATAGTGAGGAAAAAAAGCACAGACCGGAAATCCGGCGAAGAGAGCGAGAGAGAGAGACAGAGGATGCAGCCACCGGCCTGCCATAAAACGCTAATCCGTGCGTGTCACGACATGGTCGAATGAGACTTTACTGGTCGCGGAGAAATGCCAGCTATCCTTATGTGGTTTAATGACTCAGTCAAAGTTGACACCGGCCAATGACCGCCACCCAGGGTGTAGCTTCCTGTGGCCTATAAAGTGAACTAGAGGACACCTGGGGACAGCGACACGGCCATCCGGTAAAAAGGAGGTACCGAGAGCCATTATAAATTCAACAAAATGGACACTCCCACTTGGCAGACAGCTCGACCGTCGCGAACGGCGGCGTCTACCGCGAGCTCCAAGTGTGGACGCAACACTCGTGACTTGCGCCGAGGCAGATTCGCGGTGCGCTTACTGCCCCCTCTCCACCCCCACCCACCTGGCTCCGGGGCTAAGACAGTGTCAGAACGACCGGAGACGGGCCCGAGCGCAGTGGCTGACAAAGCTAAACAGCCCGTCTACGCGTGCCATACACGACCTGCCCTCCAAACAATGCATCGGGATTTCGGAGAAGTGAGGGGCTCGGGGCCCGCGTTAATGGGAGTGCCGTGGGGACCAGACTAGGAAGGAACAATTGGGCCTAATTCTCGGTCCTCGAGCCGGTCGCTCCGACGTTCACATTACTGACTGAGTTATCCAGTCAGTTGCCAACCCTCCAAATCACGACTCTTACTGACTGCTAACCCCCTGGCTCCGTTGGTAAGACAACGTCAAGACGACCGGAGGCGGGCGCGGGCGCAGTGGCTAACATAGTCAAACAGCCCGTCTACGCGTGCCACACACGGCACGATCTTCCCCACAACATGCCAGGATTTCACATGGGGCAGCTCAGGTTCCGCCCGAGCGGGAGTGTCGTAGAGGCCACTTAAAGGGGCTGCTAAACCTGGCTATCGGTGCTTCTGGGCAGTCACCCCACATACACATACAGTACTGCCCGCAAGCACCGAGCTATGCCGTCAGTTGACAACATTCCAAACCACGATCTTCAGCGCATCAGGGCATACTCAGTCGCGTCAGATATACTATTAGTGAGGAACGCGCTAAAGTGTCTTGAGAATGAGTGCCTTAGAACCGACCTCCCTCTCTCTCCCGCTCTCTAATGACCCTGTCGGGCGGCTGGTGCTGGTATTGGGCACAGTGGCTGGAGTGACGTGAAGCCTACGCTGAGGCGTGCTGCAACCCCCTTCCCTCCCTCCCCGCCCCCCTCGTGGGCAGTAGTTGTGGGCTGGTGCAAACTTTGTGCAGCCCTACTAACGCGTTCCGTAACCCAGTCTGCTTCCCGTTTTGGTCCAGCGCAGCTAAAACCTGCCCTTTGTGGGGTTGCCGCCCATCCACAACGCGTACAGTGAAGTAGACATTCACACGCTCATGAAATGTTAGCCGAAATTCTGAAATGTGTTTTCGTTTCAAAAAGATTACTTGAGTAGGGTTCTCAAATTAATAATCGTGCAGCATAATTCTATGATAATTCAGTTAACTCGAAATGCCGGCTTTCGAAAGAACTTCTTTCCAGCTGCATGCAAGAACCACACTCTATAAAAAATGACTATTAAAGTAGCATGATTTTTTCTCATTTATTTTCAACAACCTTAAAAATTCAAATATATCACAACAAATATAGATTAAAATGTCCATTCTTCTACTCATTTTGTAGAAAACTTTATGTTCTTCCAATGTTATACTCGAACAAAGAGTATAATTCGATTTTTAAAAACTTTTCCCATCCCCGTCACACTTGCATTTACTGCTTCTAAACTACAAGCCGTATATTTTCCGCGTACGGAAGACCATATATTTCTCTGCGGTGTTAAGAGGAGATCATACGGGGTTCATAAAATTCGGCAGCGGATTTAAGCCGTATTGTAAACTTTATAAGCAACATTAGTAAATGCAGAGACACAATGTTTTATGAAAGAGCATTTCACGGTGTTAAGAAATCCCACAAGTAGAAACTTTTTAAAACGTAATTGTACTCTTCTTACAAGTCTAAAATTGGCAGAAGACGTAATTTTCTACCGAACGAATAGAGGAATGAATATCTTACGTATGTTTTCCATGAAACATAATTGAATTTTTAGGGCATCGAAAATCAAGGATAAAAATTCGTACTACTTAATTAACCATTTTTCAGAGTGTTGATTTTGCACACGGTCGGACAGAAAGTCGCTCGAAAGCCGGCAACTCGAGTTAACTGAACTATTATATAATTATGCTGTAAAATGATTAATAATTCAACCTTACTCAAGTAATCTTTTTGAATCGAAAAATCCTTTCAGAATTTCGTTAAACATTTCATGAGTTAGCACACCTACTGTATCCTACATGCGTGTTACGGTTCTTCCCACAGCGAAGGTGCAGTTTGAGAAACCGGGGTTATCAAACAGGGGTTATCACACAAAAGACCACCAACCGCTGTCTCAACAAACTTCATCCAGTGGTGCTCACAAAATGAAAGGTTGACCGAAGTAGTTACGTGCAGGTCAATAACAACGCTGACTGGGGGCCAAGCCCGTCCTCAGAATGTGCGTCAAATTCCACGTCCGGATCTGTTTTCGACCTGCTGATGGAAAAGTGACATTCATATGTGGTGGTAGGAGTCCCCAGGGGCTGGAAGTCCTTTTACACTGTAGACGGTTTGATATATTCAGCAAAATATGGGCAGCTATTTAAAGATACCGCTGGCTGTTAATCAACGCGTCTTCAGTAGAAGACTGATGGTAGGACGGAACCAAGCAAAGCATTAAGTTACGTGACTTGCCATCGGAAACTCGAATGATCCGGTGAGCGAAGATCGGTTTAATTGGTTTACTGACGTGTTCGCTCAAGCCCTCACAACCGAGTATGCTTGTCCAACGTTTTTGGCCTTGTAAACTATATGGTAAGATCAAGAACGACAGAACCTACAGTTTTAATGGTCTCCTGTCTCTGCGGCATATTTCCATTTTATGAGGGATGAAGCAGTCTAAGAAATCCGTGTGTACGGAGAACCAGGGGCATTACTGGTTGTGAAAGCAGACGGAAACATTCTCTATTAATTTGCACTTTAGACTTATGGGGTTTCCTTAATCATATCTCGCAAGAAGTCATTTGGAATTTGGCAATGGTATGGTTAACGCCCGCGGTCACTTACTCTGCAGAGCAATTGTATTGAAGAAAAGAGCCGAACATCCAAGAACTTGGTGGTATCACAAATTCTGATGCTTCATACTACCACCAATCAAAAGGGGACACTATTTTTACTATCTAGTGATAATAATAAATAAATTTAGTGCCCATCTCGAGGCATTGCCAAAAAGGGGTAGAATTGTCGTATTTTTACTTCGACGAATACCTTAAAGCTTCTTGACCAACCTAACGCAGCAACCACCGAGAGGTCTTTCCATTTCTTTCTCTGGCACCTACGAATAAGTATCGCCAGTCATTTACTTTTACTATAATTGCCCACCGAGGTGAGTGACCCCCGCGTAAACCATACCCTCACCCGGAATTTTTCCAAGGTAGAAAAACCGCCGGGGCATGAGGCGAGTAAGTAAAGAAGGCACCTTAGTCTGGACACGCTGTTGACCAGATGGCATGACAGAGGTCCTTTTTAGCGGAGCCTTGTCCATGGTCCGCTGACCAGGTTGTGTGTGGTCCGCGCAGACGATCTCTTAAGCATCGTCAGCCATCGCGCCCGAGACTTTCTCCGGTCGCTCCGACTCTGTCATGCTGCCGGACACAGGTAGGGGGGAAGCGAGAGTGAGACAAGTGCCGCACGAGACTGCCACCACTACAAACTAATTCGCGCATACGTCGGGGGTCCTGCACCCGCAATACTGTGGAGCACACGGATGGCATCGTCGCATGAGACGGTCGAACTGACAACGCGAGGGATGATTTCTCAAGAAAAAACCGCAACACTCGGACTGCACCAGCCATCGTCTCTTCGTCCACCTCTCTCTCTCTCGCCTCCCACGTCATCAACTAACGTTGACCGCTCTCCCAAACACCACTACCATCCCCCCCCCCCTCCTCCTCCTCCTCCTCAACCGCCCCAACGTCTGCCGCTGTGGCGTCTGCCATACCCATCAACACCACACACAATTCTGACACACCAACAAACGCCAACACCACCGCCAACGCCAGTGAAGAGGACCGGGTATATACCTGTCTTCATTGCGATCGCACTTTCCCCGCGCACATCGGCCTGGTCGGTCACTTGCGAATCGATCGTACAGAGACTGGTGTCGCCCTTCTATGCCAAAGGGTTTGAAAGGCCAGTATCAGCAAACCGCGGCCCTCCCAGCTCAGTATGCGTTGGCAGTCCCCTGAGACCTGATTCCTCGCCGGTAGATGCGCTTGCGCTCCCGCTGTGTATGTAGATGGTGGACATGGCGGCCCAGTCATTCGCGTCCTTCTGACTCCCCCTTTACGAACAGAATGCGCACGTGTAATTAGAAGTGAATTTCAGATCGGGAGTAAGTACAGTCTCCGGGTTATTGAGTACTGCTTTTCCCATGCTTATGCATCACTACACAACTGGAGCACGTATGGGGGTGGTGACTGTACTTATTACGTGCCCAGCCCTCTTTCCTTTTACCGGGACGCCATACAACCTGGAGTCCATCGTATTGTTGGCCCTTTGCGTTCGCTACCCGCTGACTTTTTACTTTTACCCTGTACGCAATGGCGCCTTGCATTAGGAACTACACTCCCGCGTAGGCACGCGCGCGAGTGCAAACGGTGACTCATCCACGTAGACAGCCCGGCTTTCGTTTCCCCACCGGCGCCGCCAAGACCTGGGGCTCCTTTTCCTTGCATGACAAAATCAGGTCAGCGGGGTGGGGGGGGGGGGCGCACACGTTGGTCTGCCCAGGTAACATCCGGTGATTGCGCCTCTGGGCCGTCTAGGTTTTTACTACGTCAGTCCTAATGGTCAGGTCACGGAAAGCCTTTTTACAGGCCTGACGGCCAACCGGAAATTGACGGAGAAGAGGTAAGTTGTCCAGAATTTTGTCTGTGCTGTTCTGCCACCGTCACTGCTGCTGCTGCTGCTGCCGCCTATACCAGTCGCTTCCGTTGGTACCATTCCGGCAGGGATTATTATCAGCACTCAGCAATGAAGTTGGAATTGTGTTGGGGGTGCTGCGTCTACAGAATACACTGCACTGTGGGGAAGGGGGATCGGTTAAATTGCAATATAATAATTTAATCAAAAAACGCCCTTCTTACTCGCAGGGAAGCTTTAACTGATTCAGTGGCTCGATAGCGATTGCTTAGAACTGACGCCTTGGCGTTATTGAGCTGCTGGCGCCACCCGTTTCATACACAAACTCTCCTCCCCCCGTCCCCCCCCCCCGGAGAGCATGTTCTTCAAATTACGGGTCACGTGGTAGATGTGCTGCACCAACACGGGGGCCACGTCGGATTCTGGCACGCGTTATTGGAGTTGCGCACCATGGTAAATGCCAGCATTTCGGGGTGTGGTGGCAGATCCGGTTGCCGGCAGACGTCGCGAACACTGGGACCCCTGCTGCCCCCCCATTGTTGATCAAAAACCTGGTCATTTGCTGTGTGGACCAAGGGGGTGTGGAGTGGAGCGCCAAGGTGGGGGTTCGACCGTACCATCCACCTGCGCCCTCCCCTGCCTCCGGTCTTCTTGACTGTGTCTTGACACCGGGTCCAGGCGGGGAGGGGGAGAGTGCGGTAGATGCTGTGAAAGTCTACTATCACTATAAACAACTTGACTATCATGATCCCCCCGATTCGCCAACTCGTTTGAACTATTATAGTGCCCTAGAATTTGCGGTCGGAGAGGTGTCACGAAGAAGGAGACAGGATCGCTGAAACAAGATCTTTTTTTCGCGACAGCAGCAACCACAGGGGCAGCGACCAACAGAGACACGACCTCGCAATGTATAAAGTCTTTGAGGAAACAAGGCGATAGCTAGGATCCCATCTGAATGGAAGTAACATGGAGGCCACATTCAGAGGGCGTCACTGCGGCCTGACTCTTAATTCATCAGTCAGCCACTCCGCAGATACAGGACTGACCGTCAGGTACGAGTTAAGGTGCCTGTTGGCGACTTTTGGTGCATATTGACATTTTATCTGCGTGTCAGTTTTATTATAGCAGGGAATTACCGTTTGGATGGAGTCCCCAAAGTCGGTCTCGCTCTCGCTCCCTCTCTCCTCTGCCCGTCGGCTGTCTCAGCCTGTCAGTCATCTGGTGCTGAGCTCGAACGCAAGTGACTGACAGAGGTTGGTGGCCCGTCTACGCGTGCCACGCACGACCCTGGACGCCCAAAAGAAGGCCAACACCACATGGGTGATAAAGTACCATAAGCTCGGGCCTACTTTATATTGATGAGATAGTTGGCCCGCATTCATGTAAATGACAAGCCTCTCTAAGTTTACTTGGAAGACAGTGCAGCACTTATCGCCACCGAACTGGACGAGATGAAGCTATTTCAAGAACTCTTCAGAGCCAACATTTATCCGCGAGCATTTGTTGAACGGAGCCGAAGGCAACCAAGGAAGCGGGGTGAAGAACATAGTCAGCCAAAATCGTGACGGAGCATTCCGTACATGAAAGGGGTCTCCGAAGACGTGGCTGGATCCCTCGTGTCGCTCGGAATAGGCGTTGCCCACAGGCCCGACTCAACAATCCGTCGGCAGGGGATGCGGCCTAAAGACCCGATTCCTAAGGAGATGTCGGCTGTTGTCTACCGAATTCAATGCAGCTGCTGGAAGTGCAACTACGATGGGGAAACCGGCCGACGGTTACAAACGCGAATGCACCAGCATAAGTTGGCCGTGCGAAGGTTGGACTCAAAGTCAGAGTTAGTAACCCATGCCGCGGAAATGGGACACACCTTCAACTTTGAGGCCGGTGAGATTGTGGACCGGGACGATTATCATACGTCAAGGCAGGTGTAAGAAGCCTGAATGACCACCAACCGCTCTATCAACCGCCACATAAATTTGCCCATTCCCCCCCTATCTGCCTTACGAACCTTCTTAACGGGGGACAGAAACGGCGCGGGACAATCAGGGCCGTCAACTATCTCCGAGGCTGACAAGGATGGGGCGACTCAGGTCATGGTGACATGCGGGTCGGATGCGGCCACACAGGCGCCATTGGCGGGCCACGCATGAAACAAAGTGCGCCATAGAAGGAGAACTGTGCACATGACTTCCCAGTCCCTGAATATGGATAGACGAAACAACTACTCGACACATCAGACCTCCAATACACCTCTCCCAGTGAACGCCTCATCTTCTTTCGACTTATCTCTATCCTTAACATCATACTTTGGGAACGCATCTAGGTTCGTTGTAGCAGTCGAAACCACTTCCAGAAGGCCGAAAGAAAGTATTTCAACGGAAGCAGCTGAAGCGCAGGCGTTAGAGTCTCTCGGTATTTGCCACGACACAAAAGACGACCGAACATCCCTGCGCTCGTCAACTTTTCAAGAGTGCTGAAATGCTCGCACGTCAGGAGAAGAATTCAGTAGGGAGTACTGAATGTCGATTGCGATATCCCGATGAGGGGTGTGTAAGAAGCAACAGCATTAAAGAAAGGACCTACTGTGCTTGCTAAATCCAAAACAAATCAGGACCCCTGAAATCGCAAGGTGGAAGAAATATGTGGAGGACAGGAACATGATGTTAGTAACACGCAGAATCCTGTCCCATTTTACGTAAGTGTCTTAGATATTGAAGCAGTGTTTTCCCGGGATAAATTTGAACAAGGCGAAGGCGACAAAGCAGGCAGAATTTAATGACGTCATAAATTTCGAGACCTCTCATTCAGCTGCACACGGTCATTGCATAGTTATATTACAAGGCAAAACTGTTCAATCAACGATCGACCTAGAGAGCTAAAACGTGATAGGTAACCTGAAGCATGGGTCTAGTATGCGGGTGCATATGGTGAGGGGGGAGGGGGAGAGAACTGGTGAGGCGTGATTTGGAGTGCAACGTGCGGGGAGCATTCAGTCATGCCGGGAGAGGGGGGGGCGGGTGGGGGGCAAAATGAGAGGGCGGACCATGGCAGTGCTAGGTTTATCACATGGTCCAGCTGCTTACAAAGTTCTGGTTTCCTCCTCCGTATTGCAGCGGCCTCTGCAAAGCGCAAGAGACGCCCGGTCGTCGCCCGAAACAGGACCTTGAATGCAACCATTTGGTCCACCGTATGGCCCGTGTCCAATAGGTGCTTTGTGATTGAGCTCCTGGGTACCTTATTTTCCGCCTTAAGCAGCCACTTCGGCATGTGTTCAGCTGACCGAGCTGCCAATTGCCTTTGCGTGCGCCCGATGTACTTGCATCCGCTACTACATGTAAACTCATAAATACAGTTTGATGTGGCGTGCATAGGCAAAATCTCTTTAGCTGGTCTAACTGGGATGGCGGTTGTGGTACTTATGAACAACAATTTAGAGGCGCCATACGTCCTTTCGATAGTGCACCTAAGTCGTCGCTTGATCACGTTTGACACATTATCACCCTTGAAGGGGAGGCAGATGGTCATGGACTTTTTAGGTACAGATATTTCTTCAGGAGTTTCTTGTCTGGGATGGCGATATTTATCGATGAATTTCTCCGGATACCCGTTTGCAAGAAAAACGTTTTTTAGAAAAGTAAGCTCGCCATCGATCGTATCTGAGGAGCAGATTCTGGTGGCTCTATTGAACAGGCACAAAACCAAGTTCCGTTTTCTCTGAATTGGAACGAAACTGAGAAAGTGCATTTATTGTCCTTTCCAGGTGGGTTTTCGATAGATGGATCTCTGAATAGAGCCATCTGCTCGCCTACGTTTTGCCTTGTAATATAACTGTGCAATGACCGTGTGCAGCTGAATGGGAGGTCTCGAAATTTATGACGTCATTAAATTCTGCCTGCTTTGTCGCCTTCGCCTTGTCTTAGATATGATATGGTGGATCGATTTACTACTATGACCTCCAGGCTTTGGCGGTCGGTCAGCGACAAAGCTGGTCCTTGGCTTAGTTACCGGTGTGTATTATGCCCCCAAAATGAGACCACGCGGTAGATGTGCTAAACCATCACGGGGGGGGGACACATTGGATTCTGGCAAGCGTTGTCGGGAATACACACCCATAAGAAATGCCAACATTCGGGGTGCTGCAAAGTATCGAGTTGCCGGCTCACGTCGCGCCAATTGGGATCCCTTCCGCTCCTCCACTTTTGCTGTTGGTTAAAATCCTGGTCAAGTGTTTGTTGTGGACCAGGGGGTGTGGCGGTCCACCTAAGTGCGGGTCCGATCGTGTCAGCTACCTGCGCCCTCTCCAGCCTCCGATCTTCCTGACTGTGTCATGACACCGAGTCCAGGTGGGAGGGAGGGGGGGTGGGATAGTAGAGTGCGGTCGACGCAGCGCGCGCCTACTCGCGCAATGAACTAGTTCACGCACAAGTCACCGTGCCTGTCCCCACCTTGTTGTGGAGCACACGGGGCGCCCCCGGCCGTGCCAGTCACCTGCACCCTCTCCCACCTCCGGTCTTCTTGACTATCTCATGACACCGGGCCCAGGTGGGGGAGGAGAGAAGAGTGCGGTCGACGCAGCACAAGTCCACTTACATTGCAAACTAAGTCCCGCGCATGTCGCTGTGCCCGCTCTCGCCGTATTTTGAAGCGCACAGTGGACATCGTCGGCCAAGACGGTCGAACTGCGGTTTTCTTTTAAGTCAGAGTCATACTTACTTGCTCTAGTGAGCATTTTAAGTCTCACTAGTACTCTGTCTTGTTAGACCGAACCATCTCTTCGCTTCCCGCCCCCGAACCTATCTGAAGTCGTAGGCAGCGGCGGACGGTGGAAATGAGGTCCCGGTTCCCCAAAGGAAAGTAAATTACAGCTTTTCAATCGCCTCAGAAAGTGCTGCGCTAACTTGGAGTAAATAATTCGGAATGAAGCCTTGTAGGCTCGGTCCGTAAGTTGGATATAGATATTTCAGTTGCACGACCTGTCAACAAGCTTGAATTTTTCGAGAATGGGTTTTAATTCACCAGGTTTTGAGTGGGTTGTCGTCGAAAATACAAGATCAGGACGAGTATTGGAAAGGAGATTCGGTCACCGGAACACAAATGTTGTCCGCTTGATGTCCGCATTCACTCTCAAGGCCATTATCAGAGGCAGCAACAGACGGAAGTGATAAATCCACAGAAGAGGGAATCCCGAAGGGCGGGGGAGTAGAGTGCTCGCCTCAAAGATCGAGTCTTCTTCTTCTTCTCAGCGCATAAATAGTGTTCAGTCAAAGTCTCGGGGAGAGGGGCAGACACTGAAACGCGCCTTTTTTCAGCCGAGATCAACAGTTGCTTTTAACTGCACTGTCTAGCAGCGACAGCGAGCTTCAGTGTGTTTGAACAGACCTAAATGACTACTTTTTAGACAGAATCGTCGATTCTAGCTAGGGTCATCCAGAAGACAACCACATGTCTCGCGTGTATACTGTTAGCCATCTACCACGTCTAGTTAAGCGCTCGTTGGTATTATATCACTTAATTACGATATTATTTGCTCGCCGCTCTATCAGGTCTTTTTGGCCCACCTCGTTGATAGAGGTCATGAGTCTTCGTGTACTGAGGGACCGTGTCGTGGAAACCCCAACGAACAGATGCCTTTGAATTTTCAGTTAACGCGGTCACTGTTGACAGGGCCAAATAAATTGCATTGTTAGGGTACGCAATGCTAGCATCTAAGCCCCTCAAATGGCCGAAATAGTCTAGCTTGCAACCCGCGCATGCGGTCTCTAAAGCAAACTGTGCGTACCAGTTTTGCCCTCATGAGAAGCGTCACGCCTACGACATTGTTTTTCTTGTTTTACAAATGGTTATGGGGGAAAAACGATCTCCTTAAGTTTTACTAGACAGTTCGAACGAAAAAAACCAACCGTTCACTTTACTCCTGTCTGCTATTTTTTCCGTGTAACCTTTTGCGGAAACTCTCGGGCAGGACTCCTTAATGAACTATTTTGCGCATGCAGCACGCGGAAGGGAACTTTTTTAACCTCCCTGCGGACACTGAGAACTGCTTGTGACCAAATTTCCATTTTCAAAGTACTAGAGATGAGGGTTTTAAAAAGACAGTAAGTGGAAGGGAGTTTGCAGGACGCAAAATATATATAACGCGGAAAATCCCAAATAGAATTCGTGTTCAAGACAAAAAATGTTCTCATTTTTAGAATGGCCTCCAGCTAGGGCACATCAGTCAGAACAGTTTAATGTAGCCTGGACAGGACGGAAAAGTTGTTTGCGCAAGTTAAGGAAGTGTCAAGGGGCGGAAAACGTCGTCTCGCATTGGTTTAGTCGGCGAACATGAGCGTGCCGTGAGCTCGTCTAGTCTGATTGCGGGACGGAAATGGGCGCTCCCACCCTGCCTTGGAGCTGCGGATCTACAGTACACTACTGGCGGTCACACGACGACTAGCAGTCAACAACTGAGCAAGGCTTAGCAACAACGCCAGATACACTGGAAGAACTCATAGTTTGAATCTAGTGTGCGCAACCTGAGTGTTGAAATGCCATTGGCTGATCACGGCTAATAAGCCCGGAATGGCCATCTGAGCGTTCCTAATCTGTAAACCCCAAACTCCAAGGCTGGGTGAAAATTTTCGTTGTCCCCCTATAATGAGGATAGGTGAGTGCACGCCACCCTTACGAGACGAGTGCCATGGTTCTCTAGTCAGAAAAGTATTTTCGTCAAGTGCTTTAATCACGCCTGTAAGTAGTATATAGACATCAAAGATACTATATCTTACTCCCGAAATAGGTACTAACTAAAAGCCCAGACACGTGTTTAGCCGATATGCTGCTGTGTGGCACAAGTGCGAGGGGTTCGGCCCCGCAGTGGGTGCCCAGCGTTCTTCATGCGATTTCTGGTAGATGAACTCCAGAGAAGAATCAAGCGAATAACTTCAGACATTATTCAGTGCGGGACACGAAATTATGTCTCCGGGACATATGTAATACTACTACTACTACTGCTACTACTACTGCTACTACTACTATTACTACTACTACTACTACTACTACTACTACTACTACTACTACTACTACTACTACTACTACTACTACTACTACTACTACTACTATTACTACCACTACTACTTATAGCACCACTCGTTTGTAGAATGGGCATTACGTGGTTATTCCACAGTAGTTGGTTGTGTTTGGCTCAAATGTTCATTGAAATTTCGGGTCAAACCCCAAAAATTCCTGTCCCCGAGGATTAATTCCATGTCCTTCGCTGAGTAATTTTTGCTTGATTCTTCCCTGGAGTTCATATACCAGAGACCGCATCGAGGACGCTGGGGGGCACAGTGAGGAGCCGAAGCGGCAGAATATCGACGAAACACGTGTCTGGGCTTTTAGGTAGTACTGCGTTCATTCACGCGCCAGACGACTGATGGGCTCAGACACTGACTGGGGCCTCCGAATGGGAATTTAGAGTGAGGTCGATGACTCAGCGCATTGACCTTACAATAAAAAATTTTACGCGCTTGAAGCTTTCACGATGCATTAAAAGTCGTGCTATGGAAGGGTGCCAACCGAAGAGATAACTCGGAACTCACAACTTGCTCAGTGTGCGCTTGTGTGGAGTGACGGACTAGTGGGCTGAGATTCAATCTACATTGACTCTTTTTTTAGTGTGGCCTCTATGGCACTCCCACTCCGTGCGATCCGAGCCGCCCCCCTCCCCTCTTGTTGTATAAATTCCTGGACAGTATGCGTTGTGGACCAAGGGGTATGTTGGTACGCCTAGGTGCGGGTTTTATCCGTGCCAGCCACCTGCGGCCTCCCCGGTCTCCTTGACTTGCCATGGCACCGGGCACAGGTGAGGGGCGAGAGGAAGTGGAGTAAATGCTTCCCAAGTATACTATCGATATAAACTAATTTACGCGAAAGTCTCCGTCCATGCTCTCACCCTACTGTGAAGCACATGCTAAACATGGTCGGCAACAACATTCAAACTGCAATATATATAATATATGCAGATAAGATGATACCGACAAAGACAAGGGAGACCGGAATGACCATTTCTGGCTTATTAGCCGTCATCAGTCAGCCATACCCAACCTAAAGTGTGAACCACCCGAGATTCGAACCGGGGATCTTTGGTCATTGAGTAGAACGCTTTACCAGTTAGCCACAGGCTCGTTGCCCCGGCCATTTCGGTCTCCCTTGTCTTTGTCGGTATCACCTTATCTGCATATATCACTAGTCATTATGCGACTGTCCACGAGGGTTCTTCTTTGAGCCCCAAGGCACGACGGGATAAACCTGTTCCGTAACTTGATTGGTAAGCGCTCATGTACCATAAATATGCAACTTATTTACATAATATGCATATATACAGTCAGTGACCAATATCATGAAATGCTGAACGAAATTCTGAAATGCGTTCCCGATTAGGATGATTACTTAAGTGGGGTTATAATATTGATTATCGTGCAGTTTAATCCCATAATATTTCAGATCCGCAAGGATTCTGGTCTCCGAATTCACTTCTTTTCAACTGCCTCCAAATGACGCCCTCGGCAAAAAGGCTACTTAAGTTGTATGCCTTTTTCTGTTGGCTTTTGATGTCTTTATAAACTTAGATGTATTTTATGAAAAACACGAAGAATTATACATTTTTTGTGATTATTTGGCAGCAAATTACGTTTTCTTCAAAGTTCATGCCCAAAGAAATGTTATCTTTCGGTTTTAAAAAGTTCCTCAGTTCGCGAATGACCAAGCCGATCTGCCGTTGCATTTGTGTTTAGGGTTTTCTATCTACATGCCGCATACTTTTCGTGCAAGTAAAATCATACATTTCTCTACCTTACTGAAAATATATGTTGCTACATACTTAATGAGGAGCATTCGTAGACGGACCGATACAATGCTATTCGAATGGACATTTCGCGGTCTTAAAAATCTCATGATAATAAGCTTTTCTAAAACCGAAAGATACCCTTTCATTGAGTACGAAACTTGAAGAAGGCGTAATTTTCTGCCAAATATTACAGGAAAAAATGCATGTGTGCATGTTTTCCATAAAATATATCTGAGCCTGTAAAGGCATTAAAAACCAACAGAAAAATGCATACTACTTATGCAGCCCTTTTTGACCGAGGCCAGTATTTGCAGGCAATCGAAAAGAAATACATTCAAAGGTCAGCAGCCTTGCGGATCTGAAATATCATGGGATTACGCTGCACGATAATCAATATTAAAATCCCACTTAAGTAACCCTTCCTAGCCGAAAGTGCATTTCAGAATTTCTATTAACATAAGTACCTACACAGCCCATTCACCATCCCCAAAAAGAAAATGAAGGAAAAGAGGTGATTTCATGGACCACACTGTACTTATACTGATGTTTCGGAACCTTTCTGCCTTCCATCATCAGAGTGGTGGGTTTTCTGCTCCTGCTAGCCCAGACTTGTTCTGTCTCGCCGCCCGTCACGTGTTTTATAGGCCTGCCTGACGCACGGACTCTGACCTGCCTGCTGGCGGGGGGATTGGTTTTGGTCTCGCCTTGACTGGCGCGCTCGTGTGACTCCTGTCCCCTGCCCGGCCGTCGTTGTCCCCGCAAGGCCTGTGTACCGCCCCTGGACCCTCCGCTCATAACCCGGGGGATCTGATCAGCCGCCGTCGCATGTGTAAATCACGTTATACTCTCCACCCTTAGGGGTGGGCCGAGCTATCCCACCAGTTGGGAGGCTTCTAAGTCACGACTTTTGGCGGGCTGTGGTAATTTAAGAGCGTGTCAGGTTGTTTATGATGAAAAATATGGACGAGGTTTGGTTCTGCAGCCCCACTTGAGTGATACCATATGGTTAGCTTACTAAAACAATTTTACTTAACATACCCAACTTAGCCACTCGCTGGAGTAGGAAGGGTAAGAGCGCGCAAGCAGAGCTCGAAGCACGCACAGGGAAGCGAGTGGAGGTGGTGCGTACATACCCCCTCCCCTGACACAGCCACTCGCTGGATTAGGAGGATATGGGATGTGCAATCACAACTGGAAGACCCACTGCGGGTACCACGTGGTCATTCGCATTGCATGGCCACTGTAGTGGAACCAACGAAGTTCCACACCGTCGGAACAATTCTATTAGCAAGTCTAATTGGTTGCTCGCCGGATTAGGATAATGAAGAGAGCGCAGACAGGGCTCGAACCACGCGGAGGGATACCTGAAGTAACCGAGGCTGACTTATAAGTACTCCCCCCTCCCCGCGACACACTCACTCGCTGGATTAGAATGATAAGGATGATGAAAATACGTGATATTTGTAAATTCGGCGTATTCGCATCTGCAAATTTTTTTAGAGAGCTAGTCATATGATATCACTCAAGTGGGGCTGCAGGACCAAACCCCGCCAAAATATGCTCTGAGTGCCGTGTGGAAGGAGTTTTAGCGTCGGCCTCTCTCTCCCTCTCTCTTCCCTTCTCCAGGCCGAACAATCGAAAGACTAATTACGCAAGTTCAACGGAAGGAGGAAGAAGTGCTACAAGTTCTACTGGTGGCGGTGGCGGCGGCGACGTTGATGAGGCTAAAGGCGGTTTTCGGAGTGATGATAGAAATGATTAAGACTGGACCATGCCCATTGTGAGGGGAGGAGGGGAGGTGACGACGGAACTGGCACCGCTGGGTCAGCCGTTAGACTTTTTTGACGCTGAACCAGAAGTTCATATTTTTTATGACGTAACCTGAGGAGCATCAACATGGAAATGTGAATAAGTAAGGGGGAGGAGGCTTGAACGTAGCACTCTGGTGGGCAAAACAATTCCCTACCTACTACGCCATGGAATCCCCATGTTGCTCCATTACTTCCTTGTTTAGGGGTTGAGAGTTTCGGTCTGCCACTTCGACGCACCTGGCAGAGATGCTGGGGTTGCTTCAGCAGTCCTTTTTAATAGGGTCAGTTATTAAAGTAGTGACGATTTTGAGAATAATGGGAGAGGGGAGATGATAGCATTTATGATGGTGGCGATGAGCATGATAATAACGAGGACAACGACTGGCTTGATGGCGGTGTGTTTTGCGGCAAAAAGGGTAGATGTAGGTGGGGATAAAGAAAAAGAATAAGAAGAAGAAATGATGGAGATTTTGACGACGATGAGAAGAAGAATTTTGTTGATGAACGAAAACAGTTATAGGAGCAGAAGGGGGCGGATGAGGGAGGAGAGGATGATGATGATGATGATGATGATGATGA